>WBMV01006647.1:25005-352505 GCA_013396655.1 Campylorhamphus procurvoides | reverse complement strand
AGGAACAAGAAAACACAGTGCTCTACACAGCAATCTTGTCAGCTCTGTTGCACACTCAGCACTTCAGAAGTTAACAAAACCCATAAAACTACCTCCAGCAAAGAGCTTAGGCTGGGAAGGGTCTAGGCTGGCCTTAAACATGCCAATTCTGCAAAAAAAACATATGGCCCTGTTCGTAAACTTTAGTCATTTCAGTGCAACTGCGTGTTCATCCGATCCTGAGTTTTCCACAGAAGATTTGGCTTTCTCCTAAGCAGAGCAGAACGATTGCAGAAGAGCTTGGGTCTGTCACCAGGCACTCAAAAACACATACCTAAATATGAGGAGCTGCTAAAAACACCAATTCTAAGCCCCATAAACTGAACCCTGCAAGGATAGAAAACCCATTGCACAAAACCTTTCAAGAGGTTAGACAGGATCAAAACCCGCCCATTAAAAGATTTTTAAGAACAGGTCTGGAAAAATGGGTTGGGTTGACCAAAACACTTCATCTTATTTTGGTGGTGATTAGAATGCTTTGGAAAAAAGTTTTTAATTTCTACATGCTTTTCCACAAAAAAAAGTGTAGAACTTTCCTTTAAAAACCTGTGATTTCTACCACCATATTCTTGTGAAGAGAGTCAGTGGAAAAGACACATGATTTCTTCAAAGGGAGGTTCTGCCCTGCTGGAAATGCATTTTCTGACAGAAAAAGCTCATATTCACCTTTTTCCTGGCTGGTTCTGCTGATGGGGTCTCAAACACTCGGACAGGGAACCCTGGAGAGAAGGGGGGACCCCCAGGACAGGAAAGGGGCTGGACAAAGAAGATGATTAAGCAAAGGTTGATGACTATCGGTTAAGAAAACATAACACTGACAATCCAGTGATCCTTCAGGAAGGAAACAGCAAAAAAAAAAATAAAATAAAGATGCCATTATAACTGCAAGGAAGAGCCTGAAGGCAACATTTCAACCATAACAGGACGGCTCTTGGAAATTAATAACAATTTCCCATTTACAAGCTTTCCCTTTGTTTCTGCAATAGAACCATTCCCAAGGTACAACTGGTTTCACACGATAATTACCTTGACAGGTGCTGTATTACATTCCTCATTTCTTCCCCTTTCTCCCATGTTTGTAACAGGAAGCCTTGGATTAATACAACAAAACTGCACCTTTTTATTTTTTTCCCCGCTGAGTGTGTTTGTTTTCTCACCTTAAATCCTGGCTCTCCCCAAGCTGCCTGGTTTCTTATTCCACACCTCTCTGCGAGGGTTTACAGGCTTCATATATAAATTACAATTCCCCTTTATTAATCTAATTGATCGTTTGGTTCCAAATGCATATGCAAGATCTTTTGAAACCTTTTAGACCCCTGTGGTTCAATATCAATCTCTAAATATTAAAAGCATCTTGTGGAAAATTAGAAAGCAGATGAGACACTTTGGGAGTGGAGATGCTGTAGAAACTGAAACTTTTAAAGCAGCATTGACACAATTATTGAATGCTGTCATTGCACAAAAGGGCTTTTTATTTTATTGGTTCATCTGTAATTGTTTTGTACTTTTACTATATCTGTGCAATGTGACTGCCAGGAATTCAACCTTCCTGAGAAACAATGTGTAGCTGGAATCAGATTAAGAGCCACACCTTGAAGGTTTTTTTCAATCCTCTTTTTCACTCCCATTTATCTTGTTACCTGGAATTCATAGAATGATGGTTTGGGTTGGAAGAGACCTTCAAGATGATCTCATTCAAACCCCCTGCCATGGGCAGGGACACTTTCCACCAGACCAGGGTGCTCCAAGCCCTTCCCAACCTTGCCCTGAACACTTCTAGGGATGGGGAAGCTTCTTGGAGCATCCTCATCATCCCAGAACAAAACACTTTGGAAGTACAAGTTCTCATTTCCAATGGATGAAAAAACACCCTTGAAAAACACAGCGCAAAAAAATGGAATACAGCTCTCCCCCACATGGATCACTTAGTAATCTCTATTGGTTTACACAACTTTTCCCCTCGATTTGAGGCATTTTGGGTATTTCTCATGGTGATTTTGGAATTCTTTGAGAAGTCAGAAATGACTGTGTTCAGCAGGCAGAGTCGGGACTGCAGGTGGCATGATTGTTCCAACTGAATTAAAGTCACTGCTGTTCAGATTCCTTGCAAGGAAAGTAACTGTTTCCTCAAGAAAAGTAAAGGAAATTATTCCCCTTTTTCTTAGTTTTAATCAAAGCAGACTGGAAAGGGAATGAGTTGAAAGGAATCAAAAACCACATTGCTGCTTCTCATGAAGGAAAACAAGACTAAAGCTCGATCATTATCACAAGGAATTTGGTTTCACCTGTGGCTGTTGAATTCAAAACACCCTCCTAGTATTTTACTGAAATATTCAGTGTAATGGGGTGTCATTGAGGAACACGAAGTTTTAAATTGTTATGGACCAACTAAAGAACAAGAGCATTTTGAAAAAAGGGAGTAGATGTTAAATATTTTCTTTGCTCCTTTTCATATTAGTATTTCTTGGCATAGAGAATTTGATCATCCAACTAAACATGTCTTTTCTTTGTGACTCCCTTGGTGTATAAACAGCTTACATGAAGTCCATCCTCCATCTACAGGCTCTCCAAAAAGGTTGCCATGAAGCCTGTCATTCTTCATTCCTACTATATGGAGCTTCTCCAGTAAAAAGCAATCTTTATAAAGATACAGAAGAACCAGGAATATTCACCAGCAGACAGAAATTGAAGATATCAGCAGAAAATTACTGATGTGAAGGCCACAGCTACCTGTCTTTATCTAATTTAGACATAGCCCAAGAAAAGGAAAAGGCTACCTGAGCACACAATCTTAACTCAGCAATGGAAAAACATTCATAAAGGAAAATTACTGCCTGCCATGATTGTAAAGGTAAAGAAAGAAGAAATGGGAAAGTACAAATTACAAGTCTACTCATCACAATGTTCAAACATGTTTAAAAGACAAGTTGGAACCTTGTGAGAAATCCAGCTTTTAGTACTCTGATTTTCCTAGTTGTTGGGTTTAGTTCAGTAAAGACCTAATTGATAAAAAGACATACCATGAACTTTTTTCACCAATCACCACACTTGTCAATGCACATCCAAAACCTTCTCCTTGCTCACACCCCAGATCTGTGACCTGTCCCCACTCCCTTATCAAATGTTGTCCATGATTTATAGAACCATTTAGATTGGAAAAGGCCTCCAAGATCATCATATCTGACTCAAATAGCAGGACCAACCCTGACCTTTCCTCCTTTCACGGCCCTTGGTCACACCAAGCTGTAGTTTACTTAACTCCTCCTTGTTAATTGGTTAAATTGACTCCGAGTTGGCTCAGCCACCTATTAACCCATGACCAAAATACACCTCATTCATCCCATTTTTAACATCTGAGACCCCCCAAAGACTCTGTTGCCTTCCCAGCACACAGGTGAGCAATGGCAAAGGCCATTACATCTGGTGTGACTCATGGAGCAGGGACAGCATTTCCATTCCACACTTCCTTGCAAGGCTGTTGGATAAGACCACAACTGGATAATCAGATAAACTTTGTCAATAAATCCTGACTCAGTGTCACTCTGCAACAACCCACAGCATCACTCACCTGTAAATCAATAATGAAGATGTTAGATGGATGTAATTTGCCCACTAAGGACTGCAAAAAAGCCAGGAGCTGCTTCTAAATTAACTTTTCCTCCCCTACCACCCGATAACCTGAGGCCTGGGCAAGGCTCCAGCCACCTTTTAGGAGCAACACATTATCTGCAAAACCTGGATATCCACCTTGCTCTCAGTAGCTCCAGTCAATTACAAGCAGAAAAGACTCATATTCCTCCATTTGCTCCTACATGTCAACATTATGATCTAGACAAAGGTCATAATGCTCCAATATCCAAAATCCAGTTAATTGATTCCCTCTGGGTATCAAATCCCTCCAGCCCTGCAGTTATTGCTGCATCAATCATATTGTTATTCATATCAAAGAATTAGAAGGGTGTCCAAAACACTGAAAGATCTTCCTGCTCCCCTTCTCAGCTTCTCCTCCAGCCATTTCTAAGAACACCAATTTTCTTGGTAACACATTTAAAATTCAATTTCCCCTCACAGGATTTGATTGTGCCTATAAATCTGAGCCTGGGCTCTGATCTGATCCCCAAAATTACTCCCAAAATTCCTGCCAAACTCTCAGTTATTGCATCCATATCTTAACAGAATACCACCTGTTGTAGGATTAGGGAGTCCTAGAACCTCTAATAATTAACATTAAATATTTCCACATCATTCAGATTTTCTTTAGCCATATATAACATTTCAACAGTTTTAATCTCACACCCAAGTAAGTCAACTTCTGCCTTGTTCCCAGAGGGACTAACAAAAGCATGACACTCTCATCCACAAGATTTTTTTAATTTTCTGTTCAACAAATAATAAATTCATTTAAATAACAAGGTCTTTTCCAACCAAAGCCTCAAAAGCAGTTACCTGCCCAAGAAACTTCTCCAGGTTTGCTACTCACCAAACATTCACTCAAACACAAGCCAAACCAAGCCTTTGAACGTGATCTTAGACCTGAAAAACAGCTTCCAATGAGACTATACATTCAGATCTAAAGCAGGATCAATACAGTAATTTTGCTGATGAATTTCTGTGGTCAAATATAATACCAATAAACTCTTGCTGAGCTTGTGAGATGGAGGCCCATGAAGGAACAGTTGAATCTTCAGCAACAGTGAGTTGAAGGACCCAACCTCCCTCTCAACACCTCCTTACATTGATTTTCTTCTGTTAGTGATATTTGTTCTCACCCTTTAGGTGATTATATTTTTGATACCATATTATTACAAAGAACTTTCCCCCTAGAAGGAAATCACTAGAAACCTGGGGTCTACAGAGGAACTGGAGATATACAGGGAGACCTGAGTTCTCTTGGACATACCTGTGACAATCATGAGTCTCATAACACAGGAAAACTGAAGACATAAGCATTCCTCCTCCTTGATTTTCAGCAGTTCAGGTTAAAAAAGAAGGGACTAAAAGTCTCCCTTAAGCCTTTTGTAGAGCCCAGTGGAAGGGTTAGCTAAATGGTAAAACCTGGTTAAAATGGCAATTAAGTCCTAACAGCTGGACCAGCAAAAAAACCTCTTGGCCTCAGATGTAACCACTTTAGGCTGAGGTCAGGGTGGACCAAGGTGATGAAAAGCAATTTGCTGTAGAAAATACGTTTTCTGAAGAGAAAAAAACAACTATCATGGAATTTTGAAATTGAAACCTTTTCCAAAGTATGTCAAGGAGCTTTCTTTGGCTAATTAGAGAAGCTCTTCAAGCTGGGGATGTGCTTCCTTGCCCTGAGCACAGCAATAGTGTCAATAAATAATAATAATTGCAGGGTGGAATTAAACCACAATGATTTTATTGCTGAGGGACTCAAACAACAAATAATACCCGCCCATCTATCAAAGAGAAAGCCAGACGAGTTCACCGAACCATCCTCACTGTGTGCTTTTATCTGAAATAAAAATTGTACATAAATGTAGATGTAAATTACGTGTGGCCCTCGAGCTCCTGGAAGGTTGCCAAAAAAGCCTTCAGGGTTGCAAAGTTGAGCATCCTCTCTGCCATATGGTAGTACCTCTGAAGCTCGGCAGGGAAAGGACAGCAGCTCCTCATACAGATGGTCCCCAGTACCTGGGAAAAGTTTGGGGATGTAATGATGAAAACAAGGCCTTTTGGATGTTGTCAAAAGCACTCAGTGTTCTCTCAGTGATATTACAACAATGTGATGTATAAAGGATTAATAAACTATAGATAAAATGCCTGAAGTCCTTCTAGGGGGATGTGTTAATCAGTGATTCAAAATAAAAATGTTTGCATGGGGTATTTTTTCTTGATTGGGTGCTTTTAACAGGAATGTGTTTTCCTGGGAGAGAACAGGGACATCTACATAGAATCACAGGATGGTTTGGTTTGGGAGGACCTTAAAGATCATCTCTTTTGACACCCTGCCATAGGCAGGGACACCTTCTACTAGCCCAGGTTGCTCCAAGCCCCACCCAACCTGGCCTTGGACACTTCCAGGGATGGGGCAGCCACAGCTTCTCTGCCCAACCTGTGCCAGGGCCTCACCACCCTCACAGGGAAGAAGTTTTTCCTAATATCCAACCCAAACCTACTGTCTTTCAGTTTGGAGCCATTCCCCCTTTTCTTGTCCCTACAGTTCCTGATGGAGAGTCCTTTCTGACTTTCTTATATGCCCCTTCAGAAACTAATCCAGAGTTATTCCAGATCCCCAGTGGTTCCTGCTGATTGCTCCTTGATTTTCTTTAATAGTGTCCATCTCCAGGTAAACAAACTGGATTGCTTCTGTGTAAACCCCCCCAATTTCTGAAACATTTGTGGGCTTCAGCGTCGTGGTTTCACTCTGCTCCCACTGCCCCATGCTATGGTTCCCAGCAGCTCCACAGGACCCAGAAAAACACTGAGAGCTGGTTTTGCTGAGACAAGCACGGGATTGTTGCAAAGCATCTCGACTTTTCTCAGTAATTTTGGGGCTCTCACTTCTCTGAAACAGAGTTTGGCGGGATGATTTTCACTTTTGCTATGGAGCGCTCATGCCAAAGAACATTCCTGTTCTCCCATGCATACCATTAGCACAGTGTACATCTGAAAGAAGGTATTTATATATCTCAGAACGTGTAATTAGGAGTTTAGAGGAGAAATTCCGGCGGAGAAGCAGGACTTGGGGAGTGGTATCATCTGTTGGGTGCTCCGTGAGGAAGTTGCACGTACTCTGCACGGCTTTCCCTATTTATAGAGCGCCGGGAACGCTCCACTGCAGGGCCCACTCAGCCAAGCTGTGGGAATATTTCATAATGAATAACTCATTTGCAGGATTTTGCCTCTTTGTCTGTTTACATTCTGCTGTTTAATAACGAGGTATTTGTTGCCGTGGTGGGAGCGTTGTTGAGCGGTGGGAGTTTCCCTTGCTCCGGGCAGAGCATGGATCTGATGATTTGGCCCAGTGGGAGCTGAGGGTGCCTGGGAAGATCTGACTCCCAGAAAAGGAAAACAGTTAACATTGTGCTGACAATGTGCCTCAGTTGGATACGTTGCCAAACAAGACGTATAGATTTTGTGTAATGTTGCCTGTAATCAACCTACCGTGGCATAATTAAGGGACCGCTTTAGTTTAGATATAAGAAATGAACTCTCTTTCTCAAATGCAAAATTGGTCAAGGAGTTGGTTGGGTTTTTTTATTTTACTCTAGTTTATTTTCTAGTGGGCGAAGAGAACATTTATAATTTCGGTTCTTTTCTGTTGTAAATTGCACAGCAAAAGTTAAAAAGTCTCTGGCAAACACACTCTGCATGATTAGTACAGGCCCACTGGTAGAAGAGAATCAGCTCAGACAATGGGTAAAAATAAATCATTACTAGGTACATGGAATTGGAGATGGAAAAGGCACTAATGGTTGTTAAATGAGGTATATTGGAGGGAAGGATTATATTTTGAATGGTGTTAAAATTGCTTTGGGAGTGAATATTCTGACTAATATTATTATTTGTGTGCTTGAACTCTGGCGTGATGGGGTTGTGTTCCTGAAGAGAGTTTATTAGAAGTACAAATAGATTATGGATGCTTATTTTTCCCTTTTACTTTCTGAATAACAAGAGGGTAAACTACCCTTACAGTGAATGAACCATAGCTTTATCTATTCCTCACTATGACTCAATCAAGCCAGAAACTTCCTCAAACTTTTTTTTCCCATAAAAACCTGCTCTTCTCTCAATGACAAAGGATTTCATAAAAACATATCGACCTCCAAATTTACCAGAACAATGTCTCAGGTCAAGCTGGAATTTCAGGAGAGAGGAAGGGATTCAGAAAGAATTTATCTGAAAACAAAGATCCATTTCCCCAGAAGCAGAAAGAGAATTTTTCTTGCAAGAGTGGAATAAAACAGAGTGGCAGCCTTTGCAGCTGGACACAGGTTGAGATCTGTCTCTTTTCAGCAGCCTCCTTGACCCAGGATGGTCTCCACACACACTCCCGAGTCACGATGTAAATATTTGGTAAACATTTAGTGCAGTGAAAGCTCAGCCTCAGCCTCACAAGTACAAGCTGGTTGGGTGTTGACCTAAACCTTCGTCATAGCTTCATGAAGCTACAGGAGTTGGCCTTTGATGATCCTTGTGGGTCCCTTCCAACTGAGAATATTCCACAAATACGCTCTAAATGTCTGTTTTAATGATGCTTTCTAGTAATCCCTCATGGCCAATCGTGGAGGGGACACAACCCCAACCTCTGGCTCTTGCCACCAGTGCCATATCCAAATTCTCCCTTCCCCTGGAGCTCTTGGACACACATCCTACAAAAGATGTAGCAGGAGATACCACACTCACTTCTTCTCCTACCTCCGCCCTCTGCTGTTATTTGGAGGGGATTTTTTTCCACTCTTACCTTTCCAGTTGAGAAATTATTGCTAAAATGTGATGCCTTTCTCCTGTGTAAATCTTAGTCTTGGTGCTGTGCCATTGTTGAAGGCAAGCTGGCAGCCTGTCAGATTGTTTTCAGTAAGTTATACTGCATTCGAAGTTAAAACAGGACCATTTAGCCATGTTTGTATTTCTGGGATCATGGTTTGTAGAAACAATTCGTTCCAGGAATGGAACTTTTGTTATCGTTTTCAGAGGAACATTTGGCAGGATAGGCCCATGAATTAGGAAAAAAAAAAAAAAAAGGAAAAAAGTCTTACAAAAAAAGAGAGCAAACACTACTGCGTTTTATTAACTCTCCCATCTCTGAGTTATCAATAACTACAGTCAATGCTGCTCCCAAATTCTGATAAAATAGACCTTTTCCTTTCAGATTCCAATTCTGTTTCATTGCAGCCTCTCTCACACATAGGTATGAGTGAGAGTGAAGATTGCCTAAAATGTTCATGTGGTTTAAATCTTTTTGGAATACAAATAGTGGGGGGGATGATGGAGAATCAGGCTAAGGCTGAGTTAATGTTTGATGGATCCAGCCTGAGTGAGGGCACCGGCAGCTCTGAAAGGCTTCAATTGGTGTATTAAGACCCTGGAAAGGGTGTAATTTATCTCAGATCACAGGCTGTAAAATCACTCAGAATTCAAACTTGCTTTCAAACAGGGCCCTTTTTATTTGCCTCTCAGTCAAATGATGGTTGTTTTGTTGTCCCCCCCTCTCCCCAAGTGGAGTGGGTGAAGTTTTCCTCTAATTACTAATACATTTCACACAAAAGAAATCAAAATTCTGGGAAGTAATCTAATCACAAATTCAGATCTCATCTGATAAAAAGGACCACAAGAAGGAGACTTTTTTTTTCCCCCAATATTTGAAATGAAATGTGCCTCAGAAATGACGTGGTTTGTTTTGGCGCTTTCAAAGTGGAACTGCTGTGGTTTTATTTTTGAAGTGAAATTTGAAAAGGAACGAAATCAGAGAAAGGGAAAATGTTAAATAATTCAAACCTAATCTAAGCATTTCACCTTGATCAACTATATCAGCTGAATCCAGGTTTTAATAACCTAAAAATTCTTAGCAATTTTTAGTAATTCATTTTTTTCCCCGTTTTGTGCCAAAAATTCCCTATTGATTCTTATTTAATTTGACCTTTCTCAGGTTTCTGCTATTTTTGTACCCTCACCTGAAACAGAAGAAATTAATCATTTTTCCAGCTCTATCACAGACTAATGAGCTCATAAATGAACAAAGTGCACAGACTGTCTCTCTTTCTTCTTTCAGCCAAATCTCACAACTTCACCTGTTAACCATCCCTATTAAACCTGCTACATATTTTGTTTCTGTTGGACTAGAAAGTTTTATTCCTGCTTAAAATTTTCTGGAATTTCAGTGTGGAGTTATTTGATATCCTGCAAACATTCAACACAAAACTCCAGCTCTGTCAACTCTCCCTCAGTGGAATATTTGCACCACAAGAGCGGCAGATTGTCACTTGCACTGATGACTCTGGCATATCATTTCAAACCCTGATACTAAAAGGAGATGGTTTTATAAAGCAACTTTATGTCATTGTTTCTCATCAGTTACATTTCCTTGCAACTTAAAATATTCAACAAAATTTGAAAACTTGCTTTCAAAATTATGCAGCAACCTATAATTTTTAACATAAAACTCCCTGAACCCAGGATAATTTCTGATATATCCCACCCCTAACCCTCCTGATCGCTGGGGTGTGATACTTTGTTTTGTGAGTTTTAGTCAATTTTACATCCATTAAACTCAACTTTCCACTTATTCTGTGGCTCCACATCCCAGCATTAACCTCTTCTAGGAAACCCCGTCAGAGGATGCCTGAAAATGCAAGTATAGGATGTCTCTTGCATTGCCTGGTCTATGCTGGCAGAAATAATAACGAGAAAGGATTCCAGTATATCTGTCCTGCTCCCCTCAAATTAAATTTGATTTCTTTAATCAGGTCGTGGTTGTCCCAACGTACCTTTCATTTGACTCCTTAAAATATTATCTAGGACACTCTCCACAGTTTATGCCAGTGAGATGTTCTTTCCCCATATGTCCCTGGACCATTTTTAAATAATTCCTTTATTAGATTTCACCAGCCTTAAAGGATCTGAAATTTCTGATAAAGTCTCCAATTTCCCTTCTTCCTTCCTTTGGCTCTCTTGGATGTATTTTGTCTGATTCCGATAGTCTATCATTTTTTTTAAAAGCCTCTAATCTTTTAATAGCCCATTTGAGTGCTATCTGGATACTTTCTAATTCCTCACTTTCAGGCTCTGAAATCTGGTGTCAGATTTATTCAAATGTAGGGGGCAGGTGGACAGAAATTGTCTCAAATAATTTGACTTTCTTTTGTTTCTCCACTTCATTATTTCTGAGAACGCTTTGGGTCTTTAACAACACAACAACTGCAGTCAACCTTAAATACCTTGAAGATTCTTTGTAGAATATTTTTAGTCTAAATTTGATTTATGGGATTAGAGTGGGATGCCCACTAACCTTGCTGGAGCTCAAATTCTGCAGGCACTTCCATCCTGAGCCAGTGCTGCTGTTGTAACTTAGCTGTGAAAACCAGCCACGGGCTAAAACAAGGCTCTGAAAGTTCTCTCCAAACACTGTTTGTCTGAGTTCTTTTTAAGGGTTTGAATTAACAAGAACGAGGCTTTTTTTTAGTACATGTTTAATTTGAAAAAAAATAATAGAAAACTTCATAGAGACCTTATGCAGACCATTAGTCTGTAATGTGGACCAGACTCTGTGTGTGTCTTTTTAAATGATTCACTGCAGTGGGAAATTATTAGAAACAAGAAACTGGCAGAAGTATTTTTTTCAAAGTTTAATGATGATGTATTTTTTTTAAAAAAATAAACGAATAAACAAAACAAACAGGCTTCATTAGACTGAAAAGCTCAGTGAAACTCTTGCAAAAATCAGAGGCACAACAACAGAGGTCCTGCTACAGATTCCCAAATCCCTCCAGGCTCAATCCCACAGAAGGGACACACAGCCCAGGCTTGTACAGAGTTGTGCATCCAAATTTTACACTTGTAAAGGAAATTTCATTCATTTTGGGTGCTCTCCATGAGTCTCCTGAGACATGGGGTGACTTTTCCACCTCAGGCTTCTACTTATAGATTTTTTTTTAATGTATTTATTTGCATTACAGTGGCAAAAATTGAAACAGAAACAAAACAGTTTATGGTTAATAAGTGATAGGAAGGAATAGACCCTTCACCTGCAAGGATTTTGTGTTTCAAGAAAGAGAGGGGAGGAAAGGAGGGAAGGGGAGAAGGGAGGGAGGGAGAAGGGAGGGAGAAGGGAGGGAGGAAGGGGCACTGAGAGAGAACAACCCCTTTGCAACATGAATGACTTCTGAATAAAATCAATACATACTTTTAATCATTTTTTTAAACCACTGTGGAAAATGACACCCATTCTTTTGCCTCCATGTGTTTCTAGTGTCTTTTCTGGTGCCACCACCTAACAAAACACCAAAGTCCTGGTGAGAGTTTCACAGCAGGTTGTGACCATGCTCTGACCCAAAAAGCAGTTGTGTGGCAGATTTAGGGGACCAGACCTGAGGAAAAAGCATCATCCCCTGATCCCTTATCCACAGGATCCCAAAATTTAGGGCAGCTCCAGGAAAAACATCATCCCCTGATCCCTTGTCTACAGGGTCCCAAAGTTTAGGGCAGCTCCTGAGAAAGGGCAACACCTGAGCTCCAACCTCCTGCCCCAGTGTCCCCATGAAAAACTCTGACTGGGGAGACTGGCCCCCTAAAACCTCCTTCCTGAGCTTTCCACATCAAATAAAGCACATTTATTAGGTGAGGGATCTTGTTTAACAACCGGGTCGGGGTCACTCCTGGTCACCTGGCAAACAAAAGTTGCAGCCCTTGATATAATAAATCATTATCAGCATCTTGCACACGTTTGAACACGTGACATGTTTCACCCCATGCTGTGTTTTATACAGAAAGACCTGTTTGCATCTGGATTTCAAATGCCTGTGGGGTTTTTTTGGAATATTTGTAATTGCTGTTTCAATGCATCTCTGCTCCAAACAGCTCTCTCATGATCAACAGCAAGATTTGCTTCCAAGCTGTTTAAAGTGTACAGTTTTGTTAATACAAAAAGAAGAAAAAGACACAAGGATTTAAGCAGTGAAAACTGGAGGTGATGTCATGGTGCTTCAATCATTCAAACATGGACATCCCAGATTAGATAAACCCAGTTTTATATTTAAAAACAGACCAAGGTTAACATTATTAATTTAAGTCATACTCCCAGGTAAATTTCTCAGAACCACCCCAAAAACCTCAAGTCCCAGTAAATGTCCCTTGAAAATGTGACCTGCAAAATACTAATATATACTAATATATATAATAATATATAAAATACTAATAAATTAAATAAATACTAAATACATTCTTCAAAATCCAGAGTTGACATACATGGTAGTGACTTGCTGAGTGGATTTGGCCAAATATCCCTTCATGTAAAAGGTTGCTTATTTTGAAATAAGTGTTTTAATGAAGGATGATAGAGAATAAATGCTTTAATAAAGAATGATAACAAAAATCAAGCTTGTTTGCATTCATTATATATGTAAAGTTATTTTACAACACTGAAAATTTTTGCTTTATTTTTTTCCTGGTCAATTAAAGATTGTAATCATAAGGGCATTCAAACCCTCTGTATTTTGCAAAATATATTGAATTACATCATTCTGTTGCCACCCACTCCAAGATTACCTAAAACTTGTTTCTGCTCTGAGAAGAAACATGTCAAACATGTTTTCAGAGCAATTCCCAAGAAATAAAGGCTGTGCTTTTCACAAAGTGACCCAACAAGGCTCATGGAGGTCACAGGCATCTGCCAACTTACCCACCTAAACGATATAAATTTCCACACTGGAAAAACCTAAATAGTTGCAAGCAAATCTGATGTTGCTGCAACACTGGGATATGTTGTTAATAGGTATGACAAAGCAGTAAGAGCATCCCAGCTTTTTTTTGTATTTCCACTTCAAACAGCAAATCCGACTGAATTTACCTAATACTTCAATAATCCAATTATAACACTTTACCAGCAGCAATCATCAGCACATAAGCCTCGGAGGCTGTTAAATTAGGGCTGTGTGGAGCTGCTCACCCAAGATGCATTTCAGGCTCTGGTGAACCAGCTCCTCCAAGACCATCAGCCTCGACTTACCATGTTGACTGCAAGGAGGGAGCTTAAAATCATTACCTTAAACACAGGGCTACCAAGCTGGTGAGGAATCCATGCCAACCAAGGCAGTAAGGAGAGGGACAAAACACCAAGCAACATAGTCAAGCTCACAGGTCTCAACCCAAACCAGAGCACAACCAAATTCTCAGCTCGTGACTCAGCGCAAACGCTGCATTTTGGTGTCAACACCAGAAAACATTGATTTATCGATGCGAGTCCATTTGTAGTAAATAGTGTGTGTTCTAAACACAAATTGCTGGTATTTTTCAATACTGGAGGATTTAGTGCCCATAAGTGTCATTTTATTCCTCCTTTCCCAGTCATATCACTTCCTTTTAGTCCCTTCCACCATAAATCTGTGCCCAGTGATGGCGGCTCTTGCATATTGGTCTGACACCCTGCTTTTCCCTGCATGTAGTATTTATTTAATGGATCAAGGGGACTATCCTTCACACAGAATGAGATATTCTATTCACAGCTAGAACGTTAATATGTCACTAAAGTTGCTTGCCTTCAAAGGAGGAGCAAATAAATCTCGCAGGTTTAGGTTTGTACAGAGCTGTTAATGAGCAATGATGGGGTGATTTTTCAAGAATTACATGGTTGAGTCAATTCTTTAAGTTTAGACAAGAGTTTGAGTCCATATTTTAGTAATTTCAGCAGAAACACCATAGACTGCCCAGAGAAACTGTTGACAACCCATCCCTGGAAGTGTCCAAGGCCAGTTTGGATGGGGCTTGGAGCAACCTGGGCCAGTGGAAGGTGACCCTGCCCATGGCAGAGATGGCACTGGATGGGCTTTAAGGTCCCTTCCAACCCAAACCAACCTATGATTCTGTAAGTTTATGATAACAAATGACTTTCTGGGTGTCACCTGTTCATAAAATGTACCCAGTTACCCATGGAAGGCTCACAAATGTGCAATGAGCAGAAAAAGCCTTGCGTCAGAGTTAGTTCCCAACCCTAAAACGTAAAATTAAACCTCGGATTAAATATTACCCTCAGAGTAAATACTACTCTGCTTCCAAAAACTGCCACCTCTATTCAGACCTGTGTGTTCTCAGAGGCTCAAACCAATAGTTGAGCAGGGTCTTCTTCTATTTTTTTTATTTTTTTGAGAAATGTATGGGTAAATATCAACTGTAATTAATAGTGGTTTGAAAGATGGATTATTACTGTAATTTCTGCTGACAGTTTGTGTGCAGTATGTTTTGCTTTACTAATTAAACAGCGTGAACTGTTTTCTGAGGGTTAATACATTTCACAAAAATTCCAATTTATAAATAAGAGAAATTCAGAATATTTATTTGTAGTTATGTGACATTATAAAGCAGAGATGGGATAAAAGAGGTAGACTGGATAAAAAGAAACATAGATTTTATCTACCCCGTGTTTGGCAGTTGGCTGTGGAAAATATAATCCAGCCATAAATCTATGAACCAACCGTGAATTTGTATTGCATTACTTTTAAAATAATTGCAGCATTTTCACATCCCCTAAAATGTGCCATAAATCCATAAAAATTATCCATATGTTCTATGTCTAGGAATGAATTAATTACTTTTCACTGTACTGTAAAATACAGATAAAGAAACTCTACCCAGAAAGTTAAAAACGCCTTTAATAGATGCTTTTCCATATGCATAATAAGGAATTATTGCACTAAGGGATTATCTAAAAACTGAATTTATATGACAAACAGTTAAAACAGGAATTTAAACTGATGCTTCTCTCTCTCTAAGGGCCTTTTTGGGTGCTCAGAACTGGGAAGAGATGTGGACATGGAGCACAAGTCATCTGTGCTGAAAAACCTGCTGAAAAGCCCAAATACAGAGCTTTGATTAAAGACAATTAGAACAAAATCAGATCTTCAGGTTCCTGTAGCCCATCTATTTCACCACGTGTTCCTCTAGTTATCAGTAGTTATCACTTTTGTTGTGCTAATTTTCTTAAAAGTGGTATGTAAGAAACTGCTTATACGAGCTCATCATGCCAAGGTTGATGGTTGGAGCTCCCCAAACCACAGCAGAGTTCAGGGATGCAGGTCTGGGTGATTCCTCACCCTCAAAGGGCACAAAAATATTAGGGAGGGGAGAGCAGAGTGGTTAGAAGCCCTAAAGTTTACATGCTGGATGTCTGAAGGACAGCTGGAAAAGATTTAAAGAGTGTTTCAGTCTCCCTCCAAGCAAGGGGTGCCAGCAAAAAACAAACTTAACTCTTCCTATAAATATATATTTTGTGGCAAAAGCTGATTCTCAGCTTAGGGATGTTTTTAATATTTAGACAGAAAAACCTAACTCTGAAAAGATATTCAAGAATGGAAAAGAGAGAGTGATACTCCAAAAAACAGAAGGGGCAAAGTAGTGTGAAATCACAGCAGAGCAGTGACTGATCCAAGACTAAGAATCAATCCTCCTTCCCAGTCCTGAAGTTCCAACTAAATCTTGGATATTGATGAAATTATGGCTGTGCTCCAAGACAAACTTTCCTAATTAATCCCTGCAAAGTTGGGGGGGAAGCAACAAGGCCAGGGTGAAACATGGAAGGTGAGTTCCTCTATAGTGTTGATAGATTTGGGATCATGAAGAATAACAAGAATGGTCTGAGGTGAAAAAGTTGCAGTACTGAAAGTGAGAGACTGAAATAAAATAGCACACAAGAACACACGTGCTGTGACAAACATCTCCTGCGAAGGAAGAGCCCAACATCCAGAAGAAGGTACAAGCCTTGAATGGATAACCCTGCTTGGGAAGAGATTTTAACCAAGCATAAAGAGCACTGAGTGGGAAGAAACAGGACAAGCAGAATCAGTGCCTTGGAGAAATTCCAATGAGCCAATGGACAGTACAAAAGGAAAGAAGCAAAGCAGTGATGTGTGACAACCTTTAATTCTGTGCTGATTACCTTCATCCATAAGGTGCTGGACATAGGCAAGGCCATACCCCTCAGCTGGTGTGCTTTGGGCTGCCAGAAGCTGCCAGCACTTCACATGAGCTTGGGATGGAATGAAAAGGTCTTGGGCAGAGCCAGGGTTAAGACATTAAAGACCTCCAGCTACAACTCGGGTGAGCAGCCTCATGAAGGAAGTTGTACTCCAGATTTGGCCCGGGTTTGTATCTAAATTGGGATTTCGAAGGCTGCTGATGGTTCATGCACACCATGCAGAGGTGACACCTCAAAGTCCTTGTACACAGAGCCAGGACTTTGAAGCACTTGTGGCTGAAAATGCATTTGTAGGGCAAAAACCCAGCACCCGGATGAGAACAATGAAAAGCTTCACAAACACTTTAACCTGGCATAGTTTCATCTCTATTATTGCTTTCACTAGGACAGAAACTCTTGCAAGATGCTCTGTGAGCAGATCCTGACATCACCATCTCTATCTAGACATCATTTTCTTTAATGGTGTCTTTGAAAAGTGCCGAGCAGGGCTGAGGTCTCCTTGGCTGGGACCTTTAGGAATTTTTTCAGCACAAGGGAGCACAAAGAAGTAGCTAATAGCAATCTGTCACCCCTCAAATCCATCCAGCAATCGCTCTGTGGTGCAGCCCTGCCTTTTATGTGGTTTGTTAAATGTCTTGCACAGCGTGTGGGTGTTGCATAAGTAATAAATAATAATAACTAATATTTGTAATGCTTATAACAGTGACTAAACCACTAACATGCTGACTAATGCTGTCCCATTGGCTGCCCACACTGTCTGCAATCTATCTGCATTCTCTGGGCTCTTTTTAAACCTTCTCTCGTCTGAAAGAGGGCAGGGTTAGATTAGAAATTAAGGAAAAATTCTGCATTATAAGGGTCAGCAGGCCCTGGCACAGGTTGCCCAGAGAAGCTGTGGCTGTTCCATCTCTGGAAATGCCCAAGGCCAGGCTGGAATAACCTGGGATAGTGGAAAGTGTCCCTGCCCATGGCAGGGGGAGAAACAAGCTGAGCATTAAGGTCCCTTCTAATCCAAACCATTCTGGAATTTTATGATCCTATGATGATTTTACATGAGAAGTTAATCACCCAAGTGTAACACCAGAGAAGCAGAGAGGGAACCGAGGTGCGACAGGAAATTATTTAGATAAGTACAAGGATGGGGAAAAGTCAAGAGGTTTCCTTATTGCTCAACAGTTTTCACCATCAGAAAAGAGCAGGTGAGGTGGAGGGACTGCCCTTTGACTCCTGGCAAATCCAGGGTCTGTCAAAGTGCTCTAAATGCAAGTTTCCCAGCATGGATCTCTGGAATGAGACCGGCAATGAAAGCTGAAGCGTGATGTGATGTGACACCTCCCTTTATCGCGGGTGGAACCAGGCCCTGCATCTTAATACTAATGCTTTGGGACATTGAAAATCCACATGTGAGCCTTGGCTCTCTCCCTGCTGTTTACATGATAAAGTGACATTCTGAATCAGTCCATCTCATCAAATTCATGATTTCAGAAGTTCCTCCAAACAAGGCTGCAGCATCACACTAACTTTTCAATACCCCGTGTCAATACATGCCAGTTGCTCAGGGTTATTTTTTTTCCTCTTGGAAAGAAGGTCAAAACAGCAATGCAAATATATTGGGGAGGGAGGGGGGGAATTGCATTCAAGTAACATTACTTGTTTCTGGAGTCAAGATGCCAGTCCATCTTTAAATCACAGAGTTGAGTATTCAATTCACAAATACAATGAGGGTACTTTTAAATTTGAACTGTCATCTTCTGTTATGTGGCCTGATGTTAAGTTGCATTATGCTAGCAGGGAATGGGATAGGACAGAACATAATTCACCACATTATAAACAGCATAACATAACCTGACAACTGGAATTTAAAAGGAGGAAATTCTTTAAGCGTAGGATCATATTGTATATTCCTATAGATTTATAAAGCCAGTAGCAAACGATCCAAGCAGAAAAGCTGAGGGTGCACCTATTGCCAAGAAACAAATGTTGTCTCATTTGTGGGGCATGTAAATAATCTGGGGTGGTTTTCTTTCCATTTTTATTCCCTGACTGCACAGCTGCCACTTTCCTCTCCGTGCTGTTCAGGGAGCTTGGTGGTGGTGGCATCCTCTGAAAACTTTCATACCTCAGCCACAGAGCAGCACTCACTTTTGTGGAAGCTGTTTTGTTTGCTCTCCTGGGCTGGAAGCAAGAACGAAGTAACACATTTCTTCAACATGAATATGTTAACAGCCATAAATCTGCTCCTTGGCATTACTGTAGAACAAACCATAGTAAATGTTTAAAAATGTGCTCCTAAAATAAGCCCTGACTGAGCTTTGATGTCACTTTATTTAATTCACATTGGCATTGCATACACAGCTCAGTTTACCAGAGAGGATTCATTCTTTACTGAAGCATAATTACATTATCAGATATTCAGTAGAGGCCATAAACCACAGAATGGAAATTAGACTGTCAATGGCCATTTTAGACTACAAGGATTATTGTATTTTAACGTTTGTGTTGTCAACCACCGTGCTGGCAATCTAGCATGTGGACCCCAATTTTCAACATCACTCTAACCTGAATAAAATTTAAATATATGAACACCAAATTGAACAATCAATAACAATCTTTTTAGCTATATAAGCTTCTGACTGGCAGCAAACTAAGCAATAGCACAGAGGCGAATCAATCAGGAAGCTCCTTTTTCCTTCCTAGTCCTGTGCCTTTTGGGCTGAAGGAAACTTGTTTTGGGGCATTGTTTCCTGCTCTCCAATACATAAAACAAAATTCTTAAAAGTGAACTGCAGCTTTTTCTTCGTTGCCCACTCAGATTTGTAAATGGAATTTATTGCAAGCGGTGTTCTCTTATAGATTAAATTAATGTTATTGTAAAGAGGTTTAATGCTCAAAGATATTTATGACTCATGCTGAGAAAGTAGCTGTACTCAGTTATGATGATTAATACAATTTTCCCAAGTTCTCACAGATGAAATTGCTCCATGTGCATATTTTGAGTACAAAACAGATAACCATAATTCTAAGAAAAGGCAGCCATGGTTGTGTTACTGATGCATCATCTGGAATTAGCAAGTTGCTTGTGGAGCACATGAAATGTTTTCATTGGATTTAGGTTCTGCTTGATGGACAACGGGAGAATCAACCCTCACATCATCCCAACCTGTGTTGGTGGTTTTGATCTCAGCAGAACAAAAGTTAGTGCTTACAGTTAGTTTTTAGGGTCAACCACTAATAAGACAGGCTGTGATTTAAAACTTTTATCCCCTGTCCGGGATGAAAACTGAACGAGACAGGATTTGACAACATATCAAGGAACTGAGGATTTACTGACTCCTCGGGCATGTGGGTCTGAAAACTGGACAATCTCCACATTGCTGCAGTTAAAACCTAAAAATGGATCACACATGTCTGATCAGAAGAGCTCTCCAACAGTTTTGCAAGGTCAGGGAAGATTAAACTAAACATTCCCCAACAAAAGAAAGATGTTGACNGTCCTTTCCCAATCAACCCATTCTGGGATTCCATGGATTGTATGATCTTCTCTTCTTAACACATGAGGGTCAGCCCTCACCACCAGCAAACATTGCAAATATTCATTTATCAGCCTCCCTGTTATGGACTCAACTTTACCATAATTAGCTGGCAGTGCTGTGACTGTCCCACCCTCCAGTTCCAAACTGTGGCATTTCCCTTCAGATTTTAGGGGAACTTCTTGTTGTCCTGTAGGAAGAGCAAAGCAGAGTCTGTGTAAAAAGTGGGGGAGTTCTGAAAAATTAATACAGTGCAATAATTGAAGCTAATATTTTCCTGAAACAGAAATACGCTGATTCCTAATATTTTTGCTTCTCCTGGTATTTCTTTTCATTATATCTAAGAGGTTGGTAAGCTTGCTGATCTAGAGAAACCAGTGTTAAATGTTTTCTAAATTGAAGCAATTTTATAATTTAAATTTGATGCTTATCTGTGCACAAATGCTACAGGTATCAGTGACTTAATACTCCTTGTGCCCAACCCAAAATCTTCCTTGGGTTGAAGGGTTTTAACCTGAGTTAAAGAGGACAGAATTTGGTCTGAAAGTGCAGTGAAAGATGTACAGCCATAAAGGGACCTATAAAATCAACACCAGAAAACGATTGGACTGATGCGTATTTTAAAATAAGATTTGAAAGTGTCAGAAAAAAATTCTCCAAATTTTTTCATGCACTTCTGTTAAATCTCTTGTTTAAACCTATTTTTTTCCTTTGAGTAATATTTAATATTATAACCAACTTTGAAATAAATACAGATATATTTCTCTCACACTTCATCATATTATTGGCCCTTTGCTTCAGTTTCCAGAGCCCTTTTGAAAACCACAAGCTCTAAGTTAATTGGTTTAATCTGGTTGTGGGGATTAGCTATTTTTACCTGCAGTTACATATGAAACAATTATATATGAAATATTGATTGTTCATTAATGTGGGGGATATCTCCATTAATGTATTTTGCACTGCTTCAGGCTCCTGGAGCACAGTAACTCTGAAGAGGTCTAGGGAATTTTAACCAGCTTTTAAAGTTATAAATATTATTTAAAATTGCTTTACATCTGAAGTCAATCTGGAGATGTTCTATATATATGAAAAAAGGCATAAAATGCATTTAAAGAAAACAGCAATGTCACTGTGCTAAAATTTATACATTCCAAAACCTACAGATATTCCTTCCAATTTCTAGTTAGTTAAAATGAGAATATCTTTGTCTTTCCACATCCTCTTTCTATTGGCTTGTCTGAAAACTGGTCTGAATTTGGGATACTCGTGCTTATTCATCACCCTGAATGAAAAAGCCAAATCATTCATGGTGCTGATAAGAATAAACACAATTTTCTACAATGATATCAAGTCATACAAATATTGGGTTTAAAACAAGCAGCTTCAGAAGCCCAAAAGATTCTCAAGTCCCAAATCACTGCTGAAAACTGAAGATGAATTACAGCCCAGGTGGAATGAAGTTCTCAGAAAGCAAGGAGATAATGTGATTTAAAGTTTATTTGTAGCCAATACATGCACTTAAATTTGTTGCTGCTGAGAACCAGGTGATGTGTCGATACAACCACTGGGCTTTGATCACAATGGGACTTCTGACATATCATTAACACTCAGAAATTCTACACTTAATAACAGAAAAATTCACAAAATTTGCAAATAAAAATATAAATGTGACTTTTAAAGGAGAACATGGTGAAATGGTCAAACCAAAAATGGTCAGACCCAAACTCCAATCCATTCACCCCAAAAAATAAACTGTTCTGCTACCCCACCACTTGTCATCTTAGGTGGTAAATCTGTCCAATCATAAAAAATGAAACCTATCATGCTGGGATTTATTCACACTAGATGATGTTAGATGTTTGAAAAGATTTAAAACGTGGGTTTTTTTAAGGATTGTGTTTCAAACAGGTTGAATTTTATTTCCAAAAGGAGAAAAATTGGGAAATAAAGAAGACAATTCTAACAATTCTTCCAAACTCTTTCATAGCCTGGTTGTTACAGAAATCAATGCAGTATATTGAATTATCAGGAACCCCTATAATGCACCCACTATTTTTCTCAGGAAAACTGATTGATTTATAGTTATGGAAGATGTTAACCCAAAAAAAATAAAACCCCCAGAATCTTTCTTTCCTCAACAATTTATGCCAGTTTCCACCCTCCTCCCTCTTTACATAGTTCTTGTCAGCTATCATTATAAGCCAACAACACAAAGGCTTAAAGACATACCCTCTGGTTAAAAATTAAAAAAAAAATAAAAAAACCCCACAGCTTTCAAGTGTGAACAGGATTAATCACACATTATAATCATACAAAGTGATAACACTTATTATAAGATCACATAAACACCGTTAAACCAACAGTGGCAGTAACCTTTAGGAGGGAAAAACAAAGCCACCAAAAATAATACAAATCCAAGTTTCTCTTGGAAAGACTTTGGGGCAGAGGCTTCTCTGAAGCCCTGGATGAAACGAATATGCAGTGTTTCAAAGCAAATGCCAGTCACAGCTGATCTACAGAGCATAAAAAGCAGAGACAGAATAAGGGTGGGGGAAATTCCTGCTCTCCAGCCCCTCAATCCTTGAGGAATCCTCAACAACTCCTAAGCTTGTTTTCTAGATCGTCAGTGTAATTAACCAGGAATTCATACCCTCCATATTAGCAATCCTTTGTTGAGCTCCACACAGTTCGAAAGCAAGGCTTTCAAAGACTTTTTGAATTTGTTTCTTCCTTCTTGCATTAGCTGTGACTTCAAACACATCAGCCTTTTCCTCCCACTCGCTTTGTTTTTCTTAAGAAAATCCACTCTGCTCAAAGTTTTAGTTTGATCTCATATTATCACTCGTTTTTATAGTTCCAACTCAGTATCTGAGCAATAGTTTCTAACAAATTCTTCATGGACAACTACACATTTTTTTAAGCACAAGGAAATCCTGGAGAATTCTGGTGCCAAGTCACTGGGTGGGCAGAAGATTGTGAGGCACTTCCACAGTGGCAGAACATGACCCATCATGGGACCTTCTGGATGTGAGGATAATGCACCCCACAAACCTGCCATGGGTTTCCCATTCTGGTCAATCAATATTAGAATATTGCCAAAGGTCCATGGGAGGCTGTGGAGGGGATCATGATTTAATTGCCAGGGTGGTGATCACTCAAAGGCTGCACTCGATGATCTTGGAGATCTTTTCCAACATAAACGGTTCTGTGATTCTTTAAAGAGATAAATCAGGCAGAGGGACAGTGGGGGAAGGTGCAGAGCAATATGTAAGGTGCAGAAGGTTAAGGATGATGGAATATAACTAATGTTTCTATACAGGTAATTAAAAAGACAAAATACCTCCAAATTTTTGAATCTCTAAATATATTCAATGTGCAAACCCATAACAGTATTAAGCATTATTGAGAAGGGAGACTAAGGACATGGCAATGAGTGTATGAAAGTTCTGAAACCAAAGATCACATACATGTATATGAAAATAAAAGCAAAATAATGAGGGATGATAGAAAATCTTGCTGGTCAAGACCAGTATGGGTTTGGGGCAACGTTCTCAGTAACACAGGGCTGATGAAGTGCCCTACAGCACAGCAAGAGTTGGATGTTGGTCAAAAGGGACAGGTCTGAGCTGATGTCACAGCAAAAATCAGGTAAATTCTCAGAGAAACCCTCATCTTGGAAAGAAAAAATCAGAAATAAAAGTACACCTGTCCGTTACTGAATATGTGTGTAATTATAGCACCGAAATGAAGTGGGTTCAATCTTCACAGTAATTAACAGCACACAAATGGGATTTATGAAAAATAACTGCAAGCAGAAGAAAGGAACAGCTTGTTCATGGATTATTTTTTTTCCTCTCCCCTTTCAAACAAGCGACATCTTGCTATTTGCCTGTTGTCCAAGAAACTGTTTGGGGTCATTAAATATATAAGGGGCTCATATATCTATATTTTACCTTTCTGTCAAATATTTACATGTCATCCACAGGACCTCACCAAGGAGTTGTTGTGATTAGTTGCCAAGAAGCATCAAGAATCAAATACGATTGTTAGTGTTTAAGGGTTTTCCTGTTTATTTCTACAAACATGCAGGATAAACACTGTCAGGCCAAAGTAAACTACAGAGTACACATTTTTTCCCCAAACTAATACCCTATAAAAGCCTAGGATGGCTGAAAACTACATTTCAACTGATTCCTTCTGGTGACTAACACCATGTGTGAAGGCTCAAGGATATTTCACAAGCCAGAGCCTCTGTTAATTAGTTAAAATTATCATTAAAAAGCCACCCTTGGTTTAGAGCTAAGAGCTGATGAAGATCCTCCTAAACACATCAAAAAAAATAAGGCAAACATTTGTAACTGATCAAAGGAAGTCAAATCGATATGGGATATAGTTTTAAGTAACAAAACCTCAAATTCAACTCAGACTGAAAGGAAAAACAACAAGCCAGCAACACACATGAACAGTATCATAAAATCTGAGCCACCACACCAAGGACTGAATTTTGAGTGACATTCAAAAGATTTTCATTAAAGTATCTATTTGTTTCAGTCATTTGAGAACTATTTAGTCACTTAACTCTCCCTGCTGAATTTTTTTCGGATGCCAATTGACAGAGAAAATTCATTCCAACTAAAGATAAATCCCTGTTTTCCCTGCCAAGAGTTTTCCTGCCATAGACAATTACTAGTCTAGAGGGGACTTTTTCTTTCTTCTTAAAATTTAGCTCCTTCTAAGAAACTTATGTTAAATGAAGTACTACATTAAAGTGACAATCTGGTGAGTCTACCTTTGTGCTTTGTTTCTTCTGAGGCAAAGTTAAGGAACATATGAAATGGAAGAAATATTCGTATCTAGAGATCAGTAAAGAATTTGGTCTTCAATTCAGTAGAATGATAAAATAAGGGAAAAATGAGAAAATACAGTTTCGGTCAAACAAGCATTTATTTTTAAACTGATCATGAACAATCATTTGCAAAATTAGTTATTATAGAATCGTGGAGTTGTTGGGTTTAGAAGGGACCTTAAAGATCCTCTCCTTCCACCCCCTGCCATGGGCAGAGACACCTTCCACCAGCTCAGGGTGTTCCAACCTGGCCTTGGACACTCCCAGGGATCCAGGAGCAGCCACAGCTTCTCTGCCCACCCTGTGCCAGTCCCTGCCCACCCTCCCAGCCACCAATTCCTGCCCAATATCTCATCTAAACCTCCTCTCCTCCAGTTTGAAGCCATTGACTCCATTAAACCTCCATATTATTGTGTTTTAATTGTCTCTCATTCCATGATGTCACATCTTCTGTTCTAGACAGACTTTTTTCTAACTATGCATAGTCTTTGAAACCTCTGAGTGTAAATTTATGTTTTAGAGGTGTTGCTTCCATGAAAGCTCATGGCATCAAACATCTGTTTCAATGTCATGCTTTCAAAAGAGGAGAAAGCTCTGAGTTTACCATGTATTTTCAAATGAGGGGTATCAAACCAGTCATCAAGGATCAAAATGACCTCACTTTCCATCAAGTGAAGGCATTAACAGCAATGCCACTTCCTAGGTGCTGTTCCAGACAGGTAAATTCTTCATATTTTGGTTGATCCAAAGGTCATTATCAATTATTTCTCCTGTCTTTCTGTAGGTTGCTCTGCAATTAATTATTGCATGACGTTACCCGGGAAAGCATCGGATTCATCCGTGTCTGTCCACTGTGCTCTGCCTTGGCTTATTTTAAGTGGCCAGGTTATTATGAAACATCTGAAAATTTCCTTGGAAATAAATGACAATAAAAAGGCCAGAGCAGAATGAGAAAGTTCATCATTTTAAACATTTGAAATCAGAATAATGATAATGGATCAAAATTAGGTCTAAAGGAGACAGAATTTGTCTTGCTGGGAAGTTTTCAGAGAATCATTATATTTTTAAAGAACAAGATAGTCCAAGTAAAGAATAAAGACATGGGATGGAAAAAGAGGAGTATTACCATGGGTAGAAGTTTTGTTTAATAACACCCATACTGTAACATTTATTTAAGTGAGGACTAATTGAAGTGTCATATAAAATTGTGGCTAAAAAACCTGTGTGTCATCGAAAAACTGCAAGAAGGAATTTGAAAACAAGGTTTTGCTACATAGAAACTTATTTAGATCAGCAGCCAATCTCCACATGGCTGGACAGTTTATATTAAAATGCACCTAAAGGGGTTCCTGAGATGTATTTCCTTTTTCCAATGTGGTTATGGGATAAATAAAGCTTTCAGCATTTGTGACCTGTGCTTTGCATTTGAATTATTATATATCAGAAAAATAATTTCGATATGACTGTTGTGTTAATATTTACATTTTAAGAATTGTTCATGATATCATAAAAAAAGAGCTAGAATTAAAATTTGGGAGTTTTGCCCCACTGGCATCACACCATTATTGCATCTCAAGGAGAAAGGGGTGGGAGGGTATTATTTTACTCATTAATTGCAGGTTTATTAATTGTGTGAAAATAATTCCCTCAAGACCAAATTCTGTCAGGTTCAGCTTCATCCATTTGATGGCTTGGAAAGGTTTTCTCCCAAAGAGCAAAAAAATGAAATGCAGTTTTAGATGTTGCCAAAAGAAATCTTTACAGGCCAAGGTGAGGGTCTGTGTTTAGGGTTATGGAAGATCCTCGTTTGGACATCACGGATTCCATGGGAAGGAGGAATCTTCCCCTCCAAGGGACCCAAACCCAGCCAGCATCACCACAGGACCCACAGAAAAGGGCCCATTCTCTGTCCTGCACTATTAAAGAGTCATCATTAATAAAGAAATTAATTTTCATACATTTTTCTCATAGTAGAGGAAAATAGATTAGAAACGTGAGGGGAGAAAACCCGGTGGATGAGGAGGATTTAAAGCCAAAATAGGGTTCAGTCTGAAATCCCTCCTGTGCCTGGAAATCCCAGTGCACTTTCCCATCTTGGTGCTTAATAATTAGTCATTAACTCCTGTCCTGTGATGAACAGAACACACTCATCTACCACTTACTTGACAAGATTGGGCTCGTGTTGATTATTTTAACAGCCTAATTTAATTCAGGTTTCTGTAGATTCTCTAGGAATTTGCCAAGCAGAAATTTATCAGATTCCATATAAATCTATGTCAGGGGGAACTTTAATGGAAATGACTGCATTAAGAATTCAGGATTGGGCCCTTAATAGCTGCTATAATTTATCATCTTTTTAATATGGAGAAATCAGGAAAATGAAATACTCTAAAGACATAAAAGTAATAACCCAATCATTTAATATGAAAGAATAACTAGACAATACTGCCCTGAAGAACCCAAGATAGCCTGGAAGAAAGGCACTGAATAAAAAAGCCAGAAATGCATCAGTATTAATTTCATAGAAATGTTGTATTCCTGTAAAAAAGTACCAGTGGAAAGCAAGGAAACCAATCAGTTCTTCTTCATCCTCAGTATTTTTCTGGATGCCTCCCAAACATGGCTTTGGTAGAATTCTCATGGGCATGGAAATCATTACTGGGGACAGAAATCATTACCCTGGCTCAGAGTGTGGCAGGGAGAGGGAATTTCCTGGCCACAATCAAAAAGAGTTGAATTCCTTGGGAAAATTTGCAGTTTTGATAGGATATTAGTAAGAAAAATGCATAAATCTGCAGCAGGTAACTATTAGCTGCATTTTCAACTACAGCAATTATAACTCTCTAGAAACACGTTTTCAAGGTAATATAACCCAAATAACAACTCAAAAAGAAAGCAAAAAGTGTGAAGATGAGAGGTTGTCATTTCAGTCATAATATTAAAACCAAATACAAATTCTAATAATAAAGAAAACAGTTTGTTTTACAATTGCACTGCATTGCTTTCAATGAGAGATCTCAAATCACTTTGAACATGAGATTATTATTTATATCCTCCTTTTATCTAGAGGGAAAATGAGGCACAGAAATTTGCCTGCACTGGTCATAGAGGCCAGTGGCATGACCATGCTGGAAGATGAGCACTGCAGAAAGATGGACTGGCCACTGGGCCACCAAAATTGTGTTGGAAGAAGGCACAGGAATGTGATGTGGGTATACCCTGAATCAGAGCTGCTCGCTCCACCTTTGTAATTGAACCTCATTTCCTTTAATTGAAGGTTGCTGGTTCCCAAGAACTCATGGAGAGCTGATCTTCGACAGTCACTGCCTCTTGTGGATTTCTATTGTTATTCCTGAAGTTTCTCCATTGCTTTGAAAGGCAGAATGAAGACAAAAATCCCTGCCCAGCTGCTGTCAGAAGCTGAGGAATTCAGAATTCCAAACACCTCCAGAATTCCATTCATGAGGTCTGATCTGGACATGCACAAGCATTTTGGGGTCTGGCCTTAAGGTATCAACGAGTATTTTTGAAAATTGACTTTTGCTACTGGTTGTTTACAAAGGAAAGGTCCTTTCCACTGTGTAGTGATAAAGGATAAGGACTTCAAGCTAAATATATTTAAAAGCAACAAAAATTTCTTAAAACACAGAACAGAAAGGAAAGGACTTTTTTGGATGCTTTTTTTCCCCTTTTGCAGCAAATTACTACTTGCCTTTTTCAGCATTACATGAACTGTGATAAATTCATCTTTGGGTGCCAAAGAAATGAAAAAAGCCCTCACCCAATGAAATGGGTGTGTGCTTCGTGCCCACTGCTGCAGGGGCAGGATGCAAACTCCTGGGTGTGACTGCCAAGGCAAATGCTGGTGCAGCTCTGGAGATGCTTTGCTGAGCTCCAGCAACACCATTTAACAATTAAGTTAACTGATAAAACTCAAAATGCTGCTAATTGTCATTTGTAATACGCTAAATTGCCTGCAACTAATTTAAACAACAAGCAAGCCAGGCTGGGGGCTGCTCTCTGCGGCCAGTTGAGCAAAGTACTTGATTTGCCATCTCTTCAAGATCATAGCTCAGCTCCTAAAGTATATTCTGCAAGTGGACAGCCCAGAGAGACTCAAAACAGTTAATTCTGCTGAGATTTCCCCACCTGAACTCGCCAAAGTTGCCATTTTCTGATAAAATGTATTATACATAGGCAAAACTTTAAGTTTCGAGCTGCAGGTTTTTCTTTTTCCTTTTTGCTTTTCTCCTAAAGCTTAAAAGTTTCCTTTGGGTTAAGGTATTTCTAAAGGTACAATGAAAACACACCCTTGAAACAATAAAAAAGCCAAAGCGTTGGATATGCTCTGGTTGCTTCCCTCAACACTAAAAAAGAAATTAACTCAAATCCCAAGATCCATCCTCAGGAGCTTAATTGCTTCAAAGAATAGGAATCTTGTCAAATTCCGTCCAAACAAACATAATCAGTAGCTTTCAAAGCTTGTTTGACATTGAGGAGGCAGAGAAAACAACACAGGAACCAAAGAAACACACATCGATGGTCTGTCAAAATTTTTTGTTAGACATGATGCTATTATCAAGGCACATCAGGATGAAATAAAGTGACCTGGCTGACCACAGGCTTACAAATGTCTTGGGAAGGAAGGGAAAACGGTGAATCAAAAGGTAGCTTTGTTGAACGTCCCCCCAGGCCGTCTTATTGACAGGGATGACAATGGTCCCAGGATGCACCATTATCTATGACCAGCAAGCAGACATCAAATGCTACCGAGCTGTCTCTGTCAGAATAGAAAATGCTGCTCAAAATACACAGGGCTTGTTACATTTTGTTCAGCAAAGGTTTGTCAAAAGCCGGGGTCACTCTGTGTGTGCACTGCCCTGAAGGGTAATTTTAAAAGGCAGGAGAGATGCACTTGATTCTTCAGTGTTTCTCCTGGAAGGAGACTTGGAGTCTGTGCATGACCAAAATGTTTTGAAAATCAAAGAGTGACTCAGAAAATAATAAAGGAAAACAAAGCTAATAGATGCTCGCTAGGGCTGTGTTGTTGGAAGGCGAACCACTTTTCCAAATAAACAGGTTAGGGAATTATTGCCATATTTAGATGTTTTTTTCAATAAAAATTCGGTTGATTTCTAATACACCAGGGGTGGGTGCTACCGTAAAGGCATGACTCAAATGGTAGTGGATAAGTAAACCCTCGTCAAGGATCTTTGTTGCCCCATTATGCAGTTAATTGCAGAAAAAATATTTATACTGGCGAGAAAGGAATTGTTAATATGGTACCCTTTGGAAAGAAAAGAGAGAGGCTGTATATACAAACTCCAACCTCAGAAATGTTTGGGTAAACTCTGCTTTTCTCTGAACATCTGCTAAGCACACACTGAGGAACGAGAGTCCAAATGCACCCCACTAATTGACGCAGAAATCTTTGTTTAAGAACTGCGTGGCCAAAGAAAAACAACACCCGAAACAAAACAAAACCTGAGGGTGAAAGCAATATTTTGGGGGATAAAAGGCATAATTGGTGCAGAAAAAGGCATTATGGAAGTTGTCCACTGGTTCTTGCTTATGGGACAGCTCTTGAATTTTCATTTTGTGGCTGTGGCTACGAATTTACCGAGAGATAAAAAAGGGCCTTGAAAACTCCCTGTAGAGACCAGGCAACCCAAAGTGACCCTCCACTGTTCCTTTGACAGCCTGGCCATGTTAATTTAGTGACACATGAACCTTTCTGTCCACACCTGGTGGCTCGTAGGGCTTTGGTGCCCCCAGCTCTGCTGCTCAGCCCTGAAAACTCTGTGTCCTGAAAGCACCACGTTCCTTCCCTTCAGCCCTTGGCCATCCAGACCCATTTCCCTGCTGGCTTCTGCTATTGATTATTGTGACTCCTCAGAGCATGTAATTGTCTTGTTTTCTTTCTTTTTCAATGATAAAGTAACAAAAAAAAAAGCCAAATGGAAAAGAACAACCCAGTTACAGCCTTTTGCTTCAGGTTTGTGGCTCTGAGGTTACAGCTGCTGCTCCACTGTCCATATCCCTGTGATTTTCAGGACAGAAATTAGGATAATAGTCTATCAAATGTACTTTCTCTCCTCTTAGGCCGATCTCAAGATGATAGATACGATCCTTTTGCGTCTCATGGGATGTGCTCCTTTGTCCCCAAACACAAGGCTATTAATTCAATGCAATAGTTCCTTTTCCCTTTCCCTGGAAGTCACAATATGCTGCAAGTTGGGCTGGCTCTTCTTTCCTCCTTTTGGAGGGCTTGAGTGCCTTGAGAGTTGAGGGAGACTTTACACACCAAGAGTTTGCTCACCAGTACTGCTCCAGCAATTTCTTTACACACTTTATGCATTCCTCCTTGCCTTTTTTCCCCCATTATTTCCATTATTCCCCATCCAGTTTTCCATGTGAGTGGAGCATTGTCCTTTGGTTAAATTCTTACTACTTTTTCCAGCTGTTAATTATTGATATAAACATAAATAAAGGCTAAAAAAAAAAAAGAAAATTAATATCTTCCCCATCAGTCACTTCAGTATTTGGTTAAAACATCTGCATTGATATTCTTGCACATCCCAGCTCTTGAAAGCAGGAAATCTTAGCAGTGACTTCCGTGCTGTAATACTCCGTGGGAAATTTAGAGCTTTAAGGTATCTTTAGCGTTTTGACATCAAAGCCTTCACAGAAAAATAGTTGCCTGATGCCATCTGGAAGGAAAAGAAGACAGCAATATATCTACAATCCCTTTTGCCCACCAGTAAGTCTTGCATGAAACAGCTCCCTGAGACCAGAGAGCAAATATGTGAACAGGATGGTGGGTTCAGTCTCTCCTGAGCCAGGTTTCAGATATACCATGGGGACAAAACAGTTTGTAATTATAAAATTATACAAAAAGGCCAATTTATTAAATAAATCCTGTTTTACTCACCACACTACTCATCTCCTTGATTTCTGACCACAACAACATACTTAGCCCGCATCGTGTTCTCACAATCCTTCACCTTTGTTTAGACTCAAATTAAATTAAACTAATAATAATGAAAAAATAGGCAGCATCAACTCTATTTAATTGTCGTGCATCCCCAGGGTGACGAAAACAAACAACCTGGGCTTGAGAGATCCACATCCCACGGGAGGCCACGCTGTGTGCAATGAGGTAACACGCTCAGGTGTGTCAGACTCCCACCCCAAAACACAGAGCACACCATCACCTCTGGCTCTTTGCCATCAGCAGGAAATCTGAGCAGTACCTGTGACTGCACGAGATTTGTCTGGCCCAGCAATAACCCTTTTAATTGATGAGTAACAGAGGGCTTACAATTAATGACAGTGAGCTCCTGGCTCTGAGGACAGACACCGAGCAAAGGAGCGTGATTGCAGATGGTTAAGAGTAAATGTGAAGGGAAAGGGATGAGCACTAAAAAAAAGGGAGCTGGGGAGTATTGATTCGGTGTGACTGATGTGAATGAGTTAAATGATTGACTCTGAAGTGTGAATTCAAATTTACTGTGAATGGAATTTACTGTGAGTGGAACAGAGGATGCATGACCATGACTGAGTGTGACTAGGTATCATTAGGAAGAACTAAGCGAATATGAGTGGAAAGCACTGATTATCTCCCCTGTAATCTATAAATAAACAGTATTGCAGGAAGTTTTGAAAAATGTATTTAATAAGGGATTTCCACTGCCTGGATAAACTTGCTGAGGCCAGACAGCCTGATCTGGAGGAAAATGTATCATTTTACCCAAAGGTCTGTCATGTAATAATACGTGAGCTCGTATCTGACAGGGACAAAATAGGTCTGAATTTACTGCAAAATGGAACCTCTGGACTTAAAATAAATGTATTCCCAATTATCAACAAACAAATGTACTAACTCATGTGGTACAAATTACTTTCTCTTCTAGTCACGGGTGTTTTCCTAAAACACACACGTTGAAATTCAGAAATAGGGGCGTTCAAGGCCTGCAAATCTGGGGACCGATTCTGTCTTCTGCAGATCAGTATAATGGGGTTTATTATCACAAAATAACCGAGTGACCCAATCTCTGCTTCCTTCACCAGATTTTGATACAAACCCCACAACACAGCCTTGGTGCAAATAAATGTTGATTTTAAAGGTGGGTTAAAGCAATGACTAAATCCTCGAGCCCAGTGTAACCAACATGAGTTTTACCACTTGTTTCAGTATTTTTGCTTTACTTGAGTGATTTCTTCCCCCTAAATGCTCTGCATTCATTACCAAACAATCAGCAGAATTCATGGGGTTTTTTTGTGTCAGCCTCCACTGCCACTGAAGAAGACAAGATGAAAACACTGAGCTCTGTGTTTACCACTGCAGTCAATTAATAATCAAACCAAAATAATAAGAAAGGACAGAGTTCATTTCAGGTGACAGGAACTTTTCTTGGGATACCTTCCCCCTGCTAACACACTGGTGATGAATTTACTGGGGTGCAGAAATTCCCCAGCCCTGCCTGAATTAGCTGGGGCTTGACCTCAGTCATGGCCTTGAGCATCCCTGAACCCTGTGGTTCTTTGAGTTAGAGGCATTTTAAACTGATATGCCATGGATTTACTTCCTTAGAACTTCACAGGCTTGAACTCAGCTCTGGTGATTAACAGTTGCCAAGAATTGGCCCAAAATTGTGCCCAAACTTTCATTTTTATTAGATTTTTCTTCTAGGTGAGTTCCATTTTACAAAGACTCAGACACAAACTATTTTACTTCCATTGGCTGAGCAGCTCCAAAAGGAATAAATTATTCTTGTTTGGATCTTTCTAAGCATCAAGAAACATCTCAAAAACTTTGGCACTGTCACCTTACCATAGTTTCAGCTTGCAGAATCTGCAATATAAGTAGAAAAATCCACTGGGAATTAAAAAAAAAGGTTATGGAATGTACCATAATTAATGAAATTGAAGAAAATATATTTATTGAGCTCATGAAACCTCTTTCCCTTGTCTTGCCTGCTCTTCTTATGGGTCAGGTCACACTCAGAGTGTCTGCAGAGCCTGAGCAATCCTCTCTGGATGTGCTTCTCCCAGGCAGGACAGAAAACCCTCGACAGGAAACAGTGGGGGATTTACACCTCTCGTGCCAAAGCTGCACGTGTCCTGTCGATAAATGGAAGACTTAATTCTTCTGGAGAGCAATTCCAGCATTTTAAAGGATTTCCTAATGAGGTAAAACTCATTATAGAGAACAAGCAGGAAAAAAAAAAAAGAAAAAATCCCACCTTTTTCGTTTGGAATTACAGACATGCAGAGTAAGTATATTCCAGTGTTTTTCACTGCATTATATATGACAGAAGTGGTGGAGAATGAGATCATTGAGACTTCACAATCTTTTGCCAGCTGAATATGAAAACCTGACTACAACAGCTATGCTGAGTTACCTTTATTAAAGAAAAGCATAATCAATACCCTTAATTCTGCTACCTCTCACTGCAAGATTGCTAATGAAAAGGTATCATAGCTTTTCACTTTTCTGCAGAGGCACCATTGCCAAAATGCCTTAGATAAGATTTAATCACAAAACCAGCGGCCACTGCAAAGAGATGCACAGACTCATAATCTCTGTTTATTCTCCACGTGCCTCTTGAACCTTCCAGCTGTGTTCCAAGAGCTCAGAAAACTTGTGTGAAACAAAGAGCAGGACCCACGTGCTCTCTGGTTTACCTGTGATTAATAGAATTGTTTGGCTTGAAGGGAACCTTAGAGATCATCTAATTCCAACCCCCCAAAATACATTCCCACTCCTAATTTTAACCTGGGAAAGTAAAGGGTCTGGATTTTATTCCAGACTTTTTCCTACCTTGAACACAATATCTTATTTCTCTTTTTCTAAACAAATACTTGCTGATCCTCCAGCTCACAGAAAGGTGTTGAGTGGACAATTAGCAGTCAAGATGCTCCAAGGTTTTATTTTTCAGCCAAGCCCCTGAACGCTGAGCTAAAGGGAATATTTCCACTGCCTTCTTTCCTCCCACCTCCCCCTGAGTTCCAAAAGCAGCTGGGGCTACATCTGAATTGCATGTCATGTCGATGAAGGCCTCGGCTTCTCATCTGCAGCAGGACACAAAGGAAGGATGCTCTGGTAAAAGCACAGTTACAGGCCATTTTTAACAGTCAAACCAAATATGACACACTTAGGGATGGGCATTGCCTCAGAAAAGCCAGGTTGTCTGTTCACCTTACATTACTCCCCGAATTCCTAACATAGCTTTAGGTTATCCAGCTTTATTTAGCTGCAGACAGAAGGACTTTTACTCTTGCGGATCAAGGCAACTGTCCCTGGAATTGATCTCATTAGCAAAGTTTCCAAAGGAAAGGAGATTAGAGAAAGCAACTGATTTTCTTGACTCGTACTGGTATTTCTGTGGCAGCGAAGCAATTTCATCTCCCTTAAAGGCATTGGTTTCAGGTCACATTTTAACTATACTTAAGTCCTCAAATAATTCAGAAGACAATCAAGGATAAGTGACCACTCTCCACTACAGCAAGGCAAATGTTCAGCCTGGTCAAGCTGTAGCTTTTGATGAATGTCATTATTCTTTTTTTTTTTTCCCATAGGTTTGTAAATAACATTCAAAATAATGGCAGCATTCTGGATTTAAATGCATAATATGCACCTAAAGATTAGGGTGACAACAGGCCAGGGTGCACACCCAAAGATGAAATTTTCCCCTAAATTTGGCAGGTGGACTCCAAAAAGTTTTCAGTGTCAGAAAAGGGCTGTTTTCCTTTCAATACTTCTTGGATGCTAAAGAACAGCCAATGCTGTTTATATATAGGGCAGTATTTCAACATGCATTGTTATTTTAATAGAATTTAAACATCTGTGAAACTCTTGAGTTTCCACAGAAAAACAATTCAATAAAATTTAGAGAAATTATCTCACTTTGCAATCAATAAGCTCTGGTTTGTTTTCTCTTTCCAAAGATAATATCCTGCTCCAAATCAGAGCAGGAACACCCTGATCCCATCAAGGTAAGGAAAGGCAATGATGTCTCTGTTTCCCAAGCATGAACACAGGGCATGGATGGGAGAAAATTAATGTGGCAATTCAGAGCATTCCCTCCTCCAAATCCCCTGGTTCAGAGAGAACTAAGGGGCTTAGAAATATCTCCAAAGTAGCTCTGATGTGCTTCTGCCTCCTGCAAACAACATCCCTGCAAATCCCCGTCAGGCAGCCTTGATGGGAAGGTCCAGATTTGACCAGAAGTCATTATTTTTTGTCTCCAAATCACAACAAATTTTATTGAAGTCGCTTTCAGAGTTGAAACTGTCATGGCCAAGAAGGAAATCACCGGAGTTTTTGTCCTATATGTGCACATTATATAAAGTCTGACTGTTATCTCTGGGGCCTCCCTGGCAAACTTTCCACCACTCTTTCTCTGTTAGGTCTCAAAGTTATCAGAGTCAGAGTTCATTTATACTTCGGGCTCGACAATGTCCTCGGGGTTCTGGAGTCTGCTATGGCAGAGCAGTAACATAATTTTATGGCCCCTATATTCCAATTCATTTAATTAGGGGTTTCTTGGATCTCTTGGTGGGGGGGAGTGTGGGGGGGTGTCCTTTCATGTTTAGAGGGTTCTGTAGGAAATCTCTCTCCCTTCCAGAAAGTTCTCCTGCAAGTGTAGATCGTGTTTGCTCTCCACTGAATTAATATTCATCACAGCAGCAGCACAATATACCTTCCCATCTTGCTTTTGCCATTATTAGTTAGGAGGAAGAATTATTGCACAGCAACCCACAAAGAAATGCACATAATTTAAATATACTAATAATGGGGGGCAGGGCAGGAATTAAAAGGATATGGCATATTTTTTTAAAAATTGGAGACCACATTTAAATCTAAATGGTTAAAAGGAGTGGGCTGATAAGAAGAGCTCTAATTAAGAAACATCTTGCTGCTAAAAACGTGAACTTTTCCACTTATTTCATACCTCAGGCAGAGCTCAAGCAGAGGTAGATTATATCTTCTTTAAATAAATGAAAGAGGGGGAAAAAATATATTAATCTGCATTGTACTAATGCTGATGTGCCCCGAGCAGAAGTTCCAATTCATTGTGCGACGTTCTCTGCCCCGACGTAGCTCGAGCACCTCTGCCTTGAGAGATTTTCAGTCAAACCAAGAAAAAAGGGGGAGAAATAATGTGTTATGGGAGAAATAATGTCTTATCTGCATCTCACAGGGACGTGGGGAGCTTGCATGATTTCTCCAAGCTGGAGCAAGAAGTCTCTGAGCAATCCAGAGCTGAGTTTTTGGGGGTTTGTTTTGCAGCTCTGAGGTGGTGCAGGTGACACACACATGGGGTGAAACTGAATCCAGGTTTTCCATGTTTTTTCCAAGGTGATGTACACAAAATAAAGGAGAAAAAGAGAGGATTTCCTACCTAAATATTTTGTCTTTCAAGTATAACTACAACAGAACAACTAGCACAGGAAGGAACATATTGGTTGTGCACTTCCTATGTCTGAACTACAGCACATATACTGGGGCAAACAATATTGCATTAAATGGGAGCTACAATTAAAGAAGCAAATTAGTAAAATAATTCCTGAGATCTTATAAACACTGGAGTTTGAAAGAGAAATATTTTTTAATACAGAAAACTGAAAGGAAACAATTCAACTCAAATATTTCACTTAACTTTACAGTGATTCTTTTCAGTTTCCATGTCTGGGAGAAAACAAGGAACAGGAATGCAAAAGCCATCATTCAAAGCGTTTCATTTGTAATATTTTTTTTGCTTTAAGAAGCTACTTGATAAAGTCTGAGTTGAGAGCTGTGGGAATGAGAGAATTCTTAACAATCCAGACATGCATGGCAATGTCTGCCACCCAAAACCTTAAGTGTGTACACTAATGACTTCCTGCAAAAATCCTCCACTAATTTCCTATTAATGAGTGATAGTGTTTATGCACTTAGCTAAGTGGAAAGTGATTTTTTTTTTTAAGGATATTCTATCCTCTCAGTCACCATGGTATAATTACAGACAGGAGAAGGCTTCCTAAAACAATTACAAATCATAGCTGGTCATGTTCCTTGTGGCATTCCACAAGTGTCTGGAGGAAAAATAACTGGAACAGTCCAGTCATAGAATCATAGAAGGATTTGGGTTGGAAGGACCTTAAAGTTCATCTCTTTCCACCCCCTGCCACGGGCAGGGACACCTTCCACTAGCCCAGGTTGCTCCAAGCCCTGTCCAACCTGGCCTTGGACACTTCCAGGGTTGATATCAACTTATTTATCTGAAAAGTAGTGTTATCTTGGAGCACAGACAAAGAGCAGCTGTGGATGGCTCTATTCCTGACATTCCCAGAACTTTCTGAGGAGAGGAAAACCAGCCAAGCACAGGACATCCCTCAGCACCTTTTGCTGGCCAAACTTGGTTCACAGAGCAGGTGAAACCCAAACTGCCTCTGGTAGCCAGTACAAGTGTTGGCAACACTCCCAGGAAGGTTGTGGTTGTTAAGTGGAAGAAAGAAATGAGGAAAATTGGGAAGTTCTGAATCAAGATACTGTGCTAGAAGGATATACTCAATAAACTCCATCTATTTATGAGGCTGATGTAGGAATAAAACTGATGACCCTTAATCTCCCAGCAGCAGGGAAACTCCTCCAGGGTCCTCTCACTGCAAGCAGTCAGAACTAAAGGAATATCATGTGGGCAGGGAGAGTATCTATGGCTTTTCTAAACCCCTCAGACAACTGGAATCATAATTTGCAGAGATATCAGGACACAGAAACACCACTCATCATTTTCCCTCTGTCTGGCAAAATAGGGAGAGGGAACTGCAGAAAATGTTAACTGGAGAAGTGATGCATAGGCAACTATGTCATTTCTTTGCATATTTGCTTGAGCAATGAATCCCAACAGATTTTGGGGTTTGTCTTGAAATAAAAAAAAAAAGAAATGTTTTGATGGTTTTTAAATTCATTCAATGAAATCAGGAAAGATATTGCATTGTGAATTCTAGTTTATAATTTATTTTTCTGTTATTCTGAGTACCCAAATCTTGTTCTTTATCCACCTGAGACACACATATTACTGCTTTATATTCTCTACCTTCAAAATTAATATTTGCCTTTCATTTGGTTTTGTATTAGATTTTTACCATCACTGTGATGGCAGCCCAGAAAGTGAGAAGCGCCTAAAAAATAAGGGGGTGCATTTACACAGAAATTCATTTATTTTTGCCTCCCCAATGTTACAGCCCCAGTAATTCAGGACATTCTGGAACGTCACTCAACATTTGTCAGCTCCCAGTTGTGTGAAGACTCTGAGGCTTTCCAGATGCCAACATCAGCTCTGGTCTTTAAACTAGAGAGAGCCAAATGGCTCTTAAAGCATTTTTTATCATCATGACTCCTTTACATCCTTATAAAACCATCTTAAAGTCATTTCAGTGGGAAAACCCTTCAGGAGTAGTTTGCATTCCTGGCAAGGCAGCCTTTTAGGGCAAAGCAGAGCATGGGTTGGGTTGGAAGGGACCTCAGAGCTCATCTCCTTCCCACTCCCTACCATGGGCAGGGACATCTTCCACTAGGCCAGGTTGCTCCATGTGCCACCCAACCCAACCTTGGACACTTCCAGCAATGGATCAGCCACAACCTCTGTGGGCCTCATAGCCTACTCCTCACGATTCCTCATGTTTTGACATGAAACACTCGTAGGTAAGGGAATTGAAGAGAAACAAGAAGCCCTTTCCCCTGCTGTCCCACTGCCCTTGGGAGCAGATACCCCAAAGCAATGACTGGATCCCTCTGCCGTGGCTCCATCCCTGACATGCCAGGTGATCCCAACATTTCTACAACGCCAGCTAATCAAGTTGCCCATCAAGATGTTTCTCTCCTGTCATGAAGAATGCCTCACTTTGCTGTTACAAACTTGAAATATTCACAGTGAGGTGCTTACAGCCAAAATCTGACAATTTAGCAGAAAGTTTTCAGATGCTTAATCATATATCTTAATAAAAAATCACACATCCCCTGACTAACTGAGACAGATCCTTATTACTTGTCTGTGAGGAAAGGGACTGCTTTAGAAAATTGTTTGGAGTGCTCTACTATTGTACCTGTCACAGACTTTTAATTAAAAATGTGTTGATGCATGACTAAATCGTGCACAGTGAAAAACAGGCCTGTTTTAGCTCCACTGTAATAATGTGCACATAACCCAAAGAAGGAGACATGCAACCAAAACAGGAGGACAACCCCAGCACGGTCGTACTTTTCCTGGTCAACCTCAGAGCAGTTGTGTGTCCTGCAGAACCAACCAGCACAAATCAGCGTGGGCTCAACCAGCACAAAGGATTTTACTAATCTGCTTTAAATACCTGCAATGAAGTCATTTCATTAATCCATCGTGAATTAAATATGTGGTGAAACGAAGACAGAATAATGATTAACATTATTTTATGGAGTATTTCTTGACAAAGTCTGCCAACCAAGGCAATCTACACCTGATATTTGAGCACAAGAGCTACATACAACCAGAAATACATCGGTTGGTATACTTAGAAATCTGAAATCAATGCCCTGTAGACCAAAAAGTGCCTCTCGAGGCTGACATCCTCTGCTAAGGGAATACTGAATTTAGACAGACAAGAGGTGAGTGAGTTTAGAAGAGGAAGAGCTGGAATTCAGAATAAAATAAGCATTGCATGGCAAAGATCTTACACCCCTAGTGCAGTACACCAAAGTTTATCACTAAATATCCAATTTGAAATATATTTTAGGGGTTTATTCCACAAAAGTCATTAAGGTACACGGAACAGCATTTGTTTGCACATAGAGCTGTGGAGCTTCTCGAGAAAGCATTGATTAAAATGTGTTTAATGATAAAAGATCAATTATAACTATGAGGAATGACATCATGATTAGGATTCTGAAGATTTGATGGATGGTTCCTTTCTTTACCAGAGGGTTTATGTTTGAAAATAAAGGTACATGTTTAGGTTGATGGTTGGACTCGATGAGGGATCTTTTGCAACCTCAATTTTCATATGATTCTATCCCAATTCATGGAAATTTGGGTTAAGGACTGAACAGAAACCTGAGTTGTTTAGATACTGCAGAAATGGGAAGCCTAAAAGTTGTTGGTTTATCTAGAGTGTTGTTGTCCAGTTAGATATTTCCAGTTTTGCAACTGAATTTTTGATTTCTGAACTGAGATCTTGGTTTTCTCCCTTCCTTTCTCTCCTTTCCCACGGCAGAATCTGCACTTGCGTCACCACCACGACTCTCCCGGAGCCAGACAAAAATAGTTAAAAAATGCAGACAGTTTCTTGAACAATGTGGGCTGAATTTTGCCAAATGAGCCTCTTTGCATGTGAAAAAAAGAGGAAAAAAAAAGGTATTAAAGGAAACAGTCTCTGCACCACTGTTTTCATCCTTTCTGCGTTAAACCCATGAAGATTCTTCCAGCAAAATGCCAAACTGTCGGAATCAAAGCTCGCCACGGGAATAAACCTGGGAAGTTTTCATACTGGGACTCAAATTCCCACCGAGCTCACAGACGGACATATGGAGGATGTGGAGGATGGAGCTGCTCCTCACCACTCTGCCTGCCTGAGGGAAAAGTGGCTCAGTGCTGATATTCTTGGCTCTCCTGATGTTTGCACCAACTTTCCTGAAGCTGGCAAAATCCTCATGCCTTCCCAGCATGGGATGGACCTTCTACCTTTCTCCTTACCTGCCTTGTGGATATAAAGGCACTCCAGAAGAAATTAAATTATTATAATATTTATTTTAAGAGGCAATTTTCAATGCAATCTTCTATTTTCTCATTAAAAAACATCATTTCACTCCTCCAATGTATTTCATGAAGTTTCAGAACGCGAAGAATCAACAATATTTAACTTTACGCCTCTTAAAGGAGAAGGAGAAGGAGAACAAGGAAACCACGTTTTTAAATATAGAAATCCCTATGGCAGAAATTACTAATGAAAAATAGCCCTTTGAGAAGCTCAGAGAAATGCAGCCTGTTCTTGGGGGCAGAGAAGAAGAGCTACAATGGGATAAAATGGTTTTCCAAAGGAATCCCACTCAGGGGTTTATTCTCCAGAGCTCCCAGAGACGCAGCCCTGTGAGTAACATCACCCCTCGTTACAACATCCCTGCTCCAGCAAGGAACAACATGATGAATTTTCCATGTAAATCTGAATTTCATGACCTTTCAAGTCACATTCTTAAGCCTCATTTGAGCAGCATTTTCTCTTTATAAATACACACTTGAACTGAAGACCCAGAACTGACATGAGAATTCTTTTGTCCCTCATTTTTTGGCCCTCTTCAGGTGTAAATGAGGCCTTTGCAGTGTCATCCTTATTTATTTGATGCTCTGTAAAGTTAGAAATCATTGCATTGTATTTTTGGTGCATTACATGAAGCTGTTTCTGCCTCATAGGTAATGCTTGCACTTGAGCAGAAGAGACAGGACAATTGTGAAACCACTGAAATACAAATGAACATTAAAGAGATCCTGGAGACAACTGCACTCACTTGATTTTAAATACATTTCAAAATAGCAAAATGGATTTTTCTATAAAAATATGGAAATAGAAAACAAAAATATAGCGTGCAAAGGACAATCAAAAATAAATGCTTGGTTTGTGTTTCATTATAAGCTAAGTATGTAAAGTATATTATATAGCAATCTAAAAATTTAAGGTCACAGAATCTTTTCTTTAAAAACTGATTACTTTCAGGGGCTTTTCATAAAACAGCTGTATAGTGTTATCTATAAAGAAATCTCACAAATATATGTGGGTCATCCCATAACCAGAACACAAAAATGCCCTAAAATCAAGCAACCGATGTCGTGCTATTTTCTTAAACGTAGCACATTGTAAAAATAATAACATTATAAAAAAAATTATAATCTGCAGAGCACACAAAGCAGGATTTCAGGTTTAGAAGCCTAAATATATCTGGCTTTGCAAAGAAGACAGTGATAAAATGCTAATAGTGCAGTGTGTCGTGTTTTAAATGCACACACTGCCAGCACTGATGCTCTCGTAGGGCTGGGGGAGGATTCCCACTCCTGCTCCCAAATCACTTGGGCACTTGGAAAATCTCACCTCTGCCAGAGGGAAAAAGGGAAGCGTTTCTAAAACTTCCATTACAAATCTCTCCGTAGTTAGGAGAATTCAGAACCAGCTTTTTATTATTATTATTATTTTTTTTATTTGGAAGATTAACATATACATTCCACAGAGCGTCTTACTACTGGAAATGTATGTATGATCTTGAAAAGTAGGACCAAAGCAGGGCTTGAAGATTATAGGGTTTATTCTTTTACTCCATTTCTGAAAGTATCTTACTTTAAAGTCGCTGAAACGAGGTAACATCCATCACACTATATTTCATTAGTCTTTAAGGCAGCCTTAAATAACTAGGCCTAAAAACAGATCTTGGTTGATATGGCAAGTATCTAAAAAGGATAACTCTGAAAATATCCTCTGCTGGGTTCAGCTTGGAGTTTGCCCAAATAAATTCAATCACCTCTGATTATGATTGAGGAGGGGGGGAAAAAAAAATCTCGGGAAAAAAAAATCTCAGAAAAGCAAAGTGCAGCTCTGTTTAATCCATATAGACATGTCTACCCAAATCCCCTTGCTAATGTATTTCTAATTCACACAGGCTAACTCATCCTGTAATAATGAGAGCTCCTGTGAAAATGGGGGGCATTTTTAGTATTCTTCAAGTGCATTAATGCACTTCTATAGGGCTTTGGAAAGAAAAAGCATATTAAAATATATATATGTGTGTGCATATATATATATATTTATACATATATATATATATATAACAAACATGCAGCTTTCCAAGTTAGGCAAGTTGATTTCTTTCCTGAAATTGTGCACTTGTGAGGTTATTCAGGAGAAATAAATACCTGCTGGACAAAGGCACACAACAAAGAACATTTCCTAGGCAGGTGGAGCTCCACAAAGGGCATTTCACATCTGCCCCTGCCCCTGGAGCATGCCCTGCACCTTGCCGATGTTGACAGCTGTCACTAAGTGCTAAATTCTGCCTTTTTACAGCTGCAGACACATCTGCCCTAAGTGTAAGACAAGAAAGAAAAGAAAACAATTCAAAATATACATTTTTCTTTTCAATTTTGACACTAATTAATTTTTTAACCTGCCAGTTCTGCATGACAATTGAAAATGCGACCTTAGCAACAGAAATGAGGAGAAATGTGCACCTTTTGTGCATCTTGTAGCTGTTCCTCTCCTCCCAGGACAGATTAAATCTTACTGCTAAGTTAATGCCTTCCCACAAACTAGATTTTGGGACCAGAAAGACAAATGGACATTTTAAAACACTTCTTCTATAGAGAGAGGGAAGCTTAAACACACGCAGGACACTGAGATGCAACAGTCTTCAAACTGAGCAATGTAAATATATAGTGGGTGCTTGACCTTTTTAACAGCCAAATATTTCTCCTGATTTAAAAATACTCGGGCACATTCCACTTTCCAAGCCCAGCCCTCAAAAAAAAATGCTGGTTTTAAAGGGAGTTTAGCTTTTAATGGCTCAGTAACGATGTAGAACCCCATGAAAAGAGGGGTTTATGATGGCCTTCAGCTACAGCAACGGGGACGGCGCCGCTCTGGTTTTATTTGGGGGGAAGGAACAAGAACTTGCTCCAGTGATGTAATAGCCCTTCCCATCAAACCTTTGCTGCTTCACAGAACTGCACACGGATTGTTTTTTATGTGCCCATGAGTTTGTTGGTGATAAAAGGCTGCCAAAAGCCAGTTTTGATGAATGGTAATAAATTCAAATGCCTCTTTTTAAACAGAGCGGATTTTTTCTTAAGGAGGGAAGGGCAACACACAAATTCATCATGACATAAATTCATCATGATTCACAGTATCAATTTGACCCCATAACTATGACCAGAAAGCCACAACATCAAAAAAATCCGTAATTCCAGCTACTTATCTTTTTACTCTCTCATACTGCCAAACATAAAGATATTTAACATGCTGAGTTCTTACTACAAAACAAAGAATAACACATCGATGCTTGTTAAGCCATGAAACATGAATGGGAAATAAAAAATCAAACCACACCACTTCAAAATCCCCCTTCCAATTGAAAGCACTCCAGTGAAAAGGTCATTTGCATCGTGGAAGTTTTCTGAGGGCTTGGGTAAAACAGAGCAACCCCCAGCAGGGAATCCTGAATTCAGGGAATTAGGAATGGGAGGAAAGAGGATTTCCTGCACGTTCAAGCTGTTGGATTTGCTTTGAGATTTGGAGGAAGGGGTCAATCTGAAGGTAGGGACACGTCCTTCGTTCCTTCAGGCTTGCCACACCATGATCTGTGTGATGCTCTGGCCCTTGTTTTTAAATCAGTATTTTAAAATTGAATTTTTAAACAAAAATATCACCACCCCCTTGTTCCTACAGCTCAGCCTCAGTTCTTCTAAGTGGTTTTCAGCCCAAGCTTTTGTGTTATTTCTGTGCAATATCATTCCCATTTTACCTCTGAAATTATGTGAGTCTTAATGGGCTGCCCTAAAGACATTTGGCTGTTTCTCAAGTGGTGTGTATTTCAGGGGGGAAAAAAATAAATAAAAAAATAAAATCATTTATAATTTGATCCAACACTTTTTCCAGACTCCCCATCCACACACCTGCAGCCAATCCAGTTTTTCAGTACAACAGGAATGTTTCACCATTAAGATATTTAAAGAACATTAATCAATAGCTTGGGATCAGCTTTAATGCTTTTATTGATTGGCCATATCCTAAATATGGATGAGTGTAAATTCAAGCAGAGATTCTGTCTCAAAATAACCAGGATGACCTGTGTAGTGCGGCCCAGGAATGAGTTAGGATGGGAAATGAGTCTGATATGTAAGAGATACTCATCAGGAACCGTGTGAAGACTAAAATTACACCAAAAACGTCCACTGTTGCAATATAAAGCCCTTTTCTTACACCCCATGGGGCTCTCCTGGTTATTCACTGACACAACTAAGCACAGGGCACCCTTTTTACCTGTCTTGCCATTATCTATTTTTCACTATTCACTTTTATCAATATCCACTGGAGTTGTTTCCAAGCTGTCTCACTTCAGCTTGGGCTGGTTTCTGTCTCACTTGGCAACTGAACCTGTGCCGAGGTCATTGAGCAGCAAATGTGTTAAATAGCCTTTAGCAAACCCTAAACATAATCTTCTAATTGCTTTTCTCTCCATAGGTAGAGGCAAAGCAGTTTCCCTGAAAGAGGATGAGAGAAACCTTCTCCTGTTTCTTTAATAACTTTTATTGATAGTTTTGTTTTGCCTCTACTTTGGGCTTGAAACTCAGACTTGCCTTTCGATGCCGGCATTTTAAAGCAGTAATTTATGTCATAGGTTGGAGCAGAGAATAATGGCATTTTCTAGTTCATCATCCTCAGCTTTCTGGGTGTGTTCCTCGGAGGCAAAAGAAGCAAATTTTTATTAACACATGTTTATACATAATTGACCATTTGGGAAGTGGGAAGGAGAAATGGCTGTGATTTACATAGTTTAAGAAATGTCTTAGAGCACCTCACCCAGTCTGGAGCTCCCACTGTGACAGATGAGCAAATGCCCATGGGAGATGACAGCATGGTATTTATGGTATTTCCTTCTGAGACAATTAAGTAACATATGCCAAGACCATAGGGATTATCTCTGAGCTACACAGTATGTAACTCTAGCTGAAGAGAAATCTAATATTTTATAACTTTGACAAACCATAGGAAAGGAAAAAAAAAAATTGATTCACCCACTTTAATAATGCAGGAACTTTTCTCTGACTTAATCAGACATTTCTTGATTTTTATTTTTTTCCCCTCTTTTGGCAATAAAAGGGTGACAAGCTCCAGCCCACACACCACCTTCGAGCTGCTGGGAGGGCCAGGCAAAATCTCATCCTCACACACAAAATCCACACTGCTATCCCGTGATTAAGGGATTTGACTGCCCACTTGGTCTAGAACAGCCCTGATTTTACACCTAAGAATTTCACACTTGAGCTTTGACACTGATTTTGTCGTAAAGAACTTGAAAATCTTTAAAGCAAACTTTAAAATCCATGCACTTTTCTGCATTAGTGGCATTTGATGCCATTCCCAAAATACGAGTCATCATTCTGTGCTTAGAAAATCTCACAGTCCTGGATCTTCACTGATTTTCACCTTGTACAGCCAGTTATTCTTGTGCAAAGTAGCTGCAAAATTGTAGGAAATATTCAAAACTATAAAAATAGCAACAATTCTTTTATATTAGCAACTTGTAAAGTGTAATAATTTATTTATGAATGTACTTATAGCCTCATGTATTCAACAACTCTATACATTGTGTCAATATTCTGCACCCATGGATCAATAGGAAATAGGTTATAATACCATAATATAATGATTTCTATATTTATTAGACCCAGGGCAATCATTCCAAGAATTCATATTTTTAGGTTCTTAATTTTATTATAAGATTTTTAGAACAATGGCTTTTTCTTGTCCTCCAGTAAAGAGAGTTAATTCAGAGGAATGTTTAATAAACACCAATCTGTGGAATTTTGCTTCACAAAGCAGCAACAAAGCACATTTTCCCTCCATATTCAAACTGGAATCAGATATTTGGTGAAGGACTACAAGTGAAATCAGAGACACATCACAGCATTTAAGATCTCACACGAACCACTCCAGAAACTCTGGAATTTCTTATCCTTAACTAAGAGAAAGGAACAAGAAACAAGAAGTTTCCAATCTACCAAAAGATCAGGCTGCATAAAATCTCCTCACAAATACCAAAAGCTAGGAAGTGTATTACATTTTCAGTAAAAATCTTACATTTTTAATATGATTTTGATGAGTTAAAATTTTTAAAAATTCAGATTTTTTAAAAAAGTTGCATTTCTAACACTGCAGGCTGTTCTTCTGCAGCCCCTCCTGTAAGAGGAGACTGATCCATGGTTCTAAAACAATATCACTTTTCCCAAATTTATAATCAAGTCTCATGCATTGTCTGTTCAAAGGGTTGATGCCCTTTCAACCAAACCTGCTGAAAGAAAACATGACTCAACAATAGGGGTTTTTTATGTTTTCAGGCCAATTTCTTTCCAGCTCACAAACCTGTGCCAGATTCTGAACTTTGTTATCTATTTTATATTTAGTCCAACAGATTTCCATTAACATGAAAAAGTATATTTTGTATTTTGCTTCAAAACTTAAATAATGAAGGGGGGGCTGGGGGGGGGGAACAACTAAAACACAGCAAAAAAATACAAATCTCCACAGATATATTAATTCCTCCATTAATTGTAAATCTCAAGCCAAAAAATATAATGAAAGTATTAATTATAAACTAGCCAAGATGTCAAGGCTACTTTTCCTTTCAACAGTCCTGGGCTGAGAGCTTGAGTTCCTCTAAACAGACATCACGTGATAAGAAAATAATGCCCCAGAGAGGACATTAATGAAAGTTATGGATGGCCCAGTTGGGCAACTAATAGGTCCTTAATGGCTTTCAGAAGTAGCCCATAATCTCTGGTAACACCATCTCTAGAGGGTCTATGTGATGTATCATGCAATAATTGTAGTGCTTCTAAATATAGTTTGTGCTCCACTGATTACAGCACCATTAAATTGTGGGGGGGGTTTAGATTATAATGGAATTCTTGGAGTTTGCTCCGTCAACACTGGGAACTTTTACTGTGTTAATGTTTCTTATTGTGACATCAACTTTATTACAAAATTGTTGGAGTGGTGACAGGTTGGGGAGAAGGGGAATATTTATTTTAAAAAGGAAATCTGGGACTTTTTGTCTTCCTGCTCATCACGAGCTGGTTTTGACACTCAAGATGGTGACAAGAAATCAGAGGACACTGAAAGGGGCTGCAGGTCCAACCATGAGTGCATCTTTCATTGCTCATCACCAGAATTAAAGTAATACATCCTCCCCCTTTTTGTTAGCCTTACAAACACGTCAGGTGGTTGGCCTGGATCATTTTTAAGTAAAATGTAAGTAAAATGTTCTCAGCATGTAGGCAAAATTGAACCCAGTAAGGAGTTTCTCCTTGCTTCACATGGCAACTAAATTAATTTCATTTCACCCTTTGCTCTGAGTTTTTCTGCTCTTACAGGTTCTGAGTTTTCCTGGGAGGCTCCAGGCAGCACAACCCGACATTTGGGAGAAATATCCAAGCTCTGCCAAAATAATCCCAGGGCAGGAAAAATCCTCCAGCCACACCTTCTGTTCCCTCCCCTTTCCCCACTTTGGGAGGTACTGGAGCTTTCCAGGCACAAACTTGTCACTGAAGCACCAAATCCACGAATAAATGCAGGTCACCCCCAGCCTGGCTGTCCCACACCACAGGACTGACATGCAGAAAACCCTGGACAAGCCCTTCTTGTTTTGGTTATCACTGTAAATTAATATATTCAACTGTAATTATGACTGTTCATTTATTTTGCAAACTATAATAACGTTATTCCAATTTGGAGGCATCACTTTCCAGGTAGAAGTCTATAAAATAAAATACAGACAATATATATCCTAAATACACAAAATATCTCATGGTTTTGAGTGAGTTTTTCTGTCTCACCCCAGGAACTCCTCTTTTCACCCTTTTTGAGCTGCCATGAACAAGGTGCAAATCTGGACCTGAAACTGCAAATACACCACGAAGGGGTGGATATGGATGAGCTCAGTTGGCTGCTGCAGGCAAAAATAACTCTTGGAGGTATCTGAACATCCTAAAAAGGAGGCTCAGACTCCACAACATCTCTGGGATTAATCCCGTTTTTCTACAAGCTACAGGACAATATTACACATGAAAGGATCAAGCCACAGACATGTCCAATCTGAGCGTCAGCGATGTCAAAACACAGCACAGAATTTTATATTAAAGTAATTTTTTTATCTTCTTTTTCCAATAACAGAGATTTTCAATTGAGTAGTACTATTAAAAAAAAAAAATCCCACGTTGCTGTTATAGGGGGGAGTTTAGGATAAGTGCAATTACATCAGTAGTATTGTAATTAATGATTACATCATGCTTTGGAAAAGGAGCCCAGAAAAGGTTGGGATTAACATGCAAGACACGGCAGAGTGATATCAATACTCATTTTACTGTTCAGATTTTTTTTAAAAAGCTAATAGCTGTCAAAAATACCCATTATAGGCTAGTCTATAATTTGTAGAAGTCAAGTAATACATTTTTTCTGAAGGTATAATGGATGCTCCATGGAGCAATTATTTTAGAAAGACAACTTCATCTCAGCTGTCTCATGCCAGCAGAACTATTTAAGAGCCAGAAATGCATAATTCAACATGGAAGAGCTGTCAGATTTGAGAATACCTTTAAATTATAAAAACTTAGCACCACTAGTCAGTTATAATTATAATGGAAATGTAGCTTTCTGTCGTTTTATCATAGCAAACATCTCTTAAGAAGCAATTTCATGTGTTAAAATATTTTGGCAAAGTGACTTTTGATTCTGAAGGGATACAGATTATCTGGTTTTATACCTGAATATTTTTCTTACAAATTGAATGTAGCAGCTTACATTGTACAAGATGGTGAGAGCAAGAGTGTTATTAAAATCCCATTGGAAATTGTTACTATGAAACAATGAGCAGCATAACTCACTAGGACAGGTCAAGTTATGCACAGAAAACATTATTTTATTACCAAATATGACAAGACAGTTTTCCAGCAGACAGTCAGTCATTTTATACAGCACACAGCCAAAACACAGAAGATGGGTCTTCTTTTGACTTTGGCTTCTTTTAGGCACTACAAAAGCAAATTATGAATCATTGGAATAGTCACTGGGATGGGTTTGGGGTCAACAAAGCGGACTAAAAGTGCTCTTGGAAAATTAAGGTGGCATTTAAATCCTTTTCATTTTCTTTATTTTTTGCCCAGGCTATCACAATGCCAGCTCTTTTCCCTTAAGGCATGACCAGAAAAATTATCCATCACTCCCAAACAAGCCTATTGACTCATCAACCCCGAGTACATGTTTGTCACCATTTCCCTCCAGGAGTTTAATCCAACCACACACGAGGGTCATTCCAGGTACCAGAGCTCAAGTCCATATTCCTTTCCCACTTTGCTGAGCTCCCACTCCCCTCCTCTACAGAGGAGATCATCAAGTCTGGAATTATTTTAGGTTTTCTAGTGAATTCTCAGGAATTTCATAAACCTGCTCAATCAAAAAAAAAAAAAAAAAAAAGCAAATCCCTTAAGATTCTTTTAATGTTCACAAATAGTTCATTCTTCCACTGATTCAAAAACTGTCTTTTTGAAACTGTTAAAAGAGACCTTCCTGTGGTCATTTTTCAGACTAATTAGCTCGGTTTTGATGATGATGTTGCTGCTGCAGGTGATGATGGCCATCACAATTCCCACATTTCTCCTGGACATTCTTCTCACCCCCCATATGTGCACTGAGGAGAAGACCATTACCCCTTGTAGGTGACTAATTATGTCCAGTTGGTTTTCTTTATAGATTAATTAATTAGTACTGTACATATACATGTATAAGTTTAATTCTGAATAAAACAATTTAAGGAGCTCACAGTAAATTTCAAGCAGGTTTATGATAGAAAAAAAATGGGGTTTGTCATTAAATATAACAATCTTGACAATGTTTCAGTGAATTAAGCTCCTATAATTATTCTGGCAGCAAATCTTCCCCATGATAACACAGGAGGGCAGGAATGGTGGCCTTTGTTTTTTTGTTATTTACTCCTTCTTTCCTCCCAAAAATTACATCCAAAAAAAACAAAAAAGGAAATTTATCTTACCATTCTCTCCCCAAAGAGAAACCCAGCATATTAAGAAAGTGCCGAGAAACGGGAGATGGGATTCAGAAAATATCAATTTCTTGTTTCTATGGATGCAACATGATGTAGTATTGCATAACATAATACAAATTAAGGAATTAAATTGGTTTCATTTCATCTGATTTCCTGGCAGGCTTTAATGTGTTAAGTATTTACTAAAGAGGCAATTGGAATGCATGCAGCATCCCGAATTATAATTTATTAACACATCTTCAGTAGTGGCACACATTATCTTGCCCAGTCTCACCTGTACATTGCTGGGTTAAAGCAGGTTCTGTCCCAACAGCACATTAAGGCTCAGGATAGACAGTAAATTCACCCAGTAAATTTCCAGCATGCTGCAGCTCTTACCTTCATTCTACAGATGTAATTGCTTAAAGGGAGCTTTAAAATTAATGCTATAAATACAAATTTGGGGGTTGCAGGACATCACAGACTTTCAATGAGTCAACAGAACTGCAAGTTTGCTGCCCTACGGTAAACCACACACAGGCAATTTACTAATAATGAATAATAAATATATTTTAATAGCTCCTTGGTTTGCTGGGCTGCATATTTGATTTAAGTGTAACCTGGGACTGGCCATCTTCCGAGGTATGGCCAGCAAAGGGCACGGAAGGGGCTGTGCTGGAGAGCTCTTCTTTCAGGGAAACTGCACAGATTTCCTTCTCAGTGAGCCTTTCATCTGAATTCTGAGCCCACTCTAAAGGAGCAGCAATAATGCAAAGCTGCTGTAACTACTAAATTTCCCCCCACATCATTAAAATTAGCAATGCTGAGAGTTCTCTCTCGTGTACATGACAGAAGACATGTTCCAACACCTGGTTTCCAAAATCCAGGTCCATGATTCCAGTGGGATTTGGGCAGCCCTACAAAACCAGTATGTTTTTGGGACCCACGCTGTTATTTCTGCACCAGAACTTAGAGGAACCAGGTAATCCATGTGGAACTCTCCTACAGCCACTGGGAAATGGGTTGAGGGAAAAAAAAAAAAAGAAAGGAAAATATAAATTTGAACACATTTTATCACTCCAAAAACAGCATGAATAGGTGGTAGATTCTTTTTTTTCTCCTTCATTTTACTCGAGAGTGAACATAAAGCTGAACAACCCAAGGACATATTGCCTCCTGCCTTCCTTTGACACAAAGTGTATTTACAGTGTGGCCTAAAAGTTTTTGCTCCACTTTCTCAGTCCAACACTCTTGAATTCGATTAATGGAGACATTCTTGCACTCACGTCAAGTTATGCTGCATATAAATGGGGATAAAAGGATTACCAGGTTATAAATCAATTGAGAGATTCAGGGATATAAATCTCAGGGACACTGGGCTTCAGCTTTAATGGAAATGCAGAATTCCATTGGCTAATCACAATTTAGATTGGATACAGATGCAGCACTGGGTGTTTCACAGGGTGTCCAAAAAAATCTCCCTTGCTGTGAGGGAAGGTGGGGAAAGTAAGAAAAAAGCTTTTGAAGGTGGCCCAAAAAATCTGTTTCCACGAGAGCCCTGGGTTTATAAAGCAAACGGTGCTGACAAATCTGATTTCTTAGACAAGGAATGAGATACATCCTTGTGGTTGGGGGAGTCATTGTTCTTTTTGATATGGTTAATGCAAAAAAAGGAGGATGTTGTACCTAAATTAGCCTCCTGAAAAGCAGATTTACTTATCTCTGAGGAAATAGGCACAAAGATAAGTAAAGCTACACATGTAAAGACATACAGAACTCACATGACAAAGTCATGACACGGTCAAGTTAATGTTTTGAGTCCCTAAGGAATTTCAGCTTTGCAGGATTATAGTTTTTATTATTTCAAAATAAAGGCAATTCTCCTTCCCTTTGATTAAACAGTGCAAAATGGAGAGAAGGCTCCAACATGCAGAAAATAAAACTGAATAGCTCAGGTATTTTCCTTGTGTTTTCTGAAAGGGAAAGAGGATGGATTGGGTCCAAAATCCCAAACTCAGTGCTGAGGAATAGGGGAAGAGGGAGGAACAGCTGAGAAGATAATTTCATTTCAGCACCTCTGGGAAGGGGAAAGAACTTCGTGGGAACACAAATGCTCAGCTCTCCCCAAGGGGATGATATCTCCTGGCTGTGTCTGACAGAGGCCATTTCTGCTGAGTACCAGGAGAAACCAAAGCCAAGGAGACACCATGGGAAAGGGAATGTTGGGCTGGATAAGTGAAAATGTAAAGGACAGTTCCTACCCAAAGGGTCCTCTCTGAGTTTCTAAATACAAATTGTAATTCTTAGAACAAAGCAAAGACAAACCAGTTGCAAACTTTGCAGGCTGTGTGATATATTTTAAGCTTATCCAGTGATTAATCTTATCATTAAAATGACCTAATGTTTAACTGAGCATTGCCCTATCTTCCAGATACAAGGGAGGGGAGAAATCTATTTTAAAGGCTTTTCTTTGTAAGAGAAATGTCATATTAGAAATCCCCTGACTGTCCTATTAAGCACAAAACATCACAGAGAGGCTCTTGGAGGTTCCCACAAATACTTGCTGAAGACCAGGATATTCTATTGGAAATAATGAGAATGCTCTGAGAAGACACGACCCCGAGCAACTTTAGTGGGGAGAGTGGTATGGAAGATATTAAATCATGCTTTTTTCTTTGTCACTGCCAATTAGATATTCAGATTCCATGTCAGGATTTAATATATCACCCCACGAGGCACTGCAGACCCAAAAGGTGCTGCAGAACCACAGCAACATCACTCTGATGTCACAGGAGATGCTGGCAAAGAGCCATGACGTGAGTAGAAGTTGGGGCTTACAGAGAAACGTCTACAATATTATTTTTTTTAAAAAAAATGTGATTAATTTTAAGCCAAACCAAAGAAACAACACAGGGGAAGGAGTGGAGGTCATTTCCAGCTGTTACTTCATCGTGTACTTTGGCTCCAAGCCAGAGAGACTGAAGGGGAGACCCTGTAATAAAATATCTTTTACTATTTTTTTTAATTTATTTTTAATAGCAAAGATTTAGAAGCACTTTGGCATTTTCTGGCAAGGTTGGGGGCTTTTTGAAATTACCACCATTTCCCTTTTGCTAGGCAGCCAAATGCAACTTATTTTCATTTAAATGGTCAGTCATTATCTAAAATATCTCCAGTGGCTGCACAGGTTTCAAAATTGATTGCTTGGCATGTTTCTATGAAACAATAAATGTTCCAGTTGTTATTTGGGATGTTCTTGGAAATTCAGGAATGCTGAAAGTGAGAGGAAAGAGTTGCACACACTCTTAGGTGTGTTCTGCCACCAGAGGAATGGACAATGGGTCCAATTCGTTGTTAATTAGTTAAAAGCAATTTTCCCACCCATAAAGAGATGCATTGTCATGTTTGCAGAGATTCTTTAATTACTGTTCATAAAACAATTAGATGTGGAAGGTGTTATAGCAGAGTAAAGAATTATTTTGTAACATACTCAAATGAAACATTCAAGATACCAGAAATACATCAAAATTATTTTTTAGCCAGGAGAAATAGATTATTAACTCAGCTTTTTTAGTATGGAGGGAAAACTTATAATTTCTTTCCATTTAACTTAAGTTTGAGTTAATTAGAATAAATTCTAGGTTTACATCAATTTAAATACAACGACAATAGTGGTACCACTATTTTAACATATCTTGAATGTTGTATTTATAACATACTCTGATAATGCTTTCTTTAGTAACAACAATTACCTGTTTCAGGTCTTTGAGATTCTCACATATTACTTAAATATCTCTAATTTTCATTCATTCTAAACAGAAATTTTAATGAGTATAGGGATGAGTGATTCTAAAGGTAAAATCTCACCCTAAAATACAACTTCATTTTTTTAGCATTTTCCTGTATTAATCCTATTCCTTACATAAACCCAAGGACAACTGAAGTCAATAGACACAACCCATGACTTTGCCCATCTATGTCAAACTCTGAACATCCAAACAGCCTCTAATAAAACACAAAAAGTGCCTTGTAGGAAAGAAAAAGAAAAAAAAAAGAAAAAAGCATTTTCCTCCAGTTTGATTTTATCATTATTAATCCAAAGCTTTTGCAAAGGAGAGCAGCTGTTTGTCACAAATAATACTAAAAAGAAAGGATTTATAACTATAAAAGGCATCAAATATTTAATTAATTACCTCATTTAGATCTTTTTTGTCCTTTTTTGCTGTCCCTACATGTGTGTTTTCTGCAGATACATCCAGAAAACAGCAAGAAAAGCACAAATCAGCATCTACAGCAGAAAACAGGGAACACCAGCAGAAGTTCCACTCTAAAGTGCTTCCAGATTTATTTTTCTGGGAATGTGGCAGAGCTGATGAGACTTGTATTACTTGGAAAGTTCCTCGAAGACAATGAGGGGCAGAGCTGCCATTCCCACCTCAGACCATCGAGAGAAACTCTAATTTTGAGATTTCTTGGTGAAAGAAAACAGCCCTCAATGAGGTCCCAAGGCACAATTGACACGTGACATTCACACTTTTCAGCCAGAGACAACAGCACAAAATCTCCCTTTTTTTTTGAACCTAAGAAATACCAATTTCTGATGTTTCAGGCAACTGGGTGCCATTTCAGAGTGACTTTCAGTGTATCCCAGAGTCAGGTTGAGGTTCAAGGAGGTTGTTCAAAGCTCATTTAGATCTGAAAAGGCTCTTCCACTCATCGCTCTTCACTTACTTGGGGCCATTTACTCAAGTAAATGTTCAGCAAGGAGGGGTTATTGGTGCTAATGCAGGAAGAATCTGCCTTGTGTGACTGCAAAATGTCATAATAACTGCAGAATTTCATAATAATGCGCTTTACAGGGTGGCCCAAACCTGATTACTTGTGGAAAGGACAATAAGGAATGAGAGGAGAAGCCTGTAAAAAACCAACAATATAAATGAAAAAAAAAATACAAACCCCTACATTAAACATCATATTGAATTAAGGAATGGAAGATGGAGTTGTTCAGAGTTTACTTCTGTAATTATTTAATTAGGAGGCACAGAAATACAGATATATCGTTTGAAAAGATGAAGTTGAGGAGGAAGAGTTTCTGATTGGTTTGATATAAATCTGCAAAGACGCAGGATTGTGATAAAAAGTTCATCACTGCCCAGATTTTTAGTCTTCTAAAGTATTGCTTCTCATTCTTCCAAACTTTGGGTGATTTTTAAAAAGAAAAGTTAAAAAATTTGTAGAAATTCTTCTATTTTGTTATTAAATAAACTCATTAAAAATTTGTGAGAAAATCCAAAAAAACAAAAAAAAGAAAGACTAAAATAACTTTAGTAATAATAAACAAAGATTGTTATTCTTCATATATTATAATAAAAATGTACTTAATGAAGTACAAACAGGTAATACCTTTAAAAATAAATAAATAAATTGAACCTTGTTTTATAAGGAAGTTCCAGGATGAGGATTTAAACCTGGCTCTGAACGCTGAGAATCCTCACCAAGACTCATCACTCAATCCTAGTCCTTGGCATCGAAAGGAAAGAATCTTCCTGACTTTTCACATGGCAAAATTTCAACGCTGGAGTCAAGTTAAAAAAACAACAGCAAAAAGAACCCACAAATCCAACCTTTCTGCCCTGAAAAATCAGTGTATTTACTGGGGAATCACTAAGATGCAGCTGACATGAAACCATCAAGGCTTAGCATTTCAAAGAGTGGTGATTTAAAGGTAAAACTGATTCCTAAACATGGACCTGTGAAATTGATACTTCACTCCTTTGATTCTTTTCTGTGCATCTCTAATTTTAAGATAAACTGATCCTGAGCAGAAAATTTTCAGGAAATTTACCTCATTTCTGCCCACTGTGACAAATACACCAAAATTCAGTGTAGCCACATAAAACTCTGTTGAAAGAAACACTTTCCATGAATCTTCCTTTTCTTCTATTGCAGCACTTCTGTTATGAGAAAAATTACTATCTATATATTTATGTACACATGTCAATGTATTTTATATAAAGTATTAGAAAAGTAGGGAACAAATGCATTTTGTATAGGTACATACACATCTATGCATAAATATATATATTTACATATCTGTGTTCACTTTTACAGGGGTGTGTGTTTCTATCTCTGTATATTCAGGTATTTGCACACACATACACAAAAATATAAATAGATATGCCCCTCTCTGCCCTTCTTTCTCACTGCAGTCCTTTCTTCAGGGGAAGTTTCCAGTGCCTGCCCATTTATTTCGGGTTAAAAGAAGCAGTTTGAGCTCCTGACCACTGTTCTCTAACAAATAATTCTTTGTGGCTGTAATTAAGACGTCTCTGAAAAGCTGCTGGGATGTCTCCGTGGTCTGGAGAGCACTCCCCCCCTCCCCTGAAACAAAATCCTTTATCACATTTTGGAATTAATTATAAAAGTTCAAAATTAAATCTTTCTTGTGTCCCCCATAATAATCCTCCCAGATCAGTTTTTGTCCATATTAATGGAGAACACATCCCTAGTAAGATTTAATTTCAAACTTTTATAATTATGGTTAAAATTAAATCTTACTGTGGCTGTATTACACATTAACATGAATGAAAGCCAGCCTAGGAGGATTATCGATGGTGCTCCAGCACGATTTATTTTTAACTTTTGCAATTAATTAAAATCTTTGGATAAAGATCTTGTTTTGGAGTGGGGGAGCCCCTATTAAGATGAAGCCCACGAAATGTTTCCATTCTTGTGCAGGGGATGGATGCTGGGAAGGGAAAGGCTGGAGCTCAGGGACATCATCCACTAAATCACTCCTCCCTGCTGGAGAAGGACTTCGTTCTGAGCTGCCTCTGCTTTGGAAAAAATGCTAAAAACATACCAAAACAGCAGGGTTTTCTCTTAAAAAAATGCCATACAGGTACGGATTCAGCCTCACACCACCTTGGAACACGCTGGGAGATGCACAGCCGGTCTGTATGAACAATTCCCAGATTTAAATTCCTTTTGGGAGTCTTTGGATTATGCAGCCTGACCTCTCACCCGAGTCAGGTCACAGATTTTCCACATGAATCCTTCTTGCAGAGGGAATTATTCTTGGTTTTCTCCCTTGTGTGAGTGGAAAATGTCGTGTGCAGTCCCATGGCAGGGAAACCTTTCCAGAGGAGGCCAGGGTGAGGATCCCAAAGGAAAATTAGGATATTGCTTCCTTTGGGATCAAGCCATGAATCTCTGCCCAGAATAAGCCTCACTCCACACCTTGGGGTGAGAAATGGCAGTGGCTGGATAGCACATGGGTTAGATCTTGCAAAACACCACACAGACAAAGATCACTTTAGTTCCACCTATGAGCATCACCCCATCTAAAAATGCCCTCTTTTCTTTCTCAGACAAAAAAAAATGTATTTCTAAGGGCAAAATTCTTTGCCTTGACTATTTTATGTGTTTCCCATGGAAAAAGAACTTAATCAGCAACACTGAGTGTCCCTCACACTCAGTTTGCTGCACCAGCTGCACTTTGCCAGCCAAAAACTGGGTGAAGCTCCCAGATATGTTGATTTCCAGGAACGCTGGGTACCCTCAGGGCTTGGGTGGGTCTCACAACACCCCGGGCTGCCTCAGGAGACCTACAGCCCCCCTGAGAGCTCCTGGCCAGGGACTCATTGGCAATGGGAGAGCTCCTGAGGTTGCTCAGGGTGGGAAAGACCCTTAAGATCATCAAGTCTGATCATAAACCAAACACTGCCAAGTCCAAGCCCTGAAAACAGCGTGTTCTTCTGGCACCAGCAGAGGATGAGTAGAACTTAAAATAATAAGCCAAGGAAGGAGTTGTTTATTGTTAGTTTTTCCCCCCTCAGAGAAGTTGCTTCCATCAATGGCTTTATTCTGCCTTGATCAAACATCCTCCGCTGCTAAAAGTTATACTAAGCCATAAATCATTCATATTCCCTCTGACAAGCCAACAAAGAGTTTGCATTAAAGGCTCTGCAGCACCTGGCTTTTATAAAATAGTTTTGTTCACAATCAGTTCTGCCCCATCCCTGGAAGTGTCCAAGGCCAGGTTGTGGCAACCTGGGCTAGTGGAAGGTGTCACTGCCCATGGCAGGGGGTGGAATGAGGTGGGCTTTAGGGTCCCTGACAGCTCAAACCAGCCTGGGATTCCCCAAGATGTGTCTTGGAGAAAGACAAGCAGAAAGAAAAGGGGAGCTGAGAACAGACAAGGCACGGTGAGAGAAATAGTTGTAGCCAGACCCCGAATTAAACCTATGGAAGGGCTCACACTTGGCTGGGAACAAAAATGTTGTCTCCTGTATGACTCCTTCAGCAATCGGGAAATGGGAACTTGCCTGTTCTTTCTAAATATGAAAGTATTTATGTTACATCAAAAGTATCTGATTGCACTATCGTGTTTTCCTTCTAAGACAAACCACAGGACTCAAAAACTTTGGCTAACCTCATTCTACCTTGGTGATTTGCTCTAAGTCACACAAGGAATACCTTCAGCTTGTGTTTACCAGGAAATATCACCAGGAAAATAAAATGTTTATGGAAACATTGTAAGAGAAGGTCTGATTTGAACATGGGGAGGGGGTCAAGAGGAGCAGAGAAAATACAGCTTTGCATGTCCACCTTGGAAAACCCAACATTGCAATGAAAATGTGAATGGCTTTTGTAAGGAGGGAGGTTGGGGCATCCTCACTAGTTCTTGTGTTTCTAAGGAAATCATTTCACTCCCCTCTGTATTGTAGTTAATTATCTGTAGGCATTCAGTCATTAATCAGCAAGTTCTTCTAGAAGAAAAGTTGGAAATATCTTATTTTCTAGTAGTTGTTAGGCACAGTGTTATTGAATGTTCACGTGAACATTCAATTCAAATCAAGCCTATTCATAATACTAATAAATTCATGTATATAATATATATATATTCATAAAGATATTATCTCTCCCTCCCCCCCCTTTCCTGCTCCAAATGAAGGGGTGTTCATATTTGATATTTCCACTTAGGAATGTCATACTCAGTCCTCACATCATTCCAATCAGCTCTGACACAACAAGGAACAAGCAGTTCTACAAAAAAGGAATAAAAATCCCTTCAGGAAAGTTTCACCTATAAGGTCTATCTAAATGAGATTTTATTTCCTTAAATTTCCTGATCTGGTGATACCTGCCCAAATTATCCAGAGGTGGGCAGAGGTGGAGCCCTTTGCTTTTCCTCTTCTCTGTTATTCCAGGAGTTACATCCTTCCCATGTCATGCCAACAGCCTTCATTATCCAGTATATTACACTGGAAACAATTCCTACATCTGAGCAAAGCCTAAACTCAAATATAAAAGTATTTCCCTGTGTATTCCTGACTAACTGAAAGCCATAATTATTGACTTTGGGGACTCCTGTAGGACATGGCACCAGGAGTGCCAATGGATTTGCTGGGAATGAGTTGAAATGTTTCCAGTTAAGCCCCAGACTTAACATCCCAAGAAGAAAAACTAATGTTTCTACCACATATTTTATTAAGCCCTTTAGGTCCTTTTACAAGAGAGGAAATACCAATTAACGTATAATTTAGCAGAACAAAATATTATCCCATTTCAACCAGTACCCACTTCCTTGAAGTTTATTCAAGCATTAATAACCATTTAATGCAATTTAACTACACTGAGGTATCCGTTACATTAATATCATATATCCATCAGGAAATTAGAGTTTTGTCTCTATGAATTTTGTATTACAAGAAAGTCTTTATAATTTTATTCTGCACTTTATGGTGGCTAATTTAAGTTTTAAAATGGTTCAGATCACTTCCCAGTCTCTCTCTTCTACAGTGTAATATGACTAACAAATTGTTACTGATGTTAAAAGATCATGAACACATCATTTATTAAACAGAGCTGGAGAGAGAAGTTTGAAAGAAGAGTGCATTGCCCATATAATCCCTGTTTTCAGGAGCTGACATCCAGCCACGGGAACAACCTCCATGTGTTGGGATGCTCAGGACCCCTGGCTCCAAAAACAAAATCAGAAAATATACTCAGCACCAGGGAGAATTGAATCCCTCAGCTTAAAGAAACTCCCTGTCCCTCTCCAGTGCTCCTCAGCATGGATTTTTGGACACAAGTATAATTAAAAGAGATTTCCCCCATCCTACCTGGTGTGGGGATCAGGAATGCCCCTGAGAAAAGCAAAGCTGAGATTCAATAATAACCCAAAGCAGAAGATCCTCCTAAAACCCTCAATTGTGAGATAAGAACATGCAGGAACAGCTCAGCTGAAGTTTCCTCTGAGACACAGAGTTTTTTTGGTTATTTCAGAGTCAGTTTGTTCATCTCTTTAAATATGCCCATGTAAAAATGTTAGAATATACACCTAGAGCTGCTTAAAAGAACCAGAAATAAATGCTGAGAATTTAAATGGATAACTGATGAAACAAATTAATCTTGCTGTTAAAGATTGGGACGGTGTTTAGTGTTAAATTCTGCATCATGGATTTGCTCTGAAACTTTGCCCCAGTTGTTTAATCTTCCTATCCCTGCTAAACAGGAATGAGAACAAAGATTTCTCTTTCAGATTGGAGAGTTTAAGGACTTTTGATGCCAAATCCTTTTCTTAATAAGTATTTTCTACACTGCATTTTTTATACGTATCTTTATATACATTTGTGGATAGCAAGATGGGCAATAAATCTTCATTCTGTCATTTTTATTAATTAATTATACAATACCTTCTCTCTTATGAACTGCTCTGCTCTAACTGAAGGATAATTTTTCAGATGCACATTTTTTTTTACTCACATCACAAGGGTTTTTGCAAGAAAAAAATCTTTGCTAAGAGAGGGGGTAAGGGCATCACAGGGAATCTGCCAGGACAGCCTATATCCATCCTCCCCTTTTCCTACACTCCTGGATAGATCCTGCAAACCAGCTGATTGCTGATCCATTCCTTTGGAAATGACACTCCTCACCTCCTCGTGCCACTGGAAAACAACCAGACACTTTTCAAGCCCTGAGGATTAATTTGAAAAGAGTTGCATTACGTTCTAACTGTATCCAATAGAGTTCTTTATGGGTTGGTTTGAGTGTCAGTACACCTGGATTAGATAAAAAATAGAGCAAAGAGCCAAAATCTTGAGAATTGTCCCATAAAAAAAGGGGTTTACTGAGAGCCTGGGTTGGAGGGAGGCAGAAGAACCCAGATTAGGGGTTGGACAGTAAAGTGGTGCCACCACTAAGATTTCCAGCTAAACACAAATTCCCAGAGATCAGATTGTGCCCCCAGCTGTTTGGGGGAAGAACTTTTGCCGGATTGCCTTTAAATAAATAAATAAATGGTGCTACAAAATATCCTGCCTTTATGTCTCGTTCAACAAGGTAAATATAAATAAGCTTGAAAACCACTCAAGAGTTACCAAACACTCAACAGTGTAACGTTGCTACTCCTATAATTTCATTGCAATATTTAGAAATATCACACACTGGATAAAACCCTCCCCCTGCCAAGAGCTGCTTCTCGTCCCTTTTCCAGCACAGTACATTTTTCTTTGTCAGAAAATTACAGATTCTGGGAAGAGGAATTTTCCTGGGGTGCATTACTCAGTCACCTACATTCCTAAATGAGCTGGTAGAGAGTGGCAGGAGAGTCCATATTAAATTTCTTTTACTGACAGGGTCACTACAGAATAAAAGATATCTGTCACATTGTTGATATGAATCTCCTCCTTGTTGTGCCTTTTGGCATCCATGGATAGCAAAAAGAAAAGCCTGAAACTGCTTTTTCTGCAAGTTCTTTCAACTCTTTAGTTCTTTTTATTTGTCCAGCAGGCTTTGGTCTTGTTAAGCTTTGCCTACTGAAGAGAAAGGGAAAACAGGCCCAGTATATTTTATAATTCCAGCAATGTTATCTGGCCAGAGGGAACTGGCCAAACTCTTTGGTGGGAGAGGCAGCAACAGCAGACAGAGCAGCTTCACAGTGCAAGGCTTGGAGAAATAATTCCATGTAGGCATAATAAATGGCTTGGCTTGAATTCTTTGGAGCACATTAAATTTCTTTCTGCAGTGACAGACAAGCAGCAAACCTGAAGCATTTGTGTGCAATATTACCATTAAACAGAGGAAACCTTGAAGTTGACTTTCCCCTCACTTTATCTGCGTTGTCACAAACAAAAACAACACCATTGTGACAAGCAGAGGGACAAAATTTGCCAAACACAAAAAAATAAAGTCAAACTACCAGTATCAATCATGTTGCAGGGATTTCTGTTGGTATAAATTAATAATATTGCTGTATTTAAATAAACCCTGGAATTAAGTTCCTACCCATGTCCTGGTTAATGAGGTTATCCATATAATTAGCTTGGGCCATATTTTAACCACCCCTAAAAGGGATTTACCAAACTTCAGCACAATAAAACACAAACCAGACACCAGAAATAGCATTGATGTGAGAGGAAATCAGTGATGGCCAGGAAAGTTTACCTAAAAATCCCCTTTTTAGGGAACTTGAGAAGAATTTTAACCGATTTCTTAGTCTTGTGAAGTCCACACATTTAGGGTTTGTGCTCTTCCTTGTATATTTATTTTTCCATCTATTCCCAATTGTTAAAAGTAAGATATCCTAAATTTGTCCTAAAAAACTTACTAATGTTTCAGTACATCAGTAATCCCACATCCATACAGCAACACTAAATCACTGTAAAATAAGGAACAATTTTAATGTAATCATTAATTTATTATTCAGACCACAAGTCACATTTGTTGTAACAACTGAAATTTAACACAATGCTAAAGGTAAAATGTAATTCAGTTTGTTTTTGGGGCAAAACCAGATATTTTTAATATCTTAGGAACCATAAGAGAGTCAAAGTGATACAATTCTGCAGGAATTTAAAGTCTTGCCTAGGAAAAAAGTCAATACTCAAAATAATGGCATTATTTGGGATGTGCAATACCCTGCAGTGAAGTGCAGTATCATTAGTTCATTTAAGCCTCCTTAAAAAGAAAATGAAGCTGTGCTTTTATTTTCTAAATATTCTAGTGAGGAAAGCACAGCTCAGAGACACATCAGTGTTTTATGGCAAAAAGATGCAGCTCGAGCACTGTTTAATATGTCACAAACTTTACAGATTTCCACTCTAATAAAATCCATTTGTGAACTTCTCCTAATAAATGCCCCACATGGCAAGAAAAAGTCGGTTTTACGCAGTTTATGTTCTTAAACTGGGCCACCAATAAAATGCAGGGAAAACCCTCACACAGAGGAGAAAGGAGTTGAAAAATAGAAGTGCCACATTTTTTTCTCCAAGCAACAAAAATGGGAATATTCTCATGCATGCAACTAGTTGAAATGTTTTAATGTAACAACAACCTCATGTGTTGGTTTTCCTTGTCAGGTGACAAACGACATGAAGAAATCTCAGTCTAAAGCAATTTTTACACAAACACAGATTATAATTAATATATGTCTTTTGTCTTTGATAGTCCAATTGCATCACACTAATGAGACCCAGGTTGGGAAGTGCCCCGAGGTTCCCTTGCCCCAGCTCAGAGGGGACTGAGAAGAGCCTGAGATGGAGCAAATCTGCTGCAGGAACGGGGCAGGTGCTCCCCTTGGCCAACCCAACCCAGCTGGAGGGAGGGCATCAGCCCCTTGGAGGGTGGGAGGACATCACAGGTCATCCCTCCTTCCTGCCCCCCAAAAACTCTTGCTCTGTGTTATCACATGATCACACAACAGTTTATACCAATGCATACTGCATTAGTACAACTGGTGGACACCAAAGTTACTCATTATTTAAAAATTATCTTTCCTAGGGCTGTCACAACACCAGGGACTGTAGGACACAATAAAACTTGATTTTAGCTCCAGTTCTACAGGTGGATTTCTACTATTTTCTTTCTCAAGGCATCAATGCAATTTGTCAATTATCTGTGCTCATCCCACACAATAACCAGGGGTAAATTCCAAACCCACCTTTGGAAGGGACCCACCTTTCTATCTAAATAAAAGAACTTTGTACATATCTAAGTCAGGGGAGCTCCTACAGCAAAATCCTTCACTGGAAGTGAAGCATAAAACACATCCTTCTATTTATTTTATATATTTTGGTTTTATTTCTTTTATATATTTTGTTTTATCCCAGAGCATTTGTTTTGTTTGAGCAAGCAAGGCTTCCTTCCACACATTTCCTTCCCTCTTTGATTATACCTTGGGAAGGTCTAAAAGCAGCTTCCTCTGAGTTTGTTGGATCAACTGTCCTGCAGAATCATTTTAGGAATGTGACATCTTTTTTAATAATTTCATGTATGTAAAATACAAACTACATTTCTCTATAGAAACACCCGTATAATCTCCAGTGGCACTAACAGGTTTTACAGCACCCAATTGAGAGGATGGAGAAGGGAAAATTCCCATCTATTACAGCAGATGAAAAGCCAGAGAGGTTAAAATGTAGCTTTCCTTAAATGTTAGTCTATTCTGTATGTTAGTTATATTATTAAAATCAAAAAATACAGAAAACTCACTTAATGCACACAGGAAAGCACAAGTTTTCTGAGCCATTTCAAAATTTAACTGTTCTATGGCTGCAGGGGTTTGTGTGTTTAATGAACAAAAACATGCCCTCTGAAAACAGACATCTTTGTCAAAAACTCCATTAATCCATCACTTCAACATTTGTTTCAAGGATCTCATTGTAGCTACAAGAAAAATTCAAATTAAGTAAATTCTGCAAACAAAGGCTGAGGCTGCTTTTGGGGTGTGATGTGCTGCTCCCTTCCAATTTATCAGGACAAGACTACATTTCATCCCCTGTATAAGCCAGGCCCTCAATAATCATTTTCTCTCATATAAGAACAAAACAAAATAAGTAGAAACAAAACCTCTCAACTTATGGAAGTTACAGGTGTGAGTTTTGATAAGGAATAGGAAAAACCCCCAAACTAGAGCTGAAGAATTCCCATTCTCAGCCTGCTCCAGGCAACTCAATCCCAGTGACCAGTTAAGGAAGGTTTTTCTGAGGAATCAGATGAAACAGTGAACCCCAAAGCATCTTCCTTAACTGATTTACACTTCTAGGTGTGCAGGATTCAACAAACATTAGTTGAAACACAAGAAAAATTGACCAGAGAATGAGTTTTTTAAATGCTTTATTCAAGGAGCTCCAGAGTCTGAATTTCTCTATTCCACCATAACTATTGGCAATGTGTTTTGTGCTGCTGGGTCAGCAGAGTGATGATAAGAAATTAAAGATTCAATAAGTTATTTTTTCCTCTTTAGAGTACAAAATGGCACGTTCTCACATGCAGCCCTGCTGTGGTTACTACAAAACTTCCAAGTTATGAGTTCCCAAACTTTTCTACAATTGCTTTTATAATCTCTTTCTTTTAATATTGCCTTTTTAGGCTCTCACTTTAAAAGTCTCTCTAAACCAATTGAGAAGCAGCAAAATAAAAAAGCAAGAAATCCAGGGATTTTACACTAAAAGCTATAACTGTGCAAGGTTTTTTCGAGGGAGAGAAAGTCGAAATTTGAAAATGCTGAAGGGAAATAGGCCCTTTGTTGAACATATTTAAGCAAAAATATCATTGATATGGAACTTCTCAGTTCTTCTCCATGCTCTCTAAATTCTTTAATACCACATGATGTCACTCCCAGCTTCTGTTTTCTTACCAGAGCTTTTCCAGAACTTTCCTTCCCAAACATTGCCTGAAGTTTTCTCAGGCATGGGAATGGGATTTCTCCTTGCCTGATAGTTCTGCCACACATTTCCCTCTTGCAATAACTATTTAATATTCTCAGGTGGTGGTTGAGAATTTGGGCATTTCATCCTGGGTTTATGCAGGGCAAGAATTAATCCCTTTTATCCCTCACACTTCACGTGCATTTGTCCAGAAAATAGAGGGTGTTTATGTTTGCTTCCCAAAGAAAAAGTGTTCCTGGAAATCTGAGGGTTTTGTTTCCTGGGTGTTTCATGTTCTTCTCATTTCCTGCAAGTTCACTTCACATTTTTGACTCCTTTACAAAAAAATTTATATGCTGGGGGTGCTCACAATTATCTGTTGTCCAGTAGCTGAAAGAACTTCAAGACAAGTTATTTTATGATTTTATGAAGTCAAGAAGGCTCTTAAGGACCCACCTCCATTTCAGAGCTTGCCACTTTCCACAGTGACACCCTGAGCTATAACAACAGTTGTGAAGTATCAACTTCAATATGTTATACTATTGAGTTGCAGGGGAGATATGGGGGAAGATGATTGAATAAGATTTTCAAAATTAAGTTTTATATTTCATTTATGATTTTGCCATAAAGAGGAGGTTGGTGAAGTTTGTTGGTCATAAGAAAAGCAAAACCTGGGTCGCAACAATACACTGAAAGGGAGTAATATTTCCTATAAACTTATCGTGTGTTCTCAGTCAGATTAATAGCAAATGGAATTAAATACAGTTCTACAAAGTACAGCTTCGAGTTGGTATATTAATCCCAGGCAAAGAAGTAGCGGCTGAGGAACAGGACATGGGCAAAGCAAGGGAAGGAAAATACTGCACTCATTTCAAGACAGAGGGTGAGGAATTTCTGAACAGCATTTTAAGGTATGGATTGTTTTTTTCACTCAAGCTCCATCATTAACCTGCCTCAAAAAACTGGGTTAAAATACCAGGGAAACACTAAACTGAATTACACCAAAGCAACCAGAAGTTGTTACTCTCTCCTTAAGAGCAGAAGTTGGGAAACCTTTTTGAGGATACAGAACAAGAATCTTCTGTGCCTAGAGAGGTTAGGGCAGAATTCTGAGAGCAACTTGAACATCTCTGCATGACAAGGACCAGATGGAAAAGCCAGAAGAGACTCCATGAATTCACTTGCAAATTGTCATTTAGCATTAATTATGTTACCAAATACCAATATATCTACGTAAAAGTTTATAATCCAACCCATGCAAGCTCTTTAAATATCACAAGGCCCTAAACAGATTAAAGACATGATTTTATTCAAGTATTTGGGTTTGCAGGAAAACGCTTCACCATTATGCCATGTGTGGGTTTTCTGCCCAAAATCCAGGCTCCAAATCCACTCTAATAACACAGCTTTGGGATTAACCAAACAACTAATAACGGAGAAGACACAGTGACTGGCTATCATCCCTCTGTAAATAAGGAGAGCTCCTTTTTGCTCGCTAATAGGCCGCCACATGACAATGAAATGCTTTTAATAAGTTTTAAGAGGATAAGATCAAGAAATCAATTTGGTGAGTGCCCTTTCCGATGGCCGCACACCGCGCCGGCGGCTGGGCCGTGACACGTTTGCATTGTTATTTGGCTGTAAACAAAATGAAAAGATCTGTCATGGAAATTTAAACAGAGGGACCGGTTACATAAACTGAAACATTCTCGGCACAATCAGCAGTCTGAAGAGACCGCGCGGCTAAACAAAGTTTTTGGGGATGTTTTTGGATAGGGGAGAAAGATTAATAACCAGAAAATAACTCTTGGCTCCCGTTGCAAACTCTTAGGAATAGAATTTGAAATTTGTGTAAATCCAAAGATTGATGTTCAAGCTTATGAAATAGCCATTTTTTTCCCCCCCACGGTGTTGAAAGACGCACCCATGTGGAAACAAATCTCTCTGCTGGTCTGTTTTAACAGAATATACTGCTTTTACCAAAAAAAGGAACTTAAATAAATCTGACCTATCTGCTCTCCTAGATAATCGTAACTGCAGTCAGTGAACAACAAATTTTCTATAAATGGTCATCTTTTCAAATTATCCTGTCTTTGGAACAAGCTCGATTAATTGTACAAACACTGCACGCCTGTGAATGCCATTTGCCTGTGTGCACCAAGGGGATGCCCAAGACATTCCCAGTCACCACGTGGGAGAGGATTTCTCTCTGTTTGTTGCAGGCAAACAATATTTTGCTTCATCACAAGACCTTGCAGATTGTTCTAGACCCCAGAGCTGTCACCTTGCCCTAAATGGAGGTATTGGGACAAGTGGGATGAGGAGGGAGTTCGGAGAGGTCTCCTTTTAGCAGAAACATCCCTTCTCTAACAGCATGTCCTGGGGGAGGTGAACACTCCCAGGGCTCGAGGCAGATTTTGGCAGCTGATTTAAAGCCCCATTCCTGGCATTGAGGGAGGGCTGGCCTTTGCCACCAGGTGGGAAGTGACACATGGTTTGCTCAGTTCTGGTTTCTAGATCGGATGGACACACAAACTACTCCATGCACTGACATCTATGGTGCCATCACCAAATAAAACAAACACATAAATGCTCCCTAGCAGAAAGGATCTTGCAGTCAACTTAGCTCTGGAAAGAGGAATGATGAATCACAGCCTAATCAACAGCTCTGCAGTATCCATCTTCTTTACTGAAGTGCAGTAGGAGGTCATAAATTCAGCTTAATTTTCACAAGTGGCATATTGTTTGTAAATCCTCTTTGTTAAGTGTGATTAAAACACACTATCCTTAACTCCATCAAACCCATGTCAGACACCAGTGGTGATACCTGCAACTCAGAAATCAGGATTTCTGGCTCAGAGCAGCCAAAGGGTTAAACAGATCTTTGAACTAAGGAGTGAAGCAGGAAGAGTCACCAGAGAGGCTGTAGAGGCTCATCTAGCTGCACTCCTCCCTCAGCTTCAGGAGCAGTAGCATCCCTGTTATAAATACCAGGAGGAAAAGGTCTGGAAGGCAGAGCTGCTCAGTCAGGAGCTGTGCACAGATAAACTGACTACACGGCTTCCTGCAAAGCACTCACCACCTCCCCTCCATAAATCCCCTCATCTGGAACAGGCATATGATGTGCGACACAGAACATGGCCTGAAGTCTGGAAAAAATCTAAATGCTTGTGCTTCAGGGGTGTAAGAGCTGATATTTGAGTTGCACAGATGAGAGGGGCTTTCTGCTGCTCCCTGTGCTGCTGAGCTCAGCCAGGGACCCACCCTGTCTAGCCCCGATCCCACCTTGTTTCTCATGCAAAGAGAGAACAGGATCCACGTTCCCTCCTCTTTTGGAAATGTAGACCCAGGTCCTGTTTCATTCCCATTGCAAACACCCAAAATCAAGGCCAGCTTGTGGCACACCTTGAATTTCTGCTGTTTCCTCTGCAGCATCACACCACAGCTCACTCTGGTAAATGTTAAGGACATTTCAGGGTGCACTCATCCCACCACCCAGCCAGCTGTAGCAGAGGAAGGGAAAGGAAAACACATGTTTGTAACTCAAAAAAAAATGTAGTTCAGAAATACAGTAAATGTGAGAGAGCAAAAGGGGGTTTCAGATCCTTTGGGGTGGTTTTGTGCCTCTGAAAGGGGTTTAGGCTTTCTTTACAACAAAAGTAAATAGTAGGAGTAGTAAGATAATGTAACACTTACATTTTAGGCCAAAGTATTGTTTTTTACATTGTAATTAACAAGTCTTGATATTAAAACCACTATATTAGTCACCCAGTATATATAGAAAGCTGGAAGCTGTCCTGTAAGCTCAGTCAGTCACAGCACGGAGTTAAAGTTGACAAAAACTTGCTGTTTTGCAGAAATTAAAACATTACACATTGTCCAGATTGACAACACGAGCTGGGACAGTGCCAGGAGAGCAGCGATGATTTATTAGGTCTGTAGCACTTAATCCAAGAAATAAAAAGGACTTACGTGACGGATGAGCACAAATGAACTACTGGGTCAGACATCCATTTCTTAAAAAGCAGAATAAAAAGGGGCTGAAGCCAGATATTGTGTAGGGTTTAGCATATATTCATGTATTATGGCTTTGCTGGTATACTTTTAAATATCTGAGTTTTAACCAACTCCAAACTGATTATTTTTGTTTCAACCAGACTAGTTTAAATAAATATTTACCCGAGCCCATCACGTCATCCTGCCCTTTTTTTGGGGGGTAACATCATCATGGCTCAGAAAACATTTACAAAGATTTAGGACAGAGGCTGAAGTCAATGACCAAATCCACATTGTCAGCAGAGATGGGGAGTTTCATGCTAAACCCTCTGCTCCTCCACAACACAAGCAGGGAGGGAAGAGGAACCATTTACATCATCTCAGTCAAGATCAGAATCTACACACAGGGCCAAAGAGTTTTATAGCTAAGAGAGGTCTGACTCAACAGCAAAAATAAACCAGTATTTGAGTGCCAGTACGTCCTACCGGAGTTTTCTTCTCAAAAGGATGATAGTAGATCCACACTGAACTTAATTCCCTAAGTCTCAGAAGATTTTAACAGGAAAATGATTTTATTCTTTAGGTGAGTCTCTCTGGCAAAGCCTTAAGCTGCTGGACTTTGAGATTTAGTCACCTGAAAAACAGTAACTTTTTTCCCCTCCCATCCATAGTACTGATAAATCATTTTCAGCATGTAAATTTCCCTCATCATAAGAACTTGATCAGAAAGCAATAAAAAGTACAATAAATAGCCAACCCCATGCTAACCTGTGTGGTTTGACACAGCTGAACAAGCTGTGAAAAGGAATATTGTTCCTTTAATAGACTGACTGAAGTCGGTGCTCAAAACAGATTGGGCTGACAATCTTTGCAACCTTGGTGTCTCCTCCAAGATTTACAATGGCACAGCTCCCCTTTTTAGCAAATTAAACCTTGTGTCAAGGCTTAAAATTAAAGCCAAACTTCTTTTCTTCTCTGTACAGAAGGAACAAATTGGCACCACATGCCGGTAGTCAAGGAGTGCTGATGGGAAACAGAGTGAAGGGAGCGCCCTCCAACCTGGAAGGCGTCACTAGTCAAAATCAACTGGGATAAACAGTCAATTCCACTTAAAGTTTGACATATAAAGGCTTGTAAGATAGAAACATTCAAATATAAGAATTCTTCTGTACCACACAAACCTGTCTCGGTGCCAACACTTAAACTTTTCTGTGCTGTGCAAGCACTTTGTGCAAAGCTGCCTTTAGTGCAGTTTGATGTTGTAAGACCCTGCCTTGCCAAAACCTTTTTAGTTTGTTCCAGAGGGGGGAAATAAAAGGAAATACAACAGACTCAGAATGTACGAATGTCAGTGACTTAATATTGCACTGCCTACTGTTACCAATACGTTTCTTTTCATCATGCAGGATTCTGGTTTATAACATTTTCAAGCTCACTCAAAGAGGCACTGCAGGTAAAACAAAAGGGTATGTCTAAGAGTGGACACATGAACTGTTTTTCATGGACAGAAAGGGAAGAATTCCTTTTATAAATCACCCAAAGGCCACACTATCACCCAGTTAGAGAAGGGACCTCATGTCCTTATTTGAGGATTGCTGAAGCAGGTCCCACAGCTCATCCATCCCAAACCCACTTTGTCCACTATTTGCAGACAAAAGGAACCCCACATTTCCCAGGTTTGCAACCAAACCCAGGCCAGCACCCTCAACTTCTTAGGAAAAGTTTTACTCCCAGTTGTAGGGTTTAAGCACTAACACAGAAATCGCTGGAAAAAAACAAAGGGATCTTTTTTTACAATATAACAAAGAGTTTTTAAGAATCATTTACCTTTTTATATTAACTATGTAGGTATGAGTGATTGTTTGAGAGTAATTCGATTCCCAGCTTCAGGTCTTCCATTGGTCTTCCCTTCCTGCTTCTAATAAAAGTCCTTAAAGGAAAAAATATGTGCACCAAAAGAGCAGACCTGGCTATGGAGGGAAAGGGAAAATAAGAGAGTTCTTTTCTCCTAGTGTAGCACATCAAAAGGAAAAAAAATCACTGCAGTTTAATCTCAGGTTTAATCATATTCATAAAATTTTTCAGGGTGAAAAATAAGTGTCCACAAGCAGTTTCCTTTGCCTTCACTACCAAAGATGAGCTAAAATCCAAGAGTCCTGCACTATAAGGATCAATTCAAACAATTCCCAGCACCATTCCCCAGGTTTAAGAGGAACAAGCAATAGAGACCATCAGCAGTCCCAGCACCAAACCTGCCTGTGTTAGAAAGCCAAAGTGAAAACAGCTATAAAGTGTTATTATTCCAAATAACCAATTTAAAGAGGTTTTATTTACATAGATTACTTTTTTATGCACTGCTATAGGTGGGCTATCCTGTTGCATTTAAAAAAAACCCCCACACTCTATTGCAATTTTGTTAAAATGTGAAGTTTTCCAGACTAGAGAAACACTAAACTGTGCTCCACAATGACTGGAAGAAGTGATTTGCTAATGGGGAGAGGAGGAAAGTCTGATATCCCAGCACCTGAACACTCTCTCAGATGAGGGCCAGGCTATCAGAGTCTCTCCAAGTGTCCAAATCCCCCAAGAACCCCCTTATAAACTTATTTTTTATTAGTAAATAAACATTTCCTTGGGATAATCTCCTTGCACCAGGGTAATTGCAGATAGGGAATTTTAAACATGGATAAATTAAAATGTGGAGCCCTGCTGGAGGTTTGCACCACTTAGCAGGAACTTTCCTTTCATTCAGCATTTCTCAGCTAAGGTTTCATTTCTGTTTTGCAGTTCACCTCTGTGTTTAAATAATAATTATGGCTGTGACATCCAGTGACAAAAGCCAGAAAAGTCAAAATTAGCAGAGACTTACTCTGTCTATTGTTTGAACGTGCTCAGCTGGTTTTGCTTTGCTAATACCACCAAGACAGAAATTTTCATTTCCCAAAAACACAAACTTCTGGCGAGGGGTTACAGAGTGAAATAAATCTTATTCTTGGAAGAGATTTTTGTTTGACACCTGAATCATTTCTCTGCTGGTTTCTCTCCTTTTCCTTTTTTTCCCCCTTCTTCAAATGGAGTCTTAGAACTCTAAGCCAAAATACAGAGTCTTAGAGCTATCACAACAAAAGCTCAGCATCCAATTTCTCCTTCCAAATACACTCTCCTCCTAAAATGTATCAACAAAGGCATCTCCTTATTAGCCTGCACAGAACTCGGAGGCTTTGCCACAGCAAGGATGTCTCAAACATTTCAATGTGCAATTGCTTTTGGAGTGCTGTGCAAGGCAGGGTAGCAAAACACACTTCCAGGGCTTACTAGTTCGGATTTAGAAGTTTTAAGACAGATGCACTTCATTTTCTCTTGTAATAGACTGGCAAATGCTGAATGCATCTGACATCAGCAGTAATACTAGACATTAAAATGGTGAATAATGAGTTTATTCTACTGTGTACCATTTTTGCCCACCTGTTTTCTTTCCTATATTACCCTTTTTCCCCCCTCTTCTGTATACAAGTGAGAAATCCCCTTTTTATATGTTTATATATACATATTATACATCTTCTGCTTTCTTTTACATTGAGAAAACACAAGAATGTCTTATTATCAAGTGGTTTCATATTGTTATTCTCATCCACTGTGAGTTCTTAAGAAAACACTTTTTTTGCTACAAAAGAGCTCCAGATCTTTTCCTTTGCAATCCTAGAATAATCACGAGATTGTTCCAACTTCTTCATTAAGTCCCAGTCCAATATTTACAGGAACTGACTGGAAATTTGCCACAGACTTCTGTCTGTGCAGGTTTACTCTTTGGGTTTAGTGGGCTAATTCCAGTATAATGCTATTGGATCCATTGGGTTATATCCCCTGGGAATTCAGCCTCACTAATTAGGAGATACTGTGATAGGACACGGAATCCACCAAAGCTTTGAAGTGGATCTGCTGAAACCATCACCTACAGCGAGATCCCTAAAGACCAAAAGTCTTTTAAACACAAGAAAGCCAGGCTTTATTTGAATAAAATTAGAAATTTCACTTTCAAATGGAGAAAGCTCAAAGTGACTGGGGAAGGCAGGGCTGAAGCAGGAAGGTTTCTGCTCCACTCTCTGTCTATATCCTTGCTCTTGGCCTTTATTTTATCTGATTCAAGCCACTTGCACAAAATTTTGCCTAATTTTCTCTCATTCCTCACAATGATCCTGGCAGCCTGCTCTGGGACCCATTTAGGTTTTCACAGGAAAAATCAGAACACCAGAAGAGGCTTTTCTGTTTCCTTTCCCATTCCTTTTCCTCCTGGAATTGTCCTCCTCATCCCACTGGAAGGTCATCTCTGCAGAGCTCTAGCACTTGTTTGTCTCTCTCTCCTATGGTCATCACTTCATCTCTGCAGTCTGCCAAAATCATTCCTCCCCAAAATCTCACATTATTTCTGCCTGCCCCTTTTCCCGTCCTCACTTTTTCTGTCACCAGGGCCATTTGCAAGGACTATACTGACCTATCATTTATCATTTACTATCAACCCCCCAAATTTCACATCTAACCCCTAAATAAATCCAACTCCCATCACAAATTTTCTACAATTTCAAACTCATTGGGATGTTTTCCCCCCTCCCTTACTGCCCCCCACTCCTCAGTTGTTCTTGCAAATGGGTTATTAATGGCCAGCCCACCTAGTGGGAACACAGGAAAGCTGGCTGGTCTTTGATTGTAGGGTCTTTGGGATTTGTTTGGGTGTGTTAATACTTCTTCCAGCCTACAGGGATGGCTTTTTACCTTTGTTACATTATTAGTTTTAACAACTGCATTATTTATTTTTGTTGCTTTGCATTCTGTAATTGTTAAAAATCCATTAAACTATAGTAGCTGAATAATTTTTTCTCTCCCCTTCTTTATACCCAAGAATGAAGAATTAACTAACAGTTTAATTAAAACAGATAAACTCAGAGAGATGTTGGTTCCCCTGAGAAGATTATATACACATCTGATATTTTCAGAAGAATAATGGGGGAAAATATTTATGAGATTTTAATTGTATGCAATGCCATAGTTATAATCTTTCCTCTTCAGCAAGAAGGGTCTGTCTTTCCACCTGGAGCACCAACCCAACCACCAGCCAAGGAGGTTCTACAGTGGAAGCAGGATCAGGTTTTTCCAGAGACAGGGAGAGAGAATGGTCTTAAACTGAAAGAGAGTAGGTTTAAAGGGGATATTGGGAAGGAATTGGTGGCTGGGAGGGTGGGCAGGGACTGGCACAGGTTGGGCAGAGAAGCTGTGGCTGCCCCTGGATCCCTGGGAGTGTCCAAGGCCAGGTTGGAGCAACCTGAGCTAGTGGAAGGTGTCCCTGCCCATGGCAGGAGGTGGAATGAGCTACAAAAAAACAAACACTGAAAACAAAAACAAATCAACCCCCCCCAAACAAATATAAAACTGCACTAATGAAAAAGAAAACTACAAAAAACATCCTCCTACAATAAATAAATTAAAAACCACTACTAAAAATCATTAAGGCTTTACAATTTTCAGATTGGCTTCCACTCCTGCACTTAAAATAAAAGCCACTTCTGACAGACAGTATTTTGGTCACACCATTTTTGTTTTTAATATAAAAATCAGCAATTAATTTAGAGTTTAAAGTTGGACAGACACAAAACTAAAGATGCAGGAACAAGCCCAGTCAGGAAATCCTTCAAGTCTCAGTACAGGACACAATACCAGGGATAATTTTCCCTTCTCACTCATTCCAGTACCCAGGCAGGACAAAGGGGCAACTCCAACTTGTTGAAAATGAGCGTTTATCCTAAAAACCCCAAACCCAACCCCCCACCACAGATACTGCCCCTTAGAAAAAATTAATTGGAGTCAAATTTTGACACAATTATGGGCAGGATAAGAACTCCTGCATATTTGGCAGGCAGCCCACTCGTGTATGCAACGCATAAAACCCCTAAGAACGGGTTCTACACTGACTACAGGGTGCTTACTTCCCTTCAACGATAATTGTCTTAATGCCTGTTTTAATCAGTATTAACTACCAGCAATAACATGCTTTTAATTATGTTTTAAACGAGTCCTTTATTGGGCTGTTTTGGGAAGCAAATTAGTCAAAAGGAGCTGTTAATCAAAAACGTGTTACTGGCACAAAATAAATGTTCATTTAAGGAGCCATTTGAAATAAACCTGGCTCATTGACTCTGACAACCTACAAGGACACTGGGGCCTCCTGAGGATAACTCCTCCAGTGCTCTCCGAGATACGCCTTGCTGCTCAGAAGTTATAAGTAGAAACATTAAGCAGTTTAGGTCATTCATCAGCTAACTTTTACTACTGTACTCAAGAAAATGAGCCTCCTAGGAACTTCACAGCAGATCTATTCCTTCATTAGCTGAGTAATATTGAGAGAGATGTTCCTGTCATTATGAATGGAGAAATCTATTGCCGGTGTCCCCTTTGTCTAGGAACTGTCTTTGCAGATTCCAAGGTATTCAGGTTGAGAAACTGGCATAATTATCTGGGAACATTATTCCTGTGTGTTCATTTCCTCACGCTGAGCGATATCCGTGCCCAAAAATTCAGCCACCCATGATTTTGCGTCCCACCCCACAGACAGACACAGGGCTTGGCACTCAGGGCAGGTTTGTGATGTCACCCTCACAGCCCCACTTGAAACGCAAATTTCATTAAATCTGTTCCATTGCCAGGTCTGAAACCTTCATTTTGCCCTGGAAGTTTCAATTGAAGCACTTCAGCTTTAAACAAACTGAGCAGTGCTGGAGTTTGAGCAACAGCCAAGAGAGCTTGGGTTTAAAGTGCACGGATCGTGGCTTACTGGTTGAACCTTTGGCTTTCAAGTCTTAAGCTAAGGTTGCTTCATGACAAAATAAAATAATATAATAATTTTAAAATAGGGGGATATAATTTTGCTCACTTGGCATGTCTTAGTTAACTCCTTCAAAGTCCTTAAGCTTCATCTCCAACATATTCTTAATAAAATCAGTACCCTAAAAACAAGATACCATTCCCCCCACACTGCCTATGACACAAAACATGGTGAGACAATATAAAATGAGTTATTATAATTTAAATAAAATTGATTTTCCTTTATCAGGAGCCCCTTCAGGATAGTATTGGAGGGAGCACTTATAGGGGAGGCAGGTGGTTAATTAAGCATCAGTTCTCAGTATGTCCTTAAGAGGCTGAGCCTAAGGGTAGGAATGAACTTGCAAGAGAAGTGATTGCTGGATTCAACATCACCAAAAAAACAAAACCCCAAAACCTGTGGGAAGGGCACCAAACATCATACCCACCAAGCTCAGGGAATGCTGAAAATCCATGTTTGGTTTATCAGAGACAGCTATCAATGAAAAAAATCCACTGACAACAGTCAAGTCCAGCAATATCCCAGGAATAATGACAGCACCAGCATCCCAAATCCCATCCTCCAAAGGGGACCAGAGGGAGCAGCAAGGCAGGTCCCAGAGGGGTCCTGACACACATTTTAAATGGCCTTCTAACAGGAGTTTTCAAGCAGAAAACACTACTCTTCCTTCCAGCACAGCCACACCTACAAAATCCTTACCCTGACTAATTCCCTGCCCTTTCACTGATGTCCCTGCTTTTCCAGAGCAGGAATTCCACTCATGGCTATGGCAGCACCAGAAGGAAGAGGTGCAAAGACCTGATGGGAGGCAAATTACTGGGATGAAGCTGCTTCTCCACCCATTTGTTTTCTTCTTCTGCCATAGGAAACCCCACCTGGAAAATATATGTATGCCCTAAAGACAAAGATGACAACTCAAACCTACAGACAGACCTGTGGGACTTCCAAAGCACCAGGAATTTAAAAATTGGCCAATCCTGCCCCAAAATTGCAAGTTGTGACTCGGTGTCCTGGGATAAGGCAATGACGAAAGGTGAGGTTTTACTTCTAATTGCTGTTCCTTCTTCATTAACAGCATCCCATGGCAGGTTTGGAGCAGTTTTATGGGCTGATAAACAGCTTGATTTTATTGAGTTGTGTTTAATTCTTTCAGTATGTATCTAAGGGGACAAAATGTCCTTTACACACTCAAAAGCTTTAATGTACATTAATAAAATAGATAAAACTTTTACTAAGGACAGTGCAGGACAACACCTTAAGACAATTCCTCTTAATGAAATACAAAGATTGCCAATGGATATTGACACCTTCCATTTCAAAAGCCATTATAAATTCTCTGCCTCGTGAAGAAACTTCCCCTCCCTTTCTGAAGGTTTCACCCACTCCGTAATTGCAAACCTGATTTTTATTTTATTGCCTTCAAAGCTGATTGCACTTTTTGATGGACTTCATAATGCTCCAAAACCAGCAGAAATGCTTTCCAAGATGTGGGTTGAAGAAAGTTATTGGGACTGGCAACTTCTTTTTCGAATTATCATTCATGGATCTATTTTCAACACCCTCTTTCTCAGCCCATTAAGTGTATTTTTCCAGCCTTCACCCACAAGCCACAGTAAAAGGTTCTGTCTGAGCCTGCTCCAGAGGAGTGATGTTCTCCTGCTTCCAGTTAGCACTGAAACCACAAACGTGGGGTTTATTTCTCCTTTAAGTTTCTGGAAATGCAGAAATGTGGTCTTTTCAATGTGCTGTAATTGCTGCTGGGGTTTTTTTATAAAAATCTTCTTCATCAGACAGTTATTCCAGTCAATACTCCACAGGGTTGTTTTGGGGTGTTTTGGTTTCAGTGTTTCTGGATGCAAATTGTCCTTTGGGGATCCAGCTCCTACATTTTTATTTTTTATATTAAAAATAACAGGGAGGAGGGAAATAACTCTCTTGGACCTGGTGAGAACATGCAGAGATTTCTGCTTTAAGTAACCAGTTCATCTGTCTGTAACTACAATGATATCTTAAAGGAAGGAAATCTAAAACAACTTATAAATTCACTTCCTTGGCCCCAACAACAGAAAACACACAATTCTAACTTGGGTTTTGCTAGAAACTTGGCAGGAACTGAGAACCACAGGCAGACATTGATGGACTTAATGATAAAAAATAATCATCTTGAAGCCAAAGGGAGATTTGAGTGTTTTACTTGTGGCCCAACACTTAAAAACCTCCATCACAAACACAAAATCAAGTGACACAAGAGCCAGCCCTGTCCTTCAACCACCTTTTTGCAGCACCAAGTTCACTAAATAAAACTCTGAAGTACAAAAGAAAGAGAATTCTCAAATCCAAGCAACTAAGACAGGTGGTACAGAAAAAGGATGCAAAAGAAACCCATTACAATATATAAGATTTTAATCTCTTATTTATGATTCTTCCATAAAGTTTATTATAAGTCATTATATACATCTCCAAAGTATCTCATCACCAAATGACATTTACAATGTAACCATAGCAAAATAATTCTGCACAGAACAATTTGCAAAATATCACATCAAAGGTAATGTGGGAGTACAACATAATTGTAGCAATTTCACCATATTAATACTATACTGCTCATACTTTGGGCCCCCAAGCGAAATAACTTTACAGACAGAATAGGTAGGCAAAAATACTTATCTCTGTTTATATCATTTGATCTCAGTTAGATCTGCATGGAACAGAGTGTGAAATATGGAAAGTACAGCTGATGTGACTAATAGGTCACACTATTTCTGCCAGTGAAATCCAGGGAATTTTTGTTGCAGAGTTACATAACTGGTCCAAATCCTGTTTTCCAGCTATAAATCAACTCCTCTGTAAAAAAAAAAAAATCTAAATAAACATATCTCTGAAAGTACCACTGGGGGGAAAAAAAGTTACTGAAATGCCTATTATTCCTATTCCACACTAACAAATCCTTCAACTCCATAAGAGAGACTGAGAGCAGCCCAGAAAATAATTTATTTAATGACAGAATGAAATAAAAAAAACAAAGAGTGAGGGGAGGATAAAAATAGCTTTGGACCAAATTTACACTGAGCATAACATGAAAGTTTTCTTGGAGACTTGCAGAGCTTTCTGAGTGGGTCTGTTGCAGGGACATTCATCTCACCAAATATGAGGCCCTATGGGAACTCTGAGGAGATTAAAAAGAAATAATGAAGGCATAATTGTGGGTTAGCTGGGAATAGTTCTTTCTCCTCCTCAGCATATGGAGAAGTGTGTCAGTCAGATGGTGCACACTGCAAGGTATAATACCTGAGGGGTTTGAGCTGCTGATGCTTCTTTATCTCTTTGTTTTGCTTTCAGATTTCTTTTTTCAGCTGTTATTTTAAGAGGTACCAGGGCTCGAGGTATTCTCTGAGGGTTTGTCTCGCTTTTTCTTTTTCTTCCCCCCCCTCCTCAGGGTGGGAAATTGAAGAGCCACACTCATTTCTGACTCAAAAATCATTTCATGCCCTTACAGGTGAAGCCTACCTGCTCAGGCAAATGGAGCAGGGTTAGAAAGATGAATATCTCTTGTATTTTTAAAAGGAACCTTAATAAAAACAAAGCCAATGCTGCAGAGAAGCACTTTTGGTAGAATTCTTTCAACATTTTTACACTTATTAGTTCTATGGGCTTTGCTGGATAGAAATTGCCTCTACTTCGTTTAAACTCTTTCAAATGTGTTATTTTCCAGCTGACAAATCAAACAGCCACGTCAGAGAACGTGGATGCAGAGACTAAACTGCCTTTAATTCCATCATAAGTGAACCTCAGGATTCCTGCAAGCTTTACTGGGAGCACTTTGGCTTCAAAGGAGCTCAGATTAAAATATTGAAGGGATTCACCTGCTGATGGGTGTGTATCAGGTGAGGGTTAGAAAAACCAGACTATTCATCCAGAAGTTCAGATTAAATCCCTGCCTGCACATGGTATTGTAAGTTCAGCTCAGATAAAACACCCTGAAAACTCAACACCAGTGCCTACATATCACCTTTTCATTACCAGCAGGGTGAGCCACCCTTGCCTCTATAACCCTCAGCTAATGCAAAAGACAAGTTTAAATCCCAGTGCAAGCACAGAAACATAAAACAGAGTGACACATCTAAAGGCAAATTGGTTTAGGGCTCCTTTGTGGCCCCTTCTGTTCTTCTCCTGGCTCCACTGGGATTATAACTGGCTGCTTCTGCTCTTAGAAAATCTCTACACCTCCTCACGTCAGCCAGCATCTCATCCTGCCCCTGCTGCTGGAATCCAGCAGCTCCTCAGCCCCACGGGCAATAATCTGTATTTTAGAACCAGTTTTTAGCTATTTCACAGTCAGTCAAAGTTGGTCACTCAGTTTACCTACACAGAGCCTTGAGAAGGTGGCTGTTTCTAAGAAATATCAAGGGTAAGAGGTGAGCCCACTCACTAAACTTCCTGGAATTGAAATGACAAACCTCTCAACCCACAATATGTAATAAAGTTGTGAACTCTTGAGAGCTGAGAAAGAGACAGCAGGATCTGCCTCAAACCAGGTGAAACACAAGGTTCAAACCTGTCACTGCCTCCAGGTTGACTTCTCCAAGACCCAGGCATGAAGAGAAAGAATTCAAGACCACGTTACATGTTCACAGCTGAAAAAGGAAGATGACTTGAAAAACAAATAAAAATCCAAATAATGCAAAGAAAAACTTGTGGGTTGAGAAAAGTCAATGTATGTATGCAAAAATCTTGCAATGCCTAGAGGAGAAAGCTCAGGGACTCACATGGATGAAGGCAGTGGACGGGGCATGGATTTAGAGATATTCTGTGGTTAATCCATCAGCAAATACACCTCTGGCTCCTTTTTGGACACCATCATAAGTGAGGCTACAGCCCAGATTTAATTCCAGCCGGTCTGGAAGAAATGGGGCTTCATCTTGCCCGGGGCTGATAGCCTTGTGTTTGACCCTCCTTTCATGTCCAAGGAACATTTAGCTCAAATCATAACCCAGCCCATCGTTAGAAGAGCTTCCAAAAATATATTTGAGCCCACTTATGAAAATTAAGCAGAGCAACAAAATTATTAATAATTGCTAGAAAAAAGGCAGGAACTCGTGGAGATTAAAAGAAGATGATGTATTAGACTGGAAAGAGCTGGTCTCCAGAAATTATCCTCATTTTTTTTTAGGTTGAAATGGGTAAAAGTATTTTACAAAAGTTGTTTTTAATGAGACATTTTCTCTACATCATATCAGGACAGAACTGTGAACTTTTTTTAATGGAATTACTTGACAAACTGATCAGTGCCATATCACTGCCTCCAGACACAGTTCTTTTAATGATGTCCAAACTACTTAACTATTAAAATGAAATTGTGAGCCAGCACAGTAGGAAGTAGATTGAGCAAGCTGAAGATCAAAGAAGATACCATCACAGTGGCCTTTGTGTGCTCACTGTAGGTTTGCTCTGACTGAAGGGTAAAGTAGTGGTGAATTGAATTATACTGGGTTGCTTCTATACCAGAGCATTGAAAGCAACATAAAAGAAGGGTCAAATAAAATAGTAGAAGCCTAACTAGCCTGGGCAAGATTAAAACTGATTCTATATAATGCCATGAGGCACTTTATAGTTTCCTGCAAGCAGTGCTGGGGTGTCTGTGAACACAAACCTCTGCAATTTCCTCATTGTATTGTTTGGGATGTGTATTCCATACACACACTTTATCCACAGGCTGGGTGTGATCGTGGAATCACAGAATGGTTTGGGTTGGAGGGACCTCAAAGATCATCTTGTTGCACCTCCTGCCATGGGCAGGGACACCTTCCAATGGACCAGGTTGCTCCAAGACTTATCCAACCTGGCCTTGGACACTCCCAGGGATCCAGGGGCAGCCACAGCTTCTCTGCCCAACCTGTGCCAGGGTCTGCCCACCCTCCCAGGGAAGAATTCCTTCCCAATCTCTAAATCCACTCTCAGTTCAAAGCCATTGTGTTGTCATTCCAAGCTCTTGTAAAATGTCCCGCTCCCTCTTTCCCTTTAGGTATGTAAATTATTAAGAGGAAAAAATTGTCTTTCCATCCTATTTCTGCTGGTTCTCTCATTTTCCACCTCTGTGGGACGTGCTGGAGCTGCTGCAGAGGGAAAAGCAGTGCTGAGGAATTCCACTGCAACCTGTCCTGCCCCAGGCTGGCTCCGGAATAGCCAAAAACATATTTTTTGGTGGATTTTCCTTTCAGAACACCAGCAGGGTCCACACACCCAGACCTGAAGATCTTAACTGGGACTGGCAGCAAGATGAGATCTTATGGAATGCCCAGAATATCTACACAGCCTTAGATTTGAGGGAGTGCAAACTGTAATCCAAAGGATAACACAGGAATCCAGCAAGCGTTCATTAATAAAAACCTGGATTGAAGGATTTTGTATTTGCACATCCTAAAACACTGATTTTTTGTTAGAGGTTTTTGCTCTCTTACTTACTTTGAGCTTGCACTACTTAGGACTATTTTCAGCTGTTTTTATACTCTTTTTTTTTAATAGCCTTGGTCAAAACAGTGACCAGACTGCAGGAGAGGCACTCAAAGTTGCAAGAAAAAAGGGATTTATCATTTGCCTTTGCACTTCATTCCTCAACTGCCCCTGGTACAGCAGCAGATACACAGAGCTCGTGCTGCAATTTTAAAATTTATTTAAATGAAATGAAAATAAATTTTAAATATTAGGAAGAAGATACAGGTGCTCGGGGAGAAGTTACTTGTGTTTTATGGGATTCATTTTCCACACAGTATGGGGAGAGAATTAGCTACCAAACTTTCTGTTATTACCCAGAGAAGTTGCCTGTTTAATTCTCCTGGTGTTGTTAAGGAGATTTACCTCTTTTTGCACTGTTTTAATATTTAAAATATCAGAGTTGGAGTTTGGGCAGGGAAAGAGGGAAGGGAGGGGAGTCTTAGGGGTAAATGAGGGTGTTTGTGGGCTGTATCCAGCACGGATGTGCCAGAGTTGGGAGGCTCCATCCATCCCTGCCAGGCTCCCACCTCACCTTAGGCAGTCACTTCAGCCCAGATATTCTCCTCCTATGAGTATTTTTGCTGAATTCCATGGAAAATACTTGTCCTGAATTTATTCTCCCTTATTATACAACTTGAACAACCCTCTATTTGACACTACCCATCAAAGCTCCAACCATGAGTTACAGGAAGAACTTGCCACAGATAGATCAATTTGTATAAATCATAATAGAGAAACTACTAATGATTAGTTTTCCCTGAAAGAAGAAAACAGCAAATCCAGGAAAAAACCTGCCCAGAGCTCTCTCCTTGTGTGACCTTCTCAATTTTTAGTTTTTTAATTTTGGCCTCTCAGCTCTCCCCAGCTGAGGGGAAGAGCTCATTTTAGAGCCCTGATGAGTTTGTAGTGAATGACTTGGTCAGATCTCCAGGAACAGCTCTGATCTGAGATAACACAACTCGTGCATCAAGGAACCCTTGGATCTCTGGTGAAGGAACAGAGCCCCGAGGCACACGCAGAATTGCTAAAGTTCCTGTGTTTTCATCCAGTTCATAATTAAAAATGGGCATTTTCATTCGTATCTTTGTGGAAATTAACACGAAAAACCACACTACATTTTTTTCCTCATACGAACTTGGCAGATTTTGTCACATCTTGAATTAAAATTGGTTCATCAACAAAGTCTAATTTAACAGCAGGTTAATGGCTTTGAGTTCTGGGTTTCAATACCTCAATAAGAAATCAAGGAGCAGATTTGGGTGTGATCCTCTAAAGGAGAAAAGTCTGCAACTCTGAACTGGGAGAACTGGAAAAGGATGATTTGATATTTATGTGCTAAACACAATTGAACACTGATGAAATTTGATTTCTTCTTCTATATATTATATACATATAAATAAGGTTAAAAGTCTCTGCTGACCTCTGGCTTTGCCCTCCTCCCTCAGTTATTTCCCACCCCTGAGTCCCTGCTTATTAAATATCTTGGCTGAACCACTGAGAGGAAAGAGGACTTCCACAACCCTCAACCTCAGGGTCAGGAAGGAGCATCTAAAATGCTACAGCTGGTCAGGAATTCAAACCACAGGGCTCAGACTTCCAGCTGCAAGGGAACTGTCCCACTGGAATTTGGGACTGCACCTCCTTGTGGCAGTTCCCACTCACCATAACCACTAATACACCAAAGACACCAGGCTGGACAGACAGACAGACGTGTCCTTGAGGCCACATCCCCTCCCTGACTAACACTGGATGTCACCTGTTATAAATCCAGCCATTCCACTTGCAGGAATATTTCCACACTCCTCTATTTTTCCCTTAACTCTATAATGTCATATGGCAGACCACATATTTTCTTTCCAAGTTGTAATCTTATTTTTCCTCAGAATTTTTGATCCAGAATTTCTTTATTGTTATGGCAATGTAAGAAGAAAAATGAAAAAATAATACTATGTTGGATTTTGACTGATCTGTCTTTTGGTATTTGTATATATAAATTGTATTTGTATATATAAACAAACAGTGGCATTTCTCTGGTTTAAGTTAATTGTGGTGGCCCTGTCACACAATCCAGACCTTTTCTGTAGTGCAAGATGGAGAAACAAGGAGAGAAAACTGAGATTAAAGCAGAAAAAAGGTAGTTTTCCACTCCCCAACCTGTTCCAATTATGCAGACCAGGGGCTTTTTGATGAGATGTGCACTTTTTTTGAACTTGTGGAGTATTAAAGAATATTATCAGAGCTCAATAGATCTTAATGGGCATCATGACAACATAAATAAAATACTAATTGCATTGATAATAAGATTTTTAACTACTCTGAGAAGTCAGGTAATTTGCCAGCAGTAAAAAGTTCCCTCCTCCCACACTCACATGGCATTTAATTCTACTTGATAAAAATGAACTGACACTTTCCCGAGCTGAAAGAAAACCCAACCTTCCCTTGTCCAGTTCTGATTTATCACAACAAGCTCCCTACACTTACAGCACAAGGTGTATTTTCCTTTTAACCACCTTCAGCAAGGTGTCCTCATCCCATCCATCTGGGGAATACTCCCCTCATTTCTCCCATCCCAAGTCTTTCATTGTATTTATTAACACTCCAAGTCAAAGCCCAAGGATAAAGTTTCCCAAAATATAAAGTTTCCCCAAAATGCCTCATTTCTTAAAAGCTGAACCATGTTTTTACTCCACACTATACCAGGTTAAAGGAGATTTTATGTTCCCATCTCATACTAATTTCAGAAATAAATTCTTTTGCAGGACTACACCTCTTGAATTTGCCTTTACCACAACTGCACAGATGTCTTCCAAGGGTGAAAGATTCTGCCTTGAATTATTCAGATAACCTCAGAAAACCTTTAGTGTGACAATCTCAATGCAAAGATCAAGTGAGAAGCATTTTCCTTAGGAGCATTTTCTAAAGACCCTCCATATGTATTAAAAAAAACCCACAAACAATACATTTCAAATAAAACAGAGTTCTCAAGAAACAAACTGTAATATAAATGAGGAGAGCAATCCTTTCTCTCTTGCAGTCAGGCTCCTTTTTTATTTAGATTGAATAAGCCCAAATTCACTGCATTTATCCAAAGCCACCCCTCACTACAAGACTTACCAAGGACACCAAAACATCTCACTGTGGAGAGGAGCCATCTGAGTGTCGTGGTTTGGAGAGCAGCAAGGCCACCAAAAACCCAGGGAAGTGAGTTTGCAAAAGGCTCCCTGAGCCTGCATTTCCATTTACCAAAACCACCTGAAGGAACAACCTTAATGGTTTATATTAAATAAAGCAAAGAGCACCTAAAGGCTCCTTTGCCTCGTGAAACTTCTCAATCCCTTTTTTAAGGAGAAAAACAGGGAGAAGCTTTTCCCTACCTATATATTAGCTGCAATTTATGGCTGAAACACTTGAATCACCTTCATTAAAGAGCATTTTCCTCCATTCCCATCAGCTAAGGCAAAGTGTAACAACCTGGGAAAAGTCACAGGCCCTTCCTAAACTTCAGGACAGGAGTTTTGTTCTCTCACTCCCTGACATGTGTTGCACGTGATGTTGCTCAACATCTTCTGGAATTTTAGAGCCCAGCTCCCCAAAGGAGGGCTTTAATCCTCCAGCCTGCCTGTGTTATGGCACACACACTGCACGTGGTCACATCTTATTGTTTCGAGGACAAAGATTGTTCAAGGCATCTGACACTACACCTAAATTATTCATCCACCCCTATTATTTATTCATCAGCTCCTGAGTTATCTGGCTTTCCTAAAGTACCTGGGCTCTGTTGCTCACAAGACAAAAAAACCCACATCATTTTCTTGGTTTTAATTGAGATTTTGTGACTCTTGCAAGCAGCTGATTGTGGAGCACTAATACCCTGTGATGTGTGTTGGCAAGGGGTTGAATTTAAGTGCCATTTCTGTGTGCAGGTGTTGGAAGGAAAGGAGGTGCTCTCAAGTCCTGCACTTGATTTTCAGTGAGCTGATCAAGTTCTGGGGTTCTGGGAGTCCTTTCCAAGGGTCACAGATTCTATTTGGTGCCCTGCAGGAGGGTTATGATCTCTGATGGTTGTGGTATTTGGGCATGTGAGGGACACACCTCACCTGAACTGCTACCAGGGGAATAATAATTTAAAACTTGTAGTGTGAAATGTCTCCTTGGTCTGGAAGTGCAGCAAAGAGCAGCCTCAGTGTAAAAAGGCAATGCTGGATGTCTCTTATATCTTATATTTTTGCAAATATATATATAAATGAGGAGATATATATAATATTTTCCTCGAGGCTCAGCCAGCCAGGACAGTTGTGCTTGATGGTGCACAAAGCTGGGAAGGACAAGCCTGCCCAGGGTTTGTGAGTCTCATGCTCTGGAATAAAAGTGTGTTTTTGTTACTCCAGTATTTCATTTTTTTTTCCAACTCTGTGATTACACACTACTACTGATGTTTAACATGTTGACTCCCCATGGATGGAAATATTTCTGGCCATAAGTGCCACCATCATTGTTCTTCCATAGGAATTGATAACATGTAAATATCAATGACATATTTATTTGTGTTTGACATGGAAGCACCAAGGACAATTCCAAAATTTCCTCAAAGCACTGAAACATTGATATTTTCATTATGAAAATAGACTCACAGCAGAATCATTTTGGTCAGAAAAGTCCTCTAAGACCATGAAATCCAACTGTTCCCCCTCCACTGAGCCCTGTCCCCAAGTGCCACATCTGCATGGCTTTTAAATCCCTCCAGGAATGGGAACTCCAACTTGTCCAAAGTTTGACAATCTTTTCAGTGAAGAATTTTTGCCTTGTATCAAACCCAAAACTCCCCTAAACACATCTAGGCCTGCAGTGTTTAAACTGAGACTTTTTTATTTATGCATTGATCCCTTCCTGCGAAGAAGACCCCAATACTCTAAAATATTTTTAAGAGGGAAGTTCAACTACAATAGAAAAACATGTTTAAGAGGAAAATTAAACTCCAATAGAAATGATCCCACCTCCCAATTTGGCAGACACCAGACTGATAAAATCCCAGCTTACTGGGGTGGGTTATGCACCATATGACATTTCCAGCATCAAAGGGAAAGGTCTGCAAGGCTTAACTCGCCAATTCCAACGTTCCTCTTGCAGTTAAAAGTTGGCTTGTGATGAAGGCTTCAGTCTGGGAACAATCTTTACCCACTTAAAGGAGAAAAAACCCCAAGATCTTACTCCTAGGCACTGTTGGTATGGTGGTATAACTCGCATTTTATCAGTTTCAGCTGTTTTTTTTCCCTGGCCTGTACATAAAAATCCCTATTTAAAGAGAAGCCCTTCAAGGTTTCCTGCCCCAATTTTGCTATCAGTTACACACGCAGCCCTATTAATGCTAATGAGATGGTTGATTTGAAGCAAGGGTAGAATTTGAGCTTTCCCCTATTATGTTGTAAGCTGTCGAGGTATTTGTCTGTTTTAACTTAAAATCCATTCAGCAGTTTCTCCTCTGTAATGAGGAAGTCTTATAAAACCAAAAGCCAAAGGTGGAACAACACCAGGACTGGATCTTCTCACCTAAAGTGACCACTGCTGGATGTTTCCCAGAGAGAACCCAACGCCTTGAAATGAGTTGGGATAAAATAGTTTGCCTAGAGATAAAAATCCTCCACGTGACTCTCCCCTGGCTTGTGCTCTGAACTTGTGAGGTTTTCCTTCTTTCCAGGCTTCCTAAAAACAGGTTCTTCTAATCAAATCTCTGAATGAGAGGCCAATTTTGCAGCTACAAAGGGGCTTGTGCAGGGTGTGCACAAGAGTTTCCATTAATACCCAATTAGCAGATATATTTACAAGCCATTTACTTTGCCCCAGTTGCAGTTCCTTCTGCAGAGGGTCCAAAGCAAGCCCTTCTTTTAGGATCATCTCATGTCACAACCCTGGCCACAGGTTTTGGATAATCTCTAATTTAAGAAAGATTAAGACTTAATTACAATGATTTTAAACCTCAAGAGGACTGCAACAAGACCCTTTCTCTCTGCCTCTCCCTGCCCTTCTCTCACCCACATGTTGCCAAAGAACATCAAAACTAAAAAATTCAAGTATTTAGGCCAGGTTTAATTTTGTCCCCTGACACTTGTGATAGTGCAACATTTATTTACCTGACCACTTTTTTCAAGGCCTTTTCCTTATTCAGTTCACAACAAACATTTTCTCTGTGTATTAAGATTAGAGGGAAAAAAAATATAAATAAAAAGAATTAGCCATGTAATCAAAAATTGTGTATAAATATCTTTAGTGGTATATAAATATATTTAACTGTGTATAAATTTAGGTATTATCTCTGCTATTTACCAGTCTCAGTGCACAAACTGGACAGTCTATAAGGAATGGAGACAGCAAATGCATCATGGACTCTGGTGGGGTGTAAAGTTCCTTAAATCAAACTATTCCCAGCAGGTTCTTGTTCCTGTGTCCCTAATTTTTTGGAGCAGAGTTCCTTCCCCCTCCCCAGCCCAGGGATGTGAGTTCCAAACAGTCTTACCTGGAGCCCTGTGAGGAGCTGGGCTTTGCAGACACTCCCAGGCTGAGGCTCCTAATGTATTAGCAGAGAAATCCCTGGCCCCACCAGGGGGTTGTGACAATGAACTACCATTCCTAAAGCTCTCAGATATTTCACAGATATGCTCCAGTGAAGAGCAAATGAAACAAATTAGGAAGGGTGTCTTCAGAGGAGTAGGTTTGAGGAGACACGAGGGTAATATGTCACAGAATCCTGGAATATTCCGACTTGGAAGGGACCCACGAGGCTCACAGGAGTGCAACTCCTGGCCCTGCACAGGACAACCCCAAAAATGCCTTTTCCAAATGCTTCTGGCACTCAGCTGAAGAGCTCCCATTCCTTGCATGCATCCAAAGAAAGACATTGCAATGTCTGATTTCAGCCCATGTCATAATGCAAAATCTTCTTCAACTTTATCAAGCTGGAAGCATTTCACTTTGCAGTCTTAATGTTGTCAACCTCATTTTTGGTTTAATACGCTGGATCAGTGGTACACAAGTGGTTCCACAAGAGGAAACTCTTGTTTGTGGTTTCTTCATCTGTCCAGCATGGATTTCCCACCTTGTCACATCTGGACGGATGATGCAGCTTTTTCCATGCTAATCTGAGTGTATCCCATTTACCCAACTGCCTATTATCTTTACATTCATAGGGAATTAATAACATTATGCCCCTTATTGTGCTTGGCTAAAATGACCCAACAATTTTAGGACAGACACACACACAGGCTGCACAGTTAAATACTTTTGGTTTCCTTAGGAATGGATTTACAAACCCTGGTTGTGTGTCAGCAGAACTGCTTGGCATGTTCCATGTTCTCACTTTTCCCACCTTTTCATCACATTTCTCCTGCCACAGCCCACAGTTCATATATCCATTATCTTCCCAAGTATCTCTTTATGGCCTCACCAGGCCTGAATCCTTGTCTTTCCACACTAGTTCCTGTCCCAGACACTAACCCTGCCCCAAAATCTCATTATTCACCCATATATCACTAGCCTGACCAGTGCCAAGTCCACAACTACTTTGTCCCTACCTACTTCCAGTTGTCCTTCAAATTGTGCTCCATGGGCTGAAAAAATTAGGAGGTTTGCTCCCTGCCCTCCTTTCCTCATGAATTTCAGGCTGGGAATTACAGAAATATCTCTGTTTCTACTTTCCACACCGACTTTTCCTTCCAGAGCTGTTGGGATGAGGTCCTAAGGGGTCACCAGGAAAGTTTTAATGTAGGCATTAAGTGGTCAGTGAATACTCCACCAAGCTTAAAAATAAGCCAAAGAATTATTGAGATAAAAGAAGCTGAATGGGCTGGTGGGAATAGAAGTGGTCTGGAAATAGGGGAGAGAAATGGATAAATATTTAAATGGCTTTTGCATCCATAAGTAGAGCAGGCAAAGGTAAGAAAGAAAAACAAAAAGACTATTAAGGTTGCCCTTAATTCAAAGAGTGATATGAGGAACTACTTTTGTATAAGAGTTTTCATTTAGGAAAGACAAGGACCATGAATAGGGAACTGCTTCACTAAATCAGAGAATTGGGCACTTCACATAAACATGGAAACAAAATTCATAGCAAAAGGTTTAAAAGAATAAATAGAAAGGTGATTAGGGAAGAGTTGCTGGTTCATTTGAAGGCCTTACAGGATCCCAGCTCTTCATCTGAACCCAAATCATGTTCACAGTCTCATAAAGTCTCCAAAAGTGAGTGGGAATTCCACTTTATTGGAGAATCACAGGTTTAATTAACCCTTCATAAAACAATTTGGAACTCTGAGCCAAATAAAGCTTCTCTGACCTGAGCAGTGGGTGAGAAGGGACAGACAAGTCCTGAAACCATGGACCTCCATGGATCAAAAACGCTACAGAGGAAGAAATCTGAGACTATTCAGTCTAAGAAGCTCAAATTCCAGCAAAAAAACAGCAAAATAGACCTGCCTGTGCTGGGGATGTTGGAAATGGGATGCATTGCTTAATACTGCAAAAATTGGGAAAGCACGTGCATCATGGAGAAAGAGGATAAAGCAGCATTTTGCTTTTAAAAGAATTCTTCCCCAACCACTTCCAAATTGGAAAGTGGTGCAAAGGAAAGCTAAAGTGGGTCAGAGAGCTGGCACATCATCCTGCCCTCTAAGCAAGGTCCTGTCCTCCAGCCTGGCTTCCTGCAGGAACAGAAAGGGAATTTTAACACCTTGAGAGTTCAAAAGTTGGGTTGGAAATGGAGCTTTGAGAGGATATGACAGCAGAACTAAATCATTCATAAATGGAAGGCATGGATGGCATTGCCTCAGAACTCCATGGTCAAACCTGCATAATTTATGCATCTTGAGGATATTAACCTGAGTTTCTACGTGCCAAAATGAGAAGGAAACTTGGCTCCAGTCTCTGGGCATAAACACTGTCAGGGCTTCATTTCTTGGAAGTAAATTCCATAAGCCACGATATTGCCACTAACAAAAGGAGTTTGTCAAACAGGCTCCACAGTAACTTTATTTTTCAGTCCACAAATGTGAGAGAGGTGAACTCAGCCTAAATCTGGGAAAATGTTGATGTTTGCAAGCACAGCCTCTAAAGCCTTGGGGAAAAGCAACTGAAGGGAAGTTGAGAGTTAGATTCTGTCCATATCTGTGTGTATATATATACATGTCAAAGATATAAACACAGACGAAAGGAATTTACCCGATGGTAAAAGTAGCTCGGGCTTTACTGTAGTTTGCTATAAAAGTTAAAAAAAACTTCCTGGTTCCTGTTTCCCCAGAGCAGAGGGGGAAATGCCTCCTGCATATCATTCAGGTGGTGGGCAGTGACATCCTGGTGTTGGGCACAGCCTGAGAACCTGGAAAGCTTATTAAGATTTATCATCAAGCCCAACCATTCCCCCAGCACTGCCAAGGCCACCACAGAGCCCTGTCCCCAAGTGCCACATCCCTGCAGGGATGAGGACTCCACCCCTGCCCTGCAGCCTGGGACAGGACACCCAAAAAATAGTGGCAAAAGGGTAAAACTCCTTCAGAAGTGAATGTTGACATCTCTGGCCAATATTGAGTTCAAAGCTCAAGGGTTTCAGAGCTGCTGGGAACTGTCTGCACATGGAAAAGCCAACTTTAGGGGCAGAAATTATTGTGCCATCAGATTGTCATCACATCTATATTCATCTCAGAAAATCCAGGATTGGCCACAGCCTCCTTACATATTTTATGATTTACCAGAATCTGCTTTAGTCTGAGACCTAATTCTTCCACTACACATATCCCCCCATCCTTCTGGCAGCAGAATTTACATCTCAAACTCGAATAATTTTGCATACTTTTCATTTTAGCACTCTGACATCTTAAAGGAAAAAATATAAGAAAAAGCCTTAATTCTGTGGAGTAAATTATCCCCAACCCTGGAAAAAAGAAATGCTGGAAGTTATTAATGTACTTTTTATTCCTAGTTGTCTGTGGAGTTCTGGTGTCCTTCCCCTCTCAGCTCTGTGTGCTGATACATCGACAAGGGTGTTGTGGAGCACATGGAATTCCAACCAGGACCAGCATCGTGAGGTTTATAAGAACATTTAACACATGGCATGTAACTCGAGTGTTTTCCCAAGGGAATCACGCGACCTTTGTTTACTCTTGGAATTTCTACCCCCAGACAAGTTTCTAAATCTTTCTGTGTTCAAATGTGTGGCTTTTACTGTTCAATTCATTTGCTGGACTGACACAGCGGTGCTGAAACAACCTAAAAAGCTTTCAAAATAACACAAAAATTACTGCTAAATACGGATTTTGAACCTATGCTTCTGATTTTCTGGCCTGACATCCCCAAAAGAGGGTCTTTATTTAAAATGAGCTCTGAACACATAAATCCTGATGTTTCTCTAAACCTTCAGTGAGGTCTTGTTTATTCCTTGTTAATACTGTCTGAGATGAACACACTGGAAACACTTAAGCAGGAACAGCAACAAACTTTTGGAGTATTCAAGCAGAAACAAACCCCTGAGGTTGTCAATATACACAACACAGCAAATTTTCCACATTCTTGAAGGTGTTGGGGTTTGAATCTCTTTAAAATAAATCCCAGTTCTTCTTCTTGGAAAAAAAAATAAAAACGCAGTCTTTATTAAAACTTATCTTGTGTATTGTTACAATTTTAATTATTTATATGGATATAACTTGTAGAAATTAAGGAGATTTAAAAATAATAAATACACCCTATACTTTTTTCCCCAGTAAAATATAGTCAGTGCACAAACACAGAGGTGGACAAATTAAATCAAACTAGAACTGCATTTAGCATTAGAAATCAAATTCATGCTGGTATGTTAGTTGTTCATATCCAGCACCAGAAAATTCCTGGAAAGATTCCGTGTTATTTAAGCACAGGAATCAGGAGAAGCAGCTTCTGGTGGGGTCTTGACATGGCTGAGTTACCCTCAGTCCAGCCAGAGCCATCCTTCCCAAAGGGATAGAGATTGTTCACCTGGAGAAGGGAAGGATCCAGGGACACCTGAGAGCCCCTTGCAGAGCCTAAAGGGGCTCCAGGAGAGCTGGAGAGGGACTGGGGACAAGGCATGGGGGGACAGGACACAGGGAATGGCTTCCCAGTGCCAGAGGGCAGGGATGGGTGGGATATTGGGAAGGAATTGGTGGCTGGGAGGGTGGGCAGGGACTGGCACAGGTTGGGCAGAGAAGCTGTGGCTGCCCCTGGATCCCTGGGAGTGTCCAAGACCAGGTTGGAGCACCCTGGGCTGGTAGGAGGTGCCCCTGCCCATGGCAAGGGGTGGGATGGGATGAGCTTTGAGGTCCATTCCCACCCAAATTTCTCTAGGATTCTCTGCTCTTTACATCCTTGTACTGGTATAGAGGGGGAAAGGCACTATAAGAGCAGGGAAAACCCACCCTGCCAGGGTGATTCCTGTATCTCCCACATCCCTGGAATACATCATTTGCACACAGCTTAAACCAAGGATGCTCCTGAACAGATCTGCAGCTGGGCCACCCCCTGGCAGGGGACAAAGCAGGAGAAAACCTTTCCCACAGGTTCCTCCAGGCTCCCAGAGCCCAGGCATGTGAGGAGGAAAGGGGGAAGAGAGAAGCCCTTTTCAATGTTAGAATTTCCTCCTGATGTCTATTTTCCCCTCGCTGTGCCCCAGTGTAAGAGAAAGTATTTGCTGCTGGTCACCCTCCATGCTTGGGGTGGGAGGGGATGTGCACTGAAATCCCCCAAATCCCCCAGAGAGGCTTTGGGGGAAAACTCTGGGACCTTTGGAGGGCGCAGCAAAACCCCTTTATCAGCGCTTTGTGGGGTGCAGGAGACAAGGACTCAAGTTTTACACTCCCTAATGCAGAGCCCATAGGAAGATGCCTCTGACTGTCCCCACACAATGCATCCCGCTTTTTTCCTAATCCTTTTATTCCCGGCACAGCCAGCTCTGAAATTTCCTCAACTTTTTCGGGTTTTAGAATGGTAATCAGCGATTTTAGAGGAAATAAATCTATCCCGGAGCCCAGAGCTCTGTATAAAGCATCCCCAGGAATAAGTCAGCAGTGAAGTGCTACATTTCATGTGCTGCCACAGAAATGCTTTCTGGCTGAGGTCTAATATTAATCTATTTTGTCCCTGACATCCAGTAAAACTACACTGTGGCAAATGCTTTTAAAACATACATATTCAATAGCAGATGCAATAAAGTATTCGGAACTGTTGGGATGAAGAAGGTTCACACACACACAAATATCTTTGAAACTCCAGTTAATCAAGGTGTCAAAGTAACTAAAGCAGTTTTACAGATTTTATTGAAAATAAATCACTTTATTATATACTGAAATATATATTATTGTTTCCCCGTAGAGTTTCGCTGCCTGCTCGCCTGCATTTCTCTTTTAACTAGAGTATCTCCTGCCCTCTTTAGTCCAGTTTTTATAACTACATTTAGCCAGGAAATCCAGCATTAAAGCACATCCTTAGCCTGCCTTCCCCTCTGCCCTATGCAAATAGCCCATTATTAGCCACTCTCTGGCAGAAGGAACCGAGAGGAAACACAAGAGGAAATGATATAAAGGCTCCAGATCCCAAATTTCCTCCCTGCCCAGCTGGTTTGGGGATGACCTTACGCTGAGCTGGGAAGGCAGGAGGTGGCATTGAACCCCCAAAGATTTACACCTCTGTCTCCTCATTTTTCCTAGAGAAGCTTCCATGCAGGAATACATAAAACTTCCCAGAACTCAGGCCCCGGGAAGGCTCAAATGAGTGAAAGGAAATATTTGATTCAATCTAATGGACACCCTAATAGATATTTATGGACTTCACGGGGAAACTTTGCACTGGAGGGTTTTAACTCTTCTTCTTGAAGAATTGCTTTCTTCTTTTAAAGTCTGAGGCTTGGCTCAGATCTAAATTAGCCAGACAATGCATTTCTTTAAAATTCAGTGTTACATGAAGCTCCTATTGTGTCATCCATTGGCTAATTATTCTTTTCTTACACATTTTTATCCTACTATAAAATAATCATATTCCTATAAATTTATTGCACTCACACCAACAGCTCCTCAGTTATATTTTTTATTTCAACAACTCTCCCTAAAGTTAAGGGATGTCTAATACAGCCCATGTGTACAAAATAAGTGCTTTCAGGATTTTGGACTGCTTTCTAAACTGATAGATTTCCCCCTGAGAAATGTAAATTCAGCAGCACTTCTCTTGAGATTACATTTCTTTTCACCCCAAAACTAGTTTGAAGTTGAAGCGCGGTATCTAAAAGGGATTTTAAATATGAAAAAATTACATTTATGCTCAGGAATTTTTTATATTTATCTATGTTTATATATGTCCCATCCCACATCGACAGAATTCAGTGACATCTCCTGGTCACCAGCGTGATGAGGACTCTTTGGGGTCTCACCATCCCTCCTGGTCCCCCTGGAGGGCAGCGATGGGGTGGCCCAGGTGACTGAAGAGGGTCAACCTCAGCATCTTCATCCAGGCACTGAATTCACCCACTGAAACTTGTATTTACCCCAGGGCACTTCTAGTTTTAACACTGATTTTTACACTTCTTTACCTGTGCAAACCCCAGGGATTTGTAATACAAAGTTCAAACCCCATGCTACCTGTAGCAAAGAATTTTATCCTTAAACTTTAAGCAACGAACGTGCAAAAAATTACCAATTTTACTGAGTGGAAGAATCAGTTTTCCATTGAAGAATTTCACTGGGTTTGTTATTCACCAGCAGCAGTTTCCCAGGTAATTCTGATCACAGAAAAAAAAAATAATATACTCTGTTTTTAAGTAATGTGTCCATGATTTCTTCCCAGCCCTGATAGCACAACAAATTCAAACGTTTGTGTCCAGCTACTGCGTTGGAATTTAATAGAAAAATGAGAGTGTGCCTTCCACACTTTAAAAACTGCCTGTAATCAAAATCTAATTAGTATTCTATTTTACTAGTGGGAAAACTGAGAGAAATGCACACAGACATACGTGGTGTTAGATATTAAGCCAAAAGATGTCTCCAGAAACCAGCCATTCATCTCTCTTTTTTTCGCCTTTATCATCAACATCTTGTCTCTTGAAATATAGACATCACTAAATCAAAAACACTTACCTTTTCACATCATTATAGAATTGCTCAGATTAAATAAGAGCTCTGCAAGGCTTCTCAAATCTCAGCTATGTTTTCAAACCACCAGGGAGGGCTAGTTCTTCCTGCTCACACAATTATCAAATTGTTGCCAATCTGAGCGTTCCCCTGTACCAATCTCATTATTATTAAGTAGTTTAAATCACCTATGGATCTCATTACCATCACTTTGAAAAAGGTCACAAGGTGACAGCTGCAATTTACTTAAAATTTATCATTAAAATAACCCCTTTTTGAGGCTGCTTTGGTGTATTTCCGACGTTAAAACCAGAATTTTAATGACCTGAGATGTGGCTCGATGCTGTTTGCTTGTTGTGGGATTTTATTCCGTGTTTGTTTTGGAAGTGAAAGGCACATCATCATCATTTCATCATCATCATCCTCTGTCCTGTGTTTTCCTGGTGGAACTCCTGAGGTTACTGGGGTGGTTCACATTGTAACACAAAGCTAGGTCAAACCACTAAAGATGAAGTCCTTGTCGAAAAGTTAATTAGTCACTGAAAATGCATGAGCATTAAGGAATAAAAAAAAAAAGAGAGAGAGAGAGAAAGAGAAAAAAAGGCAGTTTTAGCAAGACTTCCTCTTAGCAACTGCCCAGTTTCTATCATTTCAGCTTTTAAAGCTATCTATCACTTTTCCAGCCATAATAATAGTCTTAAATAGAAAAGAAACTATTTTCCCATCTGAAAAAAAAAGTGGGAAAATTGCCTTATTCTGGTGTTTTTTGGTTTTGTTTTTGGTTGGTTTGTTTGTTTTTCAGAAGGGAAAAAGACTGCCAGAACTTGTTTGTAAATTACAAGTAAACACAAAAGAGAACAATCCTGGCTGGCCGTCTCCCACTCACTTTTAAGTGGATCCCTCTGCAAAATACTCTGCAGTGGGGTTGATATTTTTAGAGGAAAACATTTTTGCTCAGTAATGCGGAAATAAAATAACTGCAATCACTTCCTTCCTCTGAGAAAATGACACATAAAATTTTATATTTAAAATTCAATCGAGAAAGAAGCTGTATTTTTTTTTCCACCCGAAGCCTTGTAGCTTGTGCATCCTATTTTTAATTTTTTTTTTATTTTTTTTTCTGGTCTGTGCAGGCTTTATGTGCGGTTTTGGATATGAACTTAATAAGAGATGCTGCAAAAAGTCGCAGCTACAAGTAGTGACAGAGGCTTATCAGGCAAATATGCAAGGGCAGAACATACAAGATGAGCAGAGCAAACCCTCCCCAGGTTTGCTCTGCATGACTATCCACTCCTGGATATTTTCATCCCTGCCTCTCATTAATTCCTCTTAACCCTGAAATGGTATCAAGTGTGATTTCTTTTTAAAATACCCCATAAATCACCCATTTTTTTAAGCACAAATCTGCTGTATTTCAGTCATAAAGACACAAAACTGATCCCCATCACGGCCTGTGATTGTTGCCATTTATTACAGCATTTAAGGGCCGTTTTGCCCATCTCCAGTTGCTGTAATGAAAGGGAAGGTGCCCGTTTTAAGCTGGTCACAGCAGATATTGCACAGCAGCCTTGCAGGAGGCTCCTTCACCTGAAGCCTTGCAAAGTATTAACTCAGGATCCACGTCCTGCCAGGACTCAACACGTCCTTACCACAAATGCCTGGAATATCAAATCTAAAACAATGGATTTGTCTCTTTCAGAAATAAATTCCCCCAAAAAATGCAAAGTGTCATCATACAGACACAAACATTTCATTGCCAATCCCTTTATATCTCTCTCTATTTATACTTCCTCACACAGCTCTACGTAACAGCTCTTAAATGTGGGGCTTGTAATACAAACAGCCATAAATATCCAACACACACACGTTATATATGTATGTATATTAATATTTGTAATAGAAATCATATCTTTGCATCTTCCAAAGGCGTCCTTTGTAGCACTCTTGCCTTTTAAATCCAGCTATTCTTGAGCCCAGTTTGCCTTTGAAATATGTCAGGATAATGCATTATTGAAGTACTGTACTGAGACTGTACATAAAATCAGTCACGTTCAACACATTTCCATTTTACTTAGTTCTTTTTTCATAATTATTCCTCACTTTTATCACAGCCCCATCCTCAAGAGCTCTCTGGTTACACCACTAAAATTAACCACACGCTACAGGTTATGCCTCCAAGGGACTTGCCATCAAGAGAAACCGAAGGTAAAGGAAGAAAAGGAAAATAAAATCATTTTCTTATTATTCATATGAATAATATATAAACCAGGTTGCAAAATTAAGCACTGGACAGACGAAGGAGATGTGAAGGCAAAGTGTCTTGGTTGACCAGATGCATCAGAAACACCCAGTTTATTTAACACAGATTTTGGAAGCCACTGGAAGAGCAAATCAGGGATTTAAAACCTGTCTTAAAACTTCTGCCATAAATTGGTGAGGTTTTGGTTCAAGAAAGAGTTAACTCTAAAGAGCAGGAAAAAAAAGAAATTAACTAAAGTAAGGCCCTTGTGATACAATGACACTTGCTCTATGCTCTTACAGAGAAAAACACGATGATAAAACACCACAAAGAGGAGTGTTATGAATTTTATTAATGACTAGAAGACAGTGTGCAAAACATCAAAGGTCTGTGGAAAAGATTAATGACCCCGTGTGAGACTGTTTAATTACCTCCAGCTAATTAGATTCTTGACCAAATTTTTAATATCTGCATTCCTTCTAAAGCCTAATTGAGATTCCACATTATTTATCAATCTTTCAAAAAGCCCTTAGTGCGCTGCTTTTTTTAGGTTTTTTTTTTCCTTTTTTTTTCCCTTTGCACTTTGACTCCATTTATGGTCAATTATTAAATAAATAGCAAAGTAACTGTTCTCTCCAAACTGTATATGTGGAACACTTTATGCCTGTTTATTTTGACTGCGAGACTATCACTGGCATCTTTTCTCCATAATGAAGCACTCCAAGTAATAAACTGAGCGACTCCGCTGTAAACAAGGGCGATAATATTTTGGTTCTCTGGGCTGTGCTCGGGAACTCCTCCTGTGGGTTCTGTAAATCAGCCTTTGCTATTGGCAGCTAATCCTTATTTCAGTTTACCTTGGGCCAGCCCAGGGCGTTATCACGCGAGTCCTCGTCGTCGGATTATTTAATTTAGGTTTTAGTGCTCCAAACCACCACTCTTAAATGCCTTTACGTAAGGACGTGGATGTCACAAGGCACAGGACACGTGGAGTAATTACTTATTTTTAAACTCCTTCAGATCTCCCACTGTCCCCAGCGAGGGGTGTTGGGTCAAGGGTTGGACTTGATGGTCTTGGAGGTCTCTTCCAACCCAGTTGATTTTATGATTCTATTAAAAGTGTCCGGTGTGTAATTCACACATAAAGACTGAGCTTAGTTTAGGGTTTTCCACAAGTGTAGGAAATGGGGGAAAAATGGGCATTTCAAGGTCTGGGATAAGGATCACATTATTTGCATAAAGTTGGATTAACAAGGTGCTTCCCAGTTCGGAGAAGGAGAGAACCTCTGGTCTTGTCTTTTGTTTTAACTGTAAAACAAAATGCACCTGCTTTGAAATATTTTTGTCATTTTTGGTGTAAATTAGAAAATAAAGCGTGCACATGCAAAATTGTGTCTCATATATATAACATGTAAAATTATGCATCATATATAAATATAATACATGCAACATTGTATCTCATATATATAGCACATGTGAAATTATATCTCATACATACATATAATATATGTAAAATTATAAATTATACATATATATAATACATGTAAAATTGTATCTCATGTATATAAAATACACTTATAAAATGAAACACTTTGTGACAATTTCTTTGCAATTTCAGAGATTTTCTTCAAATTATCTACTGGAGTTCGGCTCAGAAAATCCTACCACATATGCAGAAATATAGGGCATAGCTTGAAAAGAAAAATAAGGAAAAAGCAAACTATATTGTCTATTAAATATCAATATGTTTTATGTTATTTGTATAAGACACTGTTGGGTGTGGCCCTACTAAAACATGCAGGGTTTTTTCTGGGAGGTTGACACAGGAAGATGTGGAAAAACACTGGGACACTGTAATAAATGGAGAGGGGACGGGGCTTTGAGGGAAGGGCCCCATTTTTCACTATCATGCTTGCAACAAGCCTTAGCCAATGGGATACTCTGCATTATCACAAAAACACATCATTTAATAATAAAAAAAGTATATGTCAAAATAGCAAACTACGTAAATCAATATAAAAACATCATTTACCAGGAATTAGAGACACACGTAATACATTATGTCTAATTTCTCGAGAGTGACAAAATACTAAATCACTCACAGCAAAAAAACTTATTTGGGGTGCTGTAGTCAGAGTTACTTGATTTTCCAATGCAGTAAAAAGCTTAAAGTGCCTAAAATCTCTGTATCCAGGTATTTATTCTGTGCTCTAGCTGGTGGAGGAGTGCCTCAAACTCATTAAAGTTATCCTTATAGCTATATGTGGACATTAATACTACAATGCCCCAGAACTTATTTACCCAGAAATTATTTTTTTTATGGTAGTTATGTAGTAAAGAGAGGATTAGGAAAAAAAATAGCCCTGTTCAAGAGAACACCCACTTTTTATAAAACTTGATGTTTTCCCTTGGAAAAAGAACAGATTTCCTGTCTCTCCCTCCCGACTACCCCTGTTCTTTCAGCAGGGTCAGTGGTTTCTCTCTCACAGACTGGACCTGTCTGGGACATCCTCTCTTGCCTTTTACACCTGACCTGCATCTCCAGCCCCAAGTGCAGGACAGGTGACAGATGCTCCAGGGTTTTGGGAGGACCACAATGGATATTGGTCCTGAAATAACTGATCTGGACACATGAGCTGCTAATGGGATTAATTCAAATGGCAATTTGGGTTTAATCAAATGCTGCATTAATGTGCTTTAAATTCAGCAGTTGAATCTGGTGCTAAAGTTTTCATCTTGTCCACATGGGCATCTTTTCCCCTGCTCCCCACCAGGCACCTCCCAGACCCCAAGATTTCCTATATCCCTGCCCTGCAGGGTTCTCCAGGAAAGGATCACACATCACACCACTCTCTGCCAAACTGAGAAATCCTATGTAGAACCACAAAATCACAGAATCATGAAGTTTGGAAAAGCCCTCTAAGACCATCAAGTCCACCTGCTAACCCAGCACTGCCAAGCCCACCACTAACCTTAAGCACCACATCCACACATTTTCTGACATTCAAATACACATTTATTCCATTTGTTTCCAACTCTGTGGATGCTGAGGATGGTAGAAGATTAATTTAAAAACAAGCAAACAGAAACCCAAACCCACAAACCAAAGAGCAAATCAAGAGCTTAGCCCAGATTGCCCCAGCACCAAAAATTATCCACGCTGAGTTAAAAAACTGGGCAGTTTTACAGCACCCAGAAAAAGCAGTGCTGGGCTGAGGGGAGGCCACAGGGCAGCACAAGCATTCACTCACTTTAAAAGTGAATTTATTAGCCCAGTCCTGGCCTTGAAGAGACTCAATAATGAGCTTGTCTCCTTCTGCACCTTGGAAAGGTGGGCAGGGGCTGGTGCTGATCTGTGTCCCCCTGGAAGGGACAGGGATGGTCAGGCCACAGGAGCAGGATTTCTGTATTTTCACTAATATTTATTCTCAATATTCTTTGAGAATTTTATTCCATCTTGCACAGGGTACTTAAAATAACAGAATAATGGAAGCTGAATAAATAAACTGAAGGAACATAGAGAGACAAATTTTGTTGTTTGAATTTTTGGTTTGCTGCATTTTTTTAATAATCTGCTTTGTCCTAATCTGCTGAATTAGTGTCTGCCTTTATACCAATATGTTCTTGTATATCTGAAACTCCTTCATGATTTTACATCTTTCTACACCAAGCCTGCCCAAAACCAAGATCACTTCTAACTTAAAGTGCTCCTAAAAATTTGAAGTACTCTATTAATTTTAAATTGCTCTACATCATGTCTGCTTAGAATCCCAACTGCTCTTTCACACAAAAAATATTAAACTATAAAAGGCACATCTGCAACATAACAGCTACCCAGTTGTTTCTTTTTTTTTAATTATTATTTTAAACATCAACTTTCTTTTTCCCTTCAGCTTTGAAAGACAAGAATGCTCTGGGAGAAAAACAACAGGATGACTCATTGCAGGTTTTACCTCAAACCTCCCTCTACTGAAAACCTTTTAGATTTGCCACGGGACTAAATGTATTTTATGCCCACCAATTGGTAGCACACAGTCCAGCCCATTAACCCTCTGCCCCCAATAAATTATGATTTCCTAGCTGAGTGGTGCTGCTGGGAGATTGACACATCCCAGGGTTAACAACACACCCATGGGTTCCACCAGGCGACTCCTGATCCCACGCTCGTGTCTCTTTGGGAAACGTGAGTGGGAACGTTTGCAAAGCCTTTGGTGTTCTGAGGAATGTGACTTTATCCCCAGCAAGAGGGAGAAATGGCATCACTTCCAGCTGAGCCCCTGTCACATTATTTGGAAGTACAAAGCAGCCTTGCAGCACCAGCTTGGCTTCCCCAAGGTGGACCTTTGCCAGCCCAACCTTTGCTGCTCTCACACCCCTCTGTGAGGTCACACAGACAGGTCTCTGTGCTTCCCTTTGCTCACATCAGCTCTCCATGCAGCAATCCTCTCACCTGCCCCTCAGAGGTCCATGCCAGTGCAGTGCTGGCTGTCTCCCACCTCCTCCATCTGCTCTTTGATGTTTGGAAATGCACGTTGTTAAAAGGAACTTGTGGAGTGAAAGACTGAAATACCTCTGGTTACTGGGGAGATGGGGCTGACTCGGTGTAGCACCGAGCTTGACTCGACACAGGGGTGTATTTTGGTGGCCAGGCTGGGTTTTAGGACAGGTTTTGAAGCTGAGGGCCTCTTGTTTCTTCTGCTTGCACTAACAAGTAGATTCGCTGCCAAAGTCATTCTCCTCGTGCTGCTGTATGTGAAGTACTTATATTAATCCACCAAAGGGTCACTGCTCCTTTGGTGAGTGACCATAAATACACACAAATACTAAAAAAACATGCCCTGATATCCCACCGATCAAGCTTCTTCAGATCCATATATATTCCTCCTTTTCCACGCAGATATAAAACCCTCTGAGAGCGATGGGATGAAGCAGCGACCCTTCCCACTGCTCTTTGTCACGGCAGTAACTTGGGAGGTGCTGATTATTTACACTCAGTCGATCCCAATAAGCTGCTCCTGCGATATTTTCCAAGTGCCAAATTCATGTAAAGTTTCTTGACTTTGAATCAGAGCTGGATCTGTCCACACACTCTGCTCCTCAGAGCATCTCTGGAGCTGCAGCAGCTGGGCTCCTGCTGGGGACACGGATTCGTGTGGGGAGGGGCAGGTCACCTGTCATCCAAGATTAGATGGGACATTCCCAGCTAACAGAGGAGTCACTCCCCTGCCATGAGCAAATTCAAGTTTCTCTCCTCATCTGGTAGGGTCTCGTATTCCCCATCCCATTTTCCAGAGCTGAAATAATCCCAGTTGCATCTGCATCCATCTCTGCAGGAGAGCAGCATCAGTCACTGACACAAACAAGATTCCCACCCTGAAAAAGGATGTGATTCTTCTTTGATAACACATTTTTATCCATTTAAACAATTTCCTTACGTTATCACAGTGTTACTTGTTTTATTGAATGTTGAATCCTATGCTATTTGTGCATCCATATAAATTCCCAGTGGGGTTTCTGCTCCTGAGGATTTCTTTGATGCTCATTTTTCCTGTGTGAGAACACCAGCAGGTGAAACTTCCCCAGTCTTTAACAGACACACCAGTCTAAGGGTATTTAAATGTTTGTTTGCTTTATTTAAAAGGTAATTTCTGTAGCAAAGGCATTGATGTCTTTGTCTCAGAAGAGATTAGCAATGCATTATTCACTGGATCATAACTTCACATCAAGGTGGAGGCAGCAGCTTTATTTATGCAATGTAACATCTCACAAAGCAGGAGAGAGACTTTCCACAAAGGCATGGAGTGATAGGGCAGGGTGGGAATGGTTTTAAACTGAAAAAGAGTAAGTTTAAATGGGCTATTAGGAAGAAATTGTTCCCTGTGAGGGTGGTGAGCCCCTGGAACAGGCTGCTCCTACCTGTAAATGTGATTGAAATACCCCATGTAAATGCCAGTTATAATTTATAGCCATAATGCATATTTATTCTTCCTTACTTCTCAAAGTTATGAGAAGGTCTGTTGTGGGAACATTATGGGAAATTAAGCCTTTGCTAGTAAAAGCAGTGAGATATTCCATGAACCCACCTTACCTATACAATCTCCATCACTACAGGAATTTCTCCACTCTGGATCTGTTTGAGGAAGCACTGAACTGACAATTCCCCTTTACCTGACTGCAAAATATTCAAAATAAAGTAGCTACAGCTGCCATAGCAAACCACCCATCTCTATCCCATCCCCTGGGAAGGCTTTTCCCTACTTGAATGTTCTCAGAGTCCGAGTTTAATAAAATATTTGCTGGATGCAAAACCTGTGGTTATATTGGGCTTTGTTAAGCAGTTTCCTAATAAAGGGCAATGCATGTTCAGCCTTCATAGTAACTCAGATGTGACACAAATAATACAGCAGATAATTACAATGCCCTTTTGCTCACCTCAAATTTAAACAAAGGTCAAGCTGCCCTTTAGAAAAGTAAATATTTTCTGTAGTCAAACAAGTGCGGACACCTTTAGAAACAAGGATATATTGCCAAGCTAAACTGACCTGAAAATGGTTACAACAGAATAATTCCCAGCTATGAAGGATGCAGAGCTGCTCAGCAGAAGCAGCAGCCAGACATCCTGGCATCATGGATGGTCCCTTACCTTGCAAAGTTCCCAGGCTGCTCTCCAGATGCTTTCCAAGAACTGTTGCTTGAAGTTCCTGTCCGCTCACAGCAGATAGGAGAGAGAAATATTCAAAATAAGAAAGTGCATAATCTCCTTGCCCCCTTCAGTGTGGTAAACAATTTATATCCAATTTCATACAACGGAACGAATCCACAGCCCTTTAAGTAATTATGAAACAGACACTGCAGCTTCAAAAATAAACTTCAGGGAAAGTCTCCCAGAGTGGCCAGGAAGTGGCTGGTGGGTTTTATTTAGTTCTCATGGTCCAAGGTTGAGCTGTGAGGGAGATAAGAGCCAGGTGTGTTTTACACATCTCATTTGTTTAGTCTGAAGCTCATTCAAGCAGGGCTTTTCAAGCACAAGTCTGCACCCGACTTCTCAAACCTAAATGTGGACTGAATGGGAGTCAGATGCATTCAGGGGCTCTAAATGTATAGTATCACCTTCAGGGACGGAATTGTTGATTAGTTCTGCTATGCTTGGTTTGGGAGACGGGGGCTGCTCAGGTGTCACTCTGCTGTGTTAAGATGGAACCAGAGAACCATTTAGACCTCCAGGACCATCAAGTCCAACCCTTGGCTGAACACCACCATGCCCACTGAACCCCACCATGAAGTGCCACATCCACTGGTGTTTGGAACACTTCCAGGGATGGTGACTCCAGCAGATGGTCAGTGTTGGCCAACGCAGCCCCTCATTCCTAAGGCAAAACCACCCTGAAGTTCAGTTCCAAGAGTTTAGGGCCAAATAGCAGCTCTTTGCTGACCTGCGCAGTGAATGGATGAGAAATACCCAAGATATTCACATTTTGATCTTCAACCACCTCTGGCAATAAGAGAATTGCAATAAATTTGGTCAAGAATCACTTTATCTGTGAAAAGCAAAGGGGTTATTTGTGGCATCAACATCCCTAATGCTCCAGGAGAGGCAAACCAGAAAGACACAGACATAAACCCCATCATTACAGTGTTGACTGACCTGATTTTCAGGCTCTGATTGAGTCTCCCAATCATATTGGTGTAAGTAACACTGAACTTCAACTGTACTTTCCTTCAGACAAGTATTTATCTGTCTGATCTCCTAAAACAGCTAGTCAATGAATTTACACCCTGAGACTTATTCATGAACAAGTTGTGCCCCTGAATTTTAACATGCCATGCCTTAAACTGTTCGCTGTATATCTGCTTTATGTGATGTTCCTACATAAGCTGGCAGTCCATCAATTTAGTGTCCATACATTTCTTTGAAAGCTATATTATAATTAGAGCTTAGGTTAATACTATTCCATACCCATAAAACAGACATAAAATAATTATAACTCATTTAGTGAAATTAGAAAAAGAGCAATTATTAGGCTCCCATTGTGAGGCTTTGCTGTGAGGGACAGATAATCTATCTGCAAGATGTACTTTAAGAACACCATTTTGAAAGAAATAAAGTAGATAAATTACTGTTTTGTTTGGGTTCAAGAAAACTTGGACCCATAAATACGAGTTCAACAATCATAAAGGATGTGTGTAAGGGAAGTGAAAGTTCTACTGCGAGAAGAGAGATTAAAGTATTTAGATGATGCTTTCCTGACAATGCTCTCTCAGGATGTTGTGAAGCTTCATTTGTTAATATTTGCAAGGCATTAAATATTCCAGGGATGTGGACAAAGGCCTATAAACTTCCAGCTAAACAGGAGGATGTGCAGAGTTTGAGCAGAGGGAGTGGACTCACCCATGCCAACGTGCATCTCAGCACACTTTGAGTGCAGGATGTCACAGAGTCAGAGTTGTTGGGGTTGGAAGGGTCATTAAAGCTCATCTTGTTCCCAGTCTCTGCAGGGACACCTTCCACTAGCACAGGGTGCTCCAAGCCCTGTCCAACCTGGCCTTGGACACTTCCAGGGGTTTCTGGTAACTTTAATTAAGTTTTTACACTTCAGAATTTCTCATTCTCTGAGCTCCTTGTATGCTGAGAGATCCATTTCTATGGGAAGAAATTATTTTTATCCTGGGAAGACACCTCCTGAAATACAGCTTAGGACTGTATTGAGCCAATAATTTGCCCATTTTTTTTCCTTCTTTGGTTGGAGACTAAGATAAAAATCTTTCTGAAGGATAAGCAACTAAAATAAAGTCTGATGGAAGGTGTCCCTGCCAATGGCAAGGGGTGGGATGGGATGAGTTCTAAGGTCTCTTCCCACCCAAACCATTCCATGATTCAATGATACTGGTCAATCCATCCCATTTGTAAGGAATTTTGACTTTGTCCTCCTCAAAAGAACTCCATAAAGGCCATTATCCTTGAGGAAATGTTTCCTCAGGAATTCCCATGAGAGAAAGAGGAGGACCTAAAGGCAAATGCTCTTCATGGTACTCAGAGCCCAACCCAAAAAGGAGAGGGCCCCAAGTCATGGGAACATCAATGGGTTCATGATAACATGGAAAACCCATTGCTGTTGCTGAGCACAGAAAGACCCCTCCTGCTCACTGCTAACATTAAAACCCATAATGAATTAAGCACCAACTGTCTTTAAAGTGCCTGTAATTTATTCAAAGCAACACTAAACTGATATTTCTCGTTGCTTTTGGGGTCAGCGCATTTACCATTCATATTTTCAGGCTTATCTCTACAGTCGGCAGAGACAGAAGGAAGTCTCTACTCTCAGGCTGATTTCAAAAGCTGGAGTTGAAAACATCAAATGTCACACAATATGGCAAAAATATCTCAAACTCTATTAAATTCTTTGTTTCTTTAATATAATTTCTCTGGAATGTACTTGAACTTTCAAAGAATCCTGTAAATTCCTCCCTACTTAATTTCCAGCAGTGAATCAGAATTAAAATCCATCTATTTTGTATAACACACACAAAAAAGGGAGAAGCACATCTATTTTTTAAATGCATCTGTCATTCCACGATTTCCATGTTCATGCAAAACCTTATTTATTGGTTTATTAATTCCTTGTGAAATGACCCCTTGGGAACAGAAGTCTGATGAGAGAAATTCCTCGCTCCCAACATTTACAAGTGGGAAGGATTATTTTGGGATTCCCATTTAAAAGGTGGAAAGGGGAGAACGACCCCACTTCATCACTGATTTTACTTTCCAAGAGCAGCAAATTCTCTTATGCTTCCTGCTAAACAACACAAAAGACAAGTTCAGAGACCTGGTACCTCTGACAGTTGGGAAAGACAGGGGAAAAAAAAATGAATGACGTTCTCGGGAGAATATTTTTCTGTCACTTAAGCAGTTTACATATTTCTCTATTTTTCCCGTATTTTTCTTCTTCTGATCACCAGGGATCGTGTGTGAGTTTGGGGTCATTAGGGCTGTGTCTGGTGCCAGACAGATTCTGCTGCAGTCAGATTTTTATGATGACAGCATGAAATTTTCGGAATGCACTGGTGAGTTGTGTGACTATTGTTAGACTGTCATTAAAAAGGAAAAGAAATATAAATATGCCTTCCCTTTCCCTCACTGCGAGCGAGCCTTTGGCTTTAAAGTTGGCAAAATGCAGCTGATTTCATAGAAGAGATGGAAAAAAATAAATTAGCAAGTTTAGTAATTAGTATTCAAAAATATTTTGCAGCTGATTCTTCCCCATTTCCATTGGGAGCGAGAGAAGACACAGTTTTGTCAGGGTTAAGAGACAGGCAACAATAGTTGGGAAAACACAAAATGAAGAATTTGACCTTTTTATTTAATTCTTCCTTTCCTTCTGTCTCCTTCCCCTTTCTTTTCAGTGTTCCAATCTGTTCTCCCCATCCTTGGGGAACACTGCTTGAACCTGCATTTGTGAATTATAAGCTCTCTGTACTGTACATAGCAGTTGTTAAGGATCAACTGATTAACCATTTTATAGAAGATTTAGAGGACTCATTCCAATTTTTACAACTCCATGTGGTTTTTAAATATTGTAATGCTTTCAACCAATATGTTTTCTGCCTCCCAGCTGTAAAACAATACCTATTGGCTTGGGGGGAGGGAATTTCTTTTGATACAATTTTGGTCTTATTATAAATTTTTCCACGCTAGTAACAATATCTTTGGGGAAAGAGGAAAAAAGCCTCAAGATGAAATATTGTTCTCTTCATTCTTTGCTCATTCATTCAGGCCAGGGAAATGCCATGGCCCAAAAATGAGGTGTCACAGCATAACCCAGGACGAGACAGATGATGGGATTCATGAATTCACTTGTTTTGTTGGCTTAGCAGGACCTTTTAAATTCTTTCAGATCTTTATTGCCCTGTGTATTTTGAAATGGGAGAATAAAGGGCTCACATAAAATACGTCAAGCCCTTGTCTGCACAGGCACTTACAACAGTTTTGTTGGATGAGGGGTTTGGTATCAAGGCACCAAGGGCAAGACATGGTCCAAATTCATGCCCTCTGCAGATTTTAGCAACAGCATTTTCTCCTGGGGTGACTCTGGACCCCTTTACCTTAAAATAACTCAAAAAGTTGCAGAGAAAAAGCTGCCAACTGACCCAAATGAAGGGGGAAGTAACTTTAACATGATGCTCTCAGCACCTCACTCTTTGTTTTCTAATGGCCCTCAAAGCAGAACCTTCAGGAAGTTCAGACTTGTTTTCCTGTGCATTTCAGGCATCTAAATTTCTAATTTTAGATCTTTTCGCCTTCTGATTAAAGTCTTTCATCCCCTCACATTCCCACCGTTGCTTCAGCTGTACAAAAAATTTACCTATTTACAGAACTGCTTGTTAATCACTCCCACCATCCCTGATAATGTTGTAATATGATCATATTATCACAATATAACAGCTAATACAATAAGAACTGTAATGACTGTAATTATAATTTTAGCTAATGTTATTTGATGCAATATAATAATGCTCTAACAAGTATAATAACAAAAATAATACTTAAGGTCCTGAGAAGGAGCAAACCTGCTGCTTTGGCTAATGTCGAATGTACACTTAACTATTGATTTCACAATAAAATCTAAATGCTGTCAAAGAGCACCGATTTACCTCACAGGGACTAACCAGGCAGGACAAATTGGAGCTGGTTTATCCTGCATTCTGTGTGAGCCATCAGTGCCCAGCAAACCATGCCTGGGCTCTAAAGCAGGAAGGCATTTCTACCTGGCTTAATAAACCCATCTTGGAACATCTTCATTTCAACATAAGCACAAGGAAAATCAAGACATGGTCAAAGACATGCTTGGGTTCAGTGAAACACCACCCCTCTGGCTGAATATTCTTTGGAGTGATGAGCTACCAACTGGATTGAGCTCTTTCCCTGCTCCTGGGAAGAGAATCTCCCCAGGAATAGCCCCAAATTGGGGACATTCAGGATGGAGAAGAGCCACGTTCACATCCAAACCTGAACCACGGTGAGTCTCCTGCAGGTTTTAGCATTGGAAGGACCTCTCCCCTCTGGACTTGCTTTAAACCACATGCTCCATCTGCTACCTGGAAAAAATCTTTGCAATTAGTGTTAATTAATAATTTGGCTCCTGACAAAAAGCCTTTACACAAATAAACTCTACAAGTAGTCCCTTGGAAGAGAACAGAGGCTGTAAAAGCCTTGTATGTATTAGGAAAGGCTTGGGTCTGATATGTGCTGGCACTTGGAATGTCATGCCTCTCATTTAAGAGATTTTCTTTCTTTCTGTATGGTAAATGATGACATTTCCTTCTCAATATCATATTTTTCCACGTGGAACTTGGAAGTTCCTGCAAGTTCCAATCCAGAGGGCACCACAGAAGAGAGGAAGAATATCAAATCATGCAGAGCTGCAAACAAAAGGGGCGAGAACACCTAGATATATTATTTACTAAAATATCTTACAGAATCTTACAGAACCTTTATAAAGCCTTTCACTCCAGGCTCTCCTCAATTCCTGCTGTACTTCTCCCACCACTCACCATCCTAAATCTCCCGTTACAGAAACACAGATTGCACAATGAATGCCTTCTTAATTTCTCAGTTGATGATGTTTTTCACAGAAAAGCACCAAAAGCTGTTTCCTTATGCCACAACTTGTCTGATGCCCTTTTCTTTTGCAACAAATTTCCTCTCTGTGCGGCATCTCAAATAATTTCTCTCCCACCGTTCCTTATGGATCTGCTGTTCCTAACATTTTAGGAATTCCACAATATTTAAATCATCTGACTGCTGCATTTCCATACGTGTTTTTTTTAAAAAAAAAACTTAACACAAGGCTCTTAAAACTGAAAGAAAACCACAGAAACTTCAAGATAAAATCCCATGAGCTTTTCATTCAAAGCATCACCAACTCTGCTACAGAGATTTTCACAATGGATTTGGCTGCTCTGAGCCCTCGGCTCCCTTGGGGTGCAGAAAAGAAAACACCTTGGAAGTTGTACATCAATTTGACATGAGCCAACTGCTATTCCCAATCCAGTGGAGCTTGATGGCTCCATTACTGCTTATTTATAAAGTGTTTGCCACGTATTTCCAAAGGAAATCTGTGATTAGAGGGATCTTGAGATAGGGAGCACTGCCAGACTTCAGTGCAGGAGAAGTGGAATAAGACTCCAAGCTCAGGCTGGGATGTCCATGCCTAAACACAAGGAATACTGGAGGGGACTGGATGATCCAAGTGGTGTTTTCACAAAGCATTTCCCAGCATTGTCCTGTTTCTAACAGATAAATCACTCTTGCATTTGCCCTCTTCAAAACTAATCTATTGTGGTTTGCATAAAACCAAGCTCAGTCTTATGTCCTGCAGTTACAGCATCTCCAACGTCCACCTTCTATTAATCAGTTTATTAGACACGGCTTAGATTGCACTTCAATTTCAGTCACAATTTTCCTTGACTTTATCTGGGACACTTGGTCTAATCCATATGATACCTTACCTTTTAGCTGCTCACATTGATACCATCTCTCTTTATTGGCCTCTTGAAGCCCACTGATGTTTTATGCATAATGATGCTGCAGTTTAATTGAGCTGTAAGCTTCAGTTTAATTATGAGCCTTCATGATACCTTCAGCACTTTTTCTTCTCTGATTACTGTAACTGGTTCTCTCTAACCCCTTTAAAATCCTTAATCTATTAAACCACTTGTAGACAAGTCATTTTTAGGAGAAAGTCTAATTACTCCATTGCAATTATCTTAATGCATCCTCAGTATTTAGGGGGGAAAAAATCAACCTGAGTGAAATGCACTTTGTGGACTATTCTAAACATTCCCACTTAATGATGTGAGTCACACTGCATCTCTTTGGGGCTTCAAATGAATTTCTGTGGAGAAAGGGAAGTGACACTCAAAGTCATCATCTCTTTGGGTGGATTTGTCTTCATTAATTTCCCACAGATTTTGGAGCTGTGACTATCAGACTTCTGTTTCTTTCAGTGTATCAAATTCTCACTCTTTCAGTTTAAAAGTTAAAAATGTGTGTGAGAGAGGAGGGAGTTGTACCATGTCTCCGTTCAGAGCTGAAAACCCAATAAAATCTAAACTCTCAATATTCCAATGGCTTAATATTGTTTGTGTTAATAGTGCCACATGATTTATATTGGTAAAATGAAAATAAATTCATTTTAGAAATTAGGAGGGTGAGGTTCAGCATTACTGCTGACTTTCCTCCCTCTTTAGTTCCACTTTCTTCACTCCTCGTTGTGTAACATTACACAAGTTGCATGCATGGAATAATACTTTATTCAGAATATTCCTTTCCTCTTCAGGATTCCTCACTTGTTCCCCAATTTACAGACTTGTTTTCTGCAACAGGGATCTTGATGGCTTTATTTTTTTCCATTTCTTCACTTGATGACCATATAATTTGCTGCCTGTTTGGTTAAATTCCCGAATTTGGGATCAAAGAAATCCCTTGCATATAAATGAATGTATCAAGTCCAAGGAACACATCAATTCCAAATCACTGATTTGTCTCCCTGCATTACAGGGGACTTTCTCCAAAGGCATCACTTGACATTATACATTTCACCAAGTGCAGGACTGAGCTTGCAGTTCTGGAGTGGCCAAAAAGTGCTGCTGTGCCCATGCAGACACAGGATTTGCTGAACCCATCCTTAGGGAGGATGATTGTGGATGCCTGAGGAAATGCAGGATACAGTTTACAGCTTATCAGCAAGTCATGATTATGTTTGGGGTTTTTTTTACTGAAGAAAAAGGGCTGATATATCTCCTTGTCTCTTTCTGCTCCTGTTTTATTGTTATTTTCCTCCTTTTTTCTTTTCTCTCCCTTTTCTCCCCATTTTCTTTTTAATTTCTCCCCTCTTTTCTTATTCCTTTCCATTTTCTCCTCCTCCTCCTCTTTATTTCTCATTTAAGCCTTCCTCCCCTTTAACACTCTCATTCAAAGTGTGGCATCCAAATGTGCCTTGAGTGTATTCCTCTTCTCATAGGAGAGGCAGGCACTGATCTCTGCTCTGTGGGGACAGGGACAGCACCCAGGGAAGGGCTGGAGCTGTGTCAGGGCAGGCTCAGGTGGGATCTCAGGGAAAGGTCCTTCCCCCAGAGGGTGGTGGGCACTGCCCAGGCTCCCCAGGGCAGTGGGCACAGCCCCAAGGCTGCCAGAGCTGCAGGAGGGTTTGGATGATGCTCTGGGGCACAGGGGGTGACCCTTGGGGATGGGGCTGTGCAGGCTGAGGGTTGGACTGGATGACCTTTGTGGGTCCCTCCCAGCTCAGCATATCCTGAGATTCTACTCAAAGCACCAGCTCAGAGAACACCTAAAGCAGGTACAGTCTGAATATTGCAACTTCTAGCACACCAAACCAGGGTTCAGGTATTAAAATGTCATCACATCTCAAATTAAAGACTTTCATGGTTCTCATACCTGTTTGTCTGGCCTAGGTCTTACCTTGCTGGACAATTCCATCATTATTCCACCTCTGAAGAATCAGGAAGGAAAACATCCATCAGCTTCTGCCCATCTCTATTTGCTACTTTGATGTCACAAACCCAGAAAGGGTTTAAAAAAGATCTTCTAAATTTTTCTTGTTTTTTTGAAGATTTGTCCTCTGGAGAGAGACTTATTAAACTAAATTTTTCTTAACTACTTGTTGTTGAAAAGATAATTCATAACATAAGTTATAAGTCTGATTTTTGATAATCTCCTCTAATTTTCTTCCACCGTGTCTCTCCTCCTTTTGTTGCACCCCAACATATATTTCCTATAGCTGATCCTACAGCTTTATCATCATTCTCCCAATTTTCTTCTAGCACTTTCCAAATGGTGCAACCTCAAATTATTCACTTAAGCGGCTCAAGTTTTAAATATTAGATTTGACTTTAGAGCTTTGAGTTCCTGAAAACCATAACCACTACAGAACAAAGTCCAGGGTACAGGTTATATAAATAGTAAATAAATTGAATAAATACAAACAAATTGACTCATTTTTACCAAACTGACACCTGAGTTAATGTTTTTACAAAGGTTACTCAATTGCCAGAGGAAAAGTTTGAAAATTCTTTGGGACAACACCCAAAAGGTACAGAATTACTTTGAATTATGTATTATAAATAATTCAGAAACCAGTTTAAACCTTATGTGTTGTGTGGAGAACTCTTTGCAAGTTTCATTGATGTAGTTTATATTTAGAAAACATAAAAAAGGCTCCTGATCAACAAAGCTGAATTTAATCACTGGTTTAGCAGTTTGACTATAATTTCTAGTTACAATTCTGGTGTAAAAACTTGACAATTTTTAGTTGACAATTAAAAAATATTGGCTTTTGACCTCAGTCCATTACACGGCAGAAATTTCCACATGTACAGGAGGTTCAATAGGTAGAGCAGATAATAATAAAATAAATTAATAAAACAAGATAATAAAAATAATTCTGCAGAGACAAAATCCCAGATAAAGGCGGCTCTTACTAAAATCAAAAGCTTTAGTCTCTAACACTGTATGGACTGACCTTTTTCCAACAGTGCCTTTACAGTAGCTCATCTTTAGCAAATACTCACTCATAAAATAAACTTTTGGTCGTAGATAGAAGTCATTTTTTACAAAACAAAACAAAAAACTGAAATTTTCTGCTTTGGAAAACAACAATTTCTGCCACCGAGGTTAGTGACTGAAATCTTCCAATTCTGTCTGATGCAAACAGGAAAAACACCCTGAAAAAAAATGGGAAATTATTCACATTTGGGTAAGATTGTCTTGTTAGTTCCCATAGCACAGAGAAGCAAAATGCCTAATCTTTGGCTGTGCCTGAGCATCAGAAACTGCCTGAAGGACTGGCAGAAAGGGGCAGAAAAAACAACATTTCCACATCAGAACCCAGCTGGAAGGAGAGAGAACAATGACACCCTCCTTGTGCGTGGGGAGCTCTTGGGGGGGGTTTTGCTGCTCCTCTGGAGACTTGACTGCCCACCAAGCCAAGCTGGCAAAGGGGCTTCCTGCTCTTCCAAAGGAGCTGTGGGTCTGGCCCTCTTGCAGCTGAGCAAATGGGGGTGAAGGAAGAGGAAAGAGTGGAGGAGGCAGAGGAAATCAAGGTTTGAAACCCAACAGTGAGGGCAAGACATGGGGGGACAGAGGAGGGACCATTTCTGTTATGATGGTTTCTCTCTAGGGACTGAGGAGTGAAAAACTGGCTAAATCCTCCTCTTGGAGACACATCCTTGGTGTCCCAAACACAGCCAGCATCACAAACCCTAGCAGGTGAGTGCTTGTTTGCCTTGAGGAAATCAAAAGTCTTTATTGATAACATAAAGTTATTCCATTCCTTATCAAAACTGCATTTTAATTAAAAGTACACCCAGCCTGGTGCACTTTTACAGGTGTACTTGTACAGCCAGGTTCTTTTACACACTGTTCCACTTCAACGTGTTAGTGGTCCATTTTTTAAAAAAAATTCAAGATAAAACTATAAAAAATTTAAGGTAGAACTATAAAGGTAGAGAAATGCAGAGATCAGGCTCATTCTGGTTATCACCTGGGCAGCTCCTGTGAATTACAGCAAAAATTGCTGGATCTTCAGGAAATCTTTGGGATTTTGGAGGCAGGAAGGCAACAGAAATCATGTTCATCCTGGATGAATCCACTGAGCAGGTCCAGCAGGTCCATCCCCACCACACTGCACAATGTGGGGGGCTCACACACCCCCAGATCTAGTTTGGCATTCAATTTCTGCAAATCCAAATTTACCCAAAAGCTCTGGCAGGTGAAGTGTCCTTGTTGAACAAGAAATACTGAATTCCTCATAAAATTCCACTGTATATATATATATATACTATTTATATTATATATAATCCTCTCTATTATAGAAAGGATGGAAACTCCTTCAGTCACTAATTGCACATCTCAAACAACTGGTCCTATTTCAAATCTCCCAGTGGATATTCCTGGTGTACTTTAGGCTACAATTTTATTTCTATTTTTTTCTAACATTCATCATTAATCATTTGGATCCATTTGGCATCAACACCATAGCAAAACCATGTTGACCAAAATATAAATTATTGATGCCTATGAGCAGAACTTCCTGGATTTCCTCGGTTCATTCTTTAATTGTTGTGGTGGGTTTCTTCTCATCCAACTCATTGGTTTTCAGAGCAAAGCTGGTCATTGCATCCTGCACTGAGTAAACACAAGTCTATCTGCTGTTTCGAAACGCTAGAGAGTTATTAAAATAAATAAATAAATTAAAACCCCCACAAGTTTAACTCCATTTTTTTTAATAAAACCCAGTTTCTTCTGATCTTCATATGATAATAAACTTTCCTAATATTTTCCACTGAAGATTAATACACTTCTCTAGAAAGTTATATCTAATTTATGTGACTTTAAGGGTCATGCTTTAATAACAATGATGAAACACGATTATTACTTCCTAATGCTGAAATTACAGTTTTTACATTGTAAATTTTTCCTGCTATGCGCCCTGTGGCACTAACATTTTTATCACTCCATGTGTTTCTAGTTTTAAAACCTTTACCCCTGCTGTTTGAAAAATATTTCTCATTTTCGTCCCCTATGGAGTACAGAAATCCCTAAAGGCAAACCATTAGTGATCTTTCTGCCTTTTCCCAAACACTTATTATGATCACCAGTGTTGCTTCCACTGCCTCATTGGCTTTTGGTAAAGTATGCAAATGAGATGTTCAAAATACACACTTTTTGCAACTGTGCAAGTTCATACTGATTTATAAAATGGGAAGGCTATTAAAGTGACTGAAAATGTCAGCAAGATTTATGCATGGGTGACAAATTGTATTGGAAATGTTCATTTTTAACGTGCTGGCCTGGACTCCTTCTCTTTTATAAAAAGTATTGGATGTGATACACTTGCTTTAAGGCCATTTGCCCCTCCCATCTGCCCATTTGTTTTAAAGATGCTCTGACAGTGACTTTTCCACCAGGAAAATAAACAAAGCCCTGCCCATTGATTGTTTTTATGGTGGAAAGCAGAAATTATTTCTCTTCTTGCTTGTGCTTTAAGGAATGGCTCTCACCTTTGCTTTGGGATGAAACACTGGTGGCCCAGACAGCTTCCCACCTGGAAAAATACAGGGATGGCATCTGGAACAGCACAATTCCTTGGATACTGGTACAGCCAAGACCTCTCTTTGGGTGCACACACACAGGACACAAAGCTTATATTTCAAGGCAGAAACTGCCCTGATTTATGTAGGACCCAATGAACGAGAGCAATTTTCATTCTCCAGCAACAATTCCATACTCGAATATCATAAACACCATTCAAAAAATCAACACGTGCTAGGTATAAATTTTACAGCTTTGCCAAATCATGGATAAAGCAGACACTGAATCATATGGAAAATAGTAAAGAACCCCTATTTTATAACTGTGTGATACACAAATCTATTATGAGTCAATGAAAACACTATAGAACTTTTGACAATGGCAAGGAAATGATGGAGAGATTTATGAGGGTTCATTTCAACTTCACCACCGAAGGCGAAAGGAGCCTTGTCATTGATGCTAGAGAGAAAAGGTTTAGGCCCATAATCACACATCATATTATCAACATGTGCACAGCCAGAAACTTTGGGAAGAAAGAAAATCAACAAACTATTGAATGCCTTGAAATGCTCATACATAATCTCCGACCTAAAATGGGAACTACTGCTCTCATACCAACATATTTATAACTTGTGGCAACACACACGACATTGTGTGAGGGGTTTTGAACAGTCTCAAGCATAGCATGAGCCCCAGTTCTGAGGGAGAGAAGCTGTGCCTTTGTGATTCTTTTCTTCTGCTCCTGTGCACTCACTTGGGTGCAAATCCCACTCCCAGCAAAGCTTAAACCAGTGCTTGGGTTTATGCAGCAAACCCAGGGCATGAGGTTTTGGCCACCCAACCCTGTGCTGGAGGGATTTGAGCACCTACTGACAGCAAAGACCAGTGTTTTAATAGTATTTAGGGGCACATTAATGCAAATGAGGCTTTAATGAGCTGGGCCTTGTTTTTACACCAGTATGTAAGTGTACAAACACAGTGAGTTCAGCCCATGAAAGAGCAGACCACTTGGGTAGCCACAGCAACTACAGATGCAATCCCCTCCTTCCCAAACTCAAAATGCTGTAAAAGTTATTATATAATCCTTTGTATTGAAAAATTCAATACTGAGAACTTAATTCTACTTTTTATATTCAGATCAGTCAGTACCAGTACCATTATTGCTCTGATTTTCCTAATTAGTTCATTAAGTTGCATAATAATTGGTTTACTGCCACCCACTTTTTATGATGCCAGAACTGTGAAAATAAAATTGATTTAGGGCCTTATTCTGATCTATTATGCTTATTCACTCCCATATCCTGGTGCTTGCTGCAGGTTTTTTCCCCCTTTTGTCTCTCAAAGCCTGCATATTTTTCCCTGGTTTCACTTAAAATGCTGCTCATCTTCCAGTTTTATATAGGTGGGTTTCAGATGTGCACTTGACACAAACAAACAAATAACCAAAGCGTTGCCAATGGAAAACATCTGTCTCTCACCTTAGGAGGTCAAGATAAAACTCAGTGTGTGAAATACAACGTACGAGTTGGAATTTATTTCCCTTGTGTTAATGACATATATCAATGCCTTGACAGGAGTAGCTGGCACCTCGTATTGATGGAATTGTGTCCTAAAAAATGATGGCTTGGCACTCAAACACCCTGCCAAAGGCAGGATATGGGAAAGAAGGGGGCAGCTCATTGCTACTACCCTGAGTAGCACAGGGTGTAGTAGCAGTCCAGTGTGTTGTATTGTAGGAGTGTCCATGCAGTGCAGATCCTTGGTGCAATAGGAGATCCACAAAATCCACATCAGGGAAGTGGCTTGGGTTTGGGAAAAAGTTGATATGAATCCAGACTCAATCAGCACTGAATTTATATGGAGGACTGGAAGAACAGTCACCGGTTTCCAGTATGTAATAAAGGTGTAGTGCCCTTGTCCTGGGTAGTCACAGAGCACTGGGGGATGTCACTAGTGCAGCCACAGAACAGCAAAGGACACAGGAAATGGAAGAGGAGAGGGAGAGGAAGAGAAGGATTCAACAGGTGAAATAAAAAGCTCTTCCATCACTTCTGTTGCTTTCCCAAAAGCTGCCCTGCCAAACCAGAACAAGCAATGCTCCTCCATCTAGAGAATCATGGAATGGTTTAGGTTGGAAGGGACCTTAAAACTCATCTTATTCCACCCCCTGCCATGGGCAGGGACACCTTCCACCACCCCAGGTTGCTCCAAGCCCCATCCAGCCTGGAATTGGACACTCCCAGGGATACAGGGGCAGCCACAGCTCCTCTGCCCACCCTGTGCCAGGGCCTGCCCACCCTAAGAGTGAAAAACCCACTGAGTGGACAGTGCACAGCAAAAGAAAAAACAAAAATAAAAAAAAGTTATGTATTTTCTCATTACTTGAGGCAGCTGTTGGTTGGAGACACTTCTGCACACTCCTATCACCAAAAGGAACTTGTGTTATCTCCTCCTGTGGAAAAAATCCATGAGGTCTACACCTTGCATGTCCCAGTGGCCAATCCAGAGGGCCAGGCCCAAGCTGTAGTGGTAAAACAACTAAAACAGGATTGGAAATGAGCAAACAGAGGTTTCCACGAGCTTTTGCTGCTCTTGGCCTGCTTTTTTATTTTTGGCTGTCAACTTTGCAGCTTTTGGAAATGGGAATGTTCAGCCACTACGTGAATCTGATGTTCCCTCCAACGGAAGAAAGGAGCTGCCTCCCGTGCATGTTTCAGAAGTTAAAAGTTTATTGAGATTGCAAACAATTTAAAATGTTATTGGGAGTGCAATATGGTGCACTATATCCTCGTGCTCTATATCCAGATGGCTGCCCTGAACAAACGCCATCAGATGTGCCACCAACGTGTCCAAATAAAGTGACACAGGTTTAGAGGTGGCTGAGACCTTCCAGTCCTCGCTGCCAGAAACACCTTCTCCCTCCCAGGTTCCAACACACAATCACTGCATTGATTGCTCTGGAGCATCGAGTCCCAAAAGTTTCGTGCCAGCTGACTGCTGTCCACTCTCAGAATTTCTCTCAGGCAACAAAATGCTCTTTACATCAGAAATTTAGTTAAAAGCCCTTGTGAAGGCACAGTCGACTTGTTCTGACAGTGACCAGTTCTTGAAGCATCTTGGGGAGGGTTTTTTCAGTCTACACTTAGACAATGTTTATTGGCGTGAAACTAAAAGAGGGCAGGTTTAGGTTGTTAGGAAGGAATTTCTGGCTGGGAGGGTGGGCAGGCCCTGGCACAGGTTGGGCAGAGAAGCTGTGGCTGCCCCTGGATCCCTGGGAGTGTCCAAGGCCAAGCTGAAGCAACCTGGGCTGGTTGAAGGTGTCCCTGCCCATGTCAAGGGGTGGGATGAGATGGGTTTTAAGGTGTCTTCCAACCCAAACTATTTCATACACTCCTGACAAATCTGAAGCACAACTTCAAAGAGATTCATCTGATGATCCTGAGCTGGAGAAGTTCTGGAACTTCTCTCTATGCTGAGGCACGTTCTCACTGTACAGACACCACTACTTTCCAGAGGAAGTCCACAGTCAAGGACCTGTTCTCACAGTGCAATATTTCCCTTATGTTACTCCATTTCCCCTTATTCTCCCAGAATATGGCCTTTTTGGATGAACATTTTTTTCTTGCTGATGTAAATATTTCCAAACACTGCAATAAAAATTTCATTACAAAAATGATTGAGATGTTTTGGGTAGTTTTGCTAAAAAGAGATGATTTGCACATTTTTTTTTCGACTGTACACTTGAAGGGAACTGATGTGAAGTTAGTGCTATAATAAAAATGTAAATAAAATTCATTATAGTTCATAGATTTCCCTATATCTTTATTGACTCAATATTATGGAAATACGTAAAAGTAAATATAAAAATTATTTTGAGAATACATCAGTACACCTTATTTTATCATCATAAAATAATAATGGAAAATCCCTTCAGGAAAAAAAAAAGATGACATTTACAATACATGACTTTTCTTATGTTTTCCACCAGTGTGATGTTACATAAAATTAAATGTATATAATTAATGTTCCTCTGTTTATGAGCAGCATTGCTTTACTCTTACTGCACACAATGTCTCAATGCCAAGATATAAAATAGACCCATTGGAGCCAATTTCCCTGCAGCATCACCACATTTTTTATGGTTTCTTGTAACCCTCTAAATCCACCACTTGAACAATTGTTTGTCAATGAATCTTTTAGCTTAATTACAAGATGCTGGACGTGCTTCCTGACCTGTTTTTGAGGTCAAGTGACATTTATATCTCACTGGAGCGAATTTGTGCTGGAGCTGACACATGTCAGGGATCACTCTGGATTCTCATTACATATTGTAATTTACTCTTAGGGTGGAACTCAGAGCTGACAGAGTGTGGCTCAGTTGTAGGGGTTTGGATTTTTTTTTCTCAGTATTTCCTCACATCTGTGGGATCACTGAAAAAATTTGGGAGGTCTTTGCCATGGCCGGGTCGGTTCTGGAGTCCAACCTGGTTACTGAGCACTTGATCCACTCGTGCCCTGAAAAGCTCCAAGGATGGCAATGGCACAACATCTCTGGACAATCCACTGCCCTGCTCAGGCACACTCGTGGGGAAAGAGTCTCTCCTTGTGTGAAGTGAGGAACTTCACAGTTCCAAGTTGTGTTCAATGTCCCCCATCCTCCTGCCCCACACCGAGTGCTGAGCCAAGGGAGATGATCACAGCCCTCACCTTCCACCTCCCTTCTCCTGCAGTCCTGAATCACAGAATAGAATCAACTAAGCACAAATTTAGAAACTGGGGAGTTGAATTCCAGTTCTGGTTTTACCACTGTCATATGTGAGGTCAAGTGAGACCCTCATCTCTGACCAGGCTTTGAGAATAAAATCACAGAATCATTTATGTTAGAAAAACCTCCAAGATCATTGGTCCAATGATCATTGGGTCCAATCTTTGACTGTTTATCACCTTATCAAATGCCACATCCAGGGATTCCTTGAACACCCCCAGGGATGGTGACTCCTCCACCTCCCTGGGCAGCCCCTTCCAATGCCTGACCACCCTTCCCATGAAGAAATCCTTCCTGATATAATCCACAGACTGAAGTAGTTGCAGTGCCACATGAGAAATGCTGTGACTGACCCAGTAAAGCTGTTCAACACATGGCAATGGGTCACCACCTCCTTGACAAGCTTTGTGGCAGAGCACACCAGCATAAAACCTGCAGAAATATGTATATATATGTCTCTGAACTATACAGTTCACTAACCCACACACTGGTGAGAACAAACTGATACTTCAAGGTAGCCTGGCCATGTCCACCCCCAATATTCACAGTCACATCACTGCTCCACAGACTCTGCTTCCCTGGTCACAGCAAAACAAGTCACCAAACAAAAATCCCCACTCTGGGATTGGCAGTGAAGAATCAGAACTCATTTTCAGAAGAATTATTCTAAATAAGCTCGGAACATCAAGAACAACACTCCTGCCATGGCTAAGAACTCTGTACAGATGGAACTTTTAACCCAGGCCTGTCATTGGCTCTGGGCTGAATGGAGGGAATACGACCCGAAATCCAGGGATAAACATTTTGCTTCTCTACACTGGATAAACAGGCATCCTTCTCCTTGCATTCCTCACTGGATCCTCAAGCCTTTGCCAACTTGATTACACAATTCTTAACTAAATATTTGCCAACTGCAGCTGCACTACTAAGTGATGCTGCTTGAAAATTCCTCTAGCAAAAAGACAAAAAACATCAGCGCAGCACTTTCATTTTTAGTGTCTTTTCTTTTATATGGAAAAAAATCTTTTTAAGAGTACTAGCTGGTGAGTTGAAATGAATAAGAACTTTAAAAATATATATCTACCAATAATTTTATATTTATTGCCCTTAATTTAACGAATTATCGCACAAACTACATAGGCAGCATTTCTGCTGTGAAATTATTATACTTAAATGAACTTTTGACAATGTATTAATTACAAGGACATGACCACATTTATTCTGCTGATCCGGTAATTACATGCATTAAAGAAATATTTATTCAGAAACCATGTAGTGTACTTCAAAACAGGCTTTTACTGCCAGGCTGCATTTCATGGATACAACTGCCTTCTCGTGAGCCTTTCCCAAACTTTTCCAGAGGAGCAGAAATGCTGAATAAAGTCTGGGCTGGCAACTTTCTCTGCACACTTGAAAGGCCCAGCAGACTCTCCATGAGATCTCAGGCTGGATGGAGATCTTTAGCAACTCTGGATAGATTTGTCCTACCTGGGCTTTACTCTGCTGGTTTATGAGGAAAACATAAGAAATGGGTTAATTAATTTTTGCACTCTAGATGTGAAATCCCTGCAAACCAGCACATCTGTTATCCCAGTACTGCAGTTGCACATCATTTTCCTTGTTGGACGTGTAGATAGACCAGGTAATAAAATGTTCTGCCCACTGAGCCCTCAACATGCACAGCTAAAATGGCAAAGCCAAACTGGCCACGGCATTTATTTTGCACTTTGTGGCACAGCCTTTGAGTTTCACTCAACATTAAAACCTGTGAGTGACTAAAATAAGAAAGTCAAAGACTGAAACCCAAAAATCTGATCTCCAAAACTGATTTAATTTTCTCTTCTTAGCCAGTGTACATAAGGACATAACTTTTCAATTATTTTTTATTCAGTTTTAAGGCCATTTTGTATTTGATAGTCAGTGGAAAAATTTAAATATTCTCGCTTTCATCCCAATTTTTCCATTAAGCAATCGAGAACATCTTTACAAAAGGATCTTCATCTAAATAAAAATGTCATATTTCTGTCTTTTTCTCTAAACAGATGTTTCATAATACCAGGAAACATTTTCATGGGGTCCTCTGGTACTGAGCTGTTCTTGACTGTGAGAACAGCCAAAGGTTAGAACCACCTGAAAGAAACTCTGCATGTTGAATTAACCCAATTTCACTCTATAATTGTCCTTAACTCTTACTATATATAGACCTGGCTTTGAGTTGTTTTTAATGAAAACTTACAGTGCCAGTGAGGAAAGAATAAAATCTGGGATTGTGAAGGAACAGCCCTAAATTTCATAACCAGCCCAGCCAAAAGAAACAATTTGTTATGAGGGAAAGGATCTCACCTACTATGAGTGGTCTGCCACTCAGAAAACACTAAGGAAAGCACCAAGGGAAACAAGCAGAGAGGTCCAAATATTCCTCATGGAAAAATGTGGGTTTAAGTTCATTCATTGTTTAAGTCACTAAATTATTACACAAGGACCTTTTCCACCCATAGGATTTACTCCTGCAACTTGGGGGTGTTCAGTGCCATGGTCTCGATGACAAGGTGGTCTTTGGCCAAAGGTTGGACTCAATAATTTTGGAGGTCTCTTTCAACATTAGTGATGCTCTGAACAGCTCATGGCACTTTTTCCTGATTTTTAGATATTTCAGCCGTGGAGTGGCTGTTGTACCTGGAATAACTGGTGGGTGAGGTCACTCTTTCCTCTTCATCACTTTGCAGGAACAACCATGACTGTCAGACTGGACAAGTTTTGTTTCCCTCTCTTAAGAGGAGCCAACAAAGTCAAAGAGACACATTTGGTTTAAGGCAAACAACAGACCCTGTGACAGGAGAACAATGTCATTGTGTGATTTTAGACCTTTTCACTACTAAAACAAACATCAATTTTGAAGATAGAATAACCATGGCAAGGTGGATCTAAAGTGGATGCTGCTAAAGGTTATGCAAATGTGGGGAATTATAATTCTATCTCGATGTCATTACATGTGTCTACTTAGATGCACATTTTCTGCTATGTTTAAGTTAAACAAAACACTAAATGACTGTGTAGTATGACATCTCATTAATATGTTTCTATTCACATCTGTGCCTTTAGTATTAAAAAAATAGGCTGTTCCAGCGATAAGAGATTAAGTCCTTTAATTAGAAACAAATGACAAATCACTGTTAACCCCATGTGATGCTTTCTAAAACTTCCATCAAATATTCCCCTTAAAACATTATTAAGCCCAAGTTCAGCAGATCTACTTCCTAGAAAGTGCCATTTAACAAAACCCAGGCAGGATGTTAATACTGAGCCTGAATTACAGGTTGCCAATGCGTTTCCTGCAAGGGGATTGACAGGGGATCATTTTGTTATGGGGCCACCTCCAGCGTGTTGTGACAACCAGTCATTACACCTCGGAGCACAGCACTCAGCTCTAGGTTTCTACAGGATGCAAATAGCTCCAAATGGGCTCAATTTAGAGACAGCAGATAATGTATCATTCACTTCTTTAAGGTAGAAGCTTTTAATTTGCAAGGAGAAAGAAAGAGGAGTCCATTTCAGGATCTGCTTAACAAAGCACGCCAGAAGTAAAAAAAAAGAAGGAGGATGGAAATAATTATTATTAAAATAAAAAGCTTAACTTGCTTTTTCCACTTGTCTTGGAGACCTACAGCCACCAGCCCTATTTACTTAGGGTGCCATACAACTATTCATTTTAAATCTGTGCTTTGCAACTCGTGACAAATCCTAAAAAGGTTTCCTACTTGCACAGCAACCCTTTCATCTTGAGCGATCCCCAACAGATTTTGCCAAGTATCCACACATATCAAAATGGAGAGCAGTAATTAATAACAACAGCTAATTAATGGTATAGGTAAAAAAAATGAGTTTTACCAAAAAAACTACAACTACAAAAAAAGAGGGGAGAAAAAATGCCCAACTTGTTTAAAAATGGCCATTTTTTTGGGAAGAATTTGCTATTCCAAAACACAGAAGTACCCCCAGATGTTGCAAGTCTAACCATTTTTAAAGGAATATGTGAGAAACAAAAACAAAACTCCAGGTGTGGGACAAGCAACGTGTTCACGAAGTTTTGAGTGTCATTTATGTCCTTCTGTCATCCTATTCTTAGCAGAAAGTGACAAATGCCAGCTTTAAACAGGCCTATAGTTCCTCAAAGTCCACTTCTTTAATGCATGATACTTTCATCCTATATATATAGATAAATAATAATAATAGGAGGGATTGCTTTATTTTATCTTGGTGGTTTTCTTTGTTTTGTTGGGTTTTTTAATTAAATATGGGTATCTACAATTTAGTGGCAAATAAAGCCATTTTCCACAACCACCTGTCCATCACAGCCTTTAGCAAGTACTCCACGTGGCTTCAAGGATTTGTGTGTTATTTGGGTTTGAATTGGTTGGGGTTTCTTTTCTGACCATCCACGCCACTGTGATTTCACAGAAATGCAAGTCAGGATCTGCAAAAGCCAGATAGAATGGCCCAAGATGCAAATATAGGTGTATTTCTACAACCTTACTGTAAATACAGAGGGGAGGTCCCTGGCAATATATCACATGAAATGAAATATTTGAGAACTGGAAATGTGGCATCGAGTGTATTTGTCTTTGTCTTCAAAGTGAAGGAAGGAATATGCAAATCAAAAACCAAAGCAAATTAAAGGTACTTTGTAATTGACATTTTAATTATCTTGTTTAGATATTATTCATTTTATTTATTCTTCTAAATGCAAACACTTCTGGCCCACTGTATAAATATTATCTCCACTGGAAGTCGTCAGTACCTCTAATAAAAACCTCCACTTGCCTGGCTACCAAATCCAATTAAACTTATTCTAAACATACTGTATTCATTGTAACAATGTATTTCTGAATCACACACACAAAAAAAAGACTTTAGAGAGAGGGACCAGTTTAAAACAGGCCAGTGAAAGGACGTGATTAGAGCTGTGTGGGCTTGGCAAAACCATCTCCACAAACAAGCCCGAGGGTACTTTGGCCAAAGCTCTCCAGGCTCTCTGAGGTTTCATTACAGAGCTTAATTCTGGTGAGTATCAGACAGAATAGGATGGAATCAAAAATAAAATCATAATAATTAAAATAAAAAGCCAAATGGGAAAGGAGAGACTGGCCCCTACTCGAGGAGAGAGCTAAAATACAATCAGTCCATTGACTGGCTGTGTTACAAGTGGTTTCACTCAGTGCAAGGTTGTTTGGGGAGAAGGAAACCTGCAGGATTATCACCAGCAATTTATTTTCTGAAAAAGCTCTCAGGGCCTTTGTGCTCAGACTTTGCCCACAAATACACGGGGAGTTTGTGTCTTGTGATCACCAAACACACACTGAGGATGTGCTCGTGGGGCAGATGTTGGTTATTCAGGGTGGTTTCATCTTCAAGGGGGATGAGCCACTCTAAAAGGGAGCTCCTCCAGCTTTGATTACCCTTGGACAAGAGACCAGAGAGTGCTTTGAAGTGTTTCAGAAGATTTAGAGCTTCAGAGGGAAGCATGCAACTCTTGGTGGGGGGACACAGCAGTGAGGACCTTGCTGTCCTCCACCAAGCACTTCTCCCAACCTCAGAGCAACGTCCTCAGCTCTGAGCAACACCAGATTGTCCCACCAAAGCCTGGCTTCCAGCAGGTATCCTCCAGATAACCTGGATCCTGTGTGACAGTCCAAGGCGGGACTCTGTGTCTCAATCAGTCCATGGAGGTAAATCAACCTGCCCCAAAATGTGATCCTCAGCCAAGTTCTACCCAAAATGTGATCCTCAGACATATTCCTGTGGGGCAGAGGAGCTGCTTTCAACCCCTCACAGCCCATGAGGTATTTTGCCATTAGGAACATGTCAGGAAGGCACCGTATAATCACAGTAATCACTGTGGACAGCCATAATAATAACAGTAATAAGAATATTTAGATATTTACATCTTCAAAGCACTTTTAACAGATCTCCCTGGCTGCTGGTTAAAGGAGACAATAATTATAACCCTGCTGGCACCCAGGGGTGGCAGAGATTTGGGGGGGATTAAGGATGCCATTCCAAGCACATCCAGGCCACAGTGCTGCCATTTTACAGTTGGGAAAGCCAAGGTTCAAAGGGAATATGTGGTTCTTCCCATCATTCCATGAAACCAACATTCTGGTGCTCTCAGAGCTCCCTCATCCTTCAGCCCAGCAGGAAACACCACACTTGGGAAAGAGCCATCATTGTGGGGGACAGAGGAAAAACCAAGAATATATTGTTGGATTGTTAATTCAATTTTTTTAGAAATTTAAATTAGGATTTGCAATATGTCAGGATTCTTTTTTCCCATGCACTCTCACCAAGGAGCCAGGTGGAATATTTAGGAAAAGCACAGGCCATTCCTACCACCCATCACTTCTTTACCTCTGGTCCATGAGCACCTTCTGCTTGTAAATTCACTTTCAATCTTATTATAACAGCTTCATGCAACTCTAGCTTTCCCTTTAAATTTAATTAATAACTTAGATTTGGCAAATCCCTTAATTTGTTTCTCCAAAACCCAACTATTTATTTTCAGGGAAACCAGTGCCAGGCAAAACCTGGACAACCCCTCTACCTGCAAGGAGTGCAAGGACATCTCCCATGTAATGCAAGGTCAACAAAATAGCTTAATTTTATTTCTAATCATTCTTTTTTGGGGGATCTGAATGTTAAACCATGTGAATTCAGATGAAATGTCCCCCTGAAAGAGGACCCTCAACAGGTAGATTGCTCCCAACCATCACTGTCCCCTGCCCTGACTCAGCTCCACCACCTCCCTCAGAGAAAAGTTCCCATTTTGCCATGTAAAATAACCCTATTTTTTAAAAACAACAGAAAATAATTATTTAATAAATGCTAATAAATAAAATTGTTCAATTAAGCTGTGTTCTGGAGAGGCTTTTCTTTTGTAGAAGGTTGTAGCCCAAAGCCACAGCCCCATAAGAACCTGAAATCCCAGGGGGAAAACACTCCTTAACCCCCAGTTCAACTTCTAATGAAAGGAAACGTAGAAATGTAGCTATAATTCAAGATATCGTATGGAAGTCTGTTCAAAGTTTTTTCAAAAAATATAAATTACAAGAGATTATTGATTTTTAAAAAGCTTACTTCAACAATCAGCTTTCTATCTCATTCTATTTCACTCTCACTCGTTTATTCATTTCCTTATGTAAAAGAATTTAACCAAAGGAAACTAGCATTTTAATTCAATTTCTCCTATAAAATATATAATTTTATTTTGTCATAATGGCTGCTTTTATTTCCAGAGTCAGATTTTATTTAAATTTCAGTCCATTAGGAACAAAACTTGCCATTTTCTGATAAACAAAATCAGCAGGGAAGCCTCTTCAAACTAGGAATGTATTTTCTATCAACCTTTGTTCTAGCTGGTCTAAATGACAGGTATATTCCACTTTTCCTGCGTTTAGTTTTAAAGATTCTATGGGGAGAAGGGCGAATAAAGAGAGTGACATTTTTAACAACAAAACTAGCAATCAGAAAAGCAGCCTGATGACAGGCACGGGGAAGAAGCGGGGGGGAAAAATAAAAATAAAAAAAAATCTAATCCATTGCTTTGGACCACCAAAGAGGACTAATATGAGTCATTAACAGAAAACTGCTAATTTTCCTCCCTGTGACTGTTGTTTGTCGAAGTACCCGAACCTTTGAGATTCAGTCATTTAACTGTTTCTTGCTAGGCTGGAAAAAGGATGCCAAGGAATTTATTAAAAAGCAGAAAAGCCTAAAACCCTAAAATAAATGTAAATTCAGAGTTTGTTAAAGAATATCACTCAAAGCTGCTCTTGGCCCAGCCAAGAATCAGATGGGGAGCTGACAGCTTTCCTGAGCCAAAACAACGTCCTGCTGTGTCGTGTTTCAGCTGACCCAGTGGAGCCAAAGTCAGCACTCCACGTCGTGTGCTGAAATCCACATCCCTGGCCTGCTCCAACCACTGGTTTTCCCTCAGAATTCCCTTTCAGCCTGGGGTTTGGCCTGGGAGGAGGTGGCAGGCTGGAGCACGAGGGCAGAGCGAGGAGCTACGGTGGGTACACGGAAACCTGAAAGTTCCACCAAGCTGGGCAGAGCTTTGGAGGGAATATTGCAAACCTTCCCAAGGCCATGGACACCCCCTTTCAAGTGCAGGGTGTGCAGATGCTTCTGGGCACCCCCAACAATTGTCTTCTTCATTTTTCAGCTTTGGCACACGTGGCACCTGTGGCTGATGGAGAACAGCAAGGTCTGTAGGATGGTCGGTGCTTGGAACATCCATTCTGGACATGGAACATGCCACCAAGACCTTGGGTGAAGAGCAAACAACCCCGTGGAGGGAGGGGCTGTCCAGAGGATGCTCTGCCCCTTCCACAGTGAGAAGCCCTTTTGGAGCAATGACTCAACTCATGCTGGATGGTTCCACGACAAAGACCGGGTAAGGCAACAGCACAAGGCTGTTTTTTGATGACTTCCTGTTTTAAAATCCTTAATCCACGTGTTGGAGAAGTAAATCAATTAATCACGTTTAGAGCAAAGCTAAGAAATTCCCTCTGCACACCAAAGCAGTTTAGGGAGGCACTACAGGATCCTAGAAACATTTAGGTCGGAAAAGACCTCCAAGATCAAGGAGTCCAAATGTGATTTGGAAACAGAAAACTGTCACAGGAATCAAGGAGAGTAACAGCAAGTGGGTATTTCTGTGCATCTAAAATGCTTCCTGACCTCCAGGCATTGCTCCTCCTGGGTAATATTAACAATCAAAATTAAAAATTGACCCTCTGGGCTGTGAAACACTTTCTTTCAGGTTTTGGGCAATCAACTGAGCTTCTTTGCAGGTCATCACTCAGTGTTTTCACTGTGGGAAGGGAGAAGGGCGTTTGGATGTATCTAGACCACACTGAGCACCTGGAGTGCTCCTGAAAATCCCATCCCCAGGAGAGGGACACTCCAGGGTCCAGCTGCGTGGGGGCTCTTTGGGAACCTTCTGGAACATTTTCTCCAATCTCTTTTCTAGCAGTGACCTTTGTCGTTGAAAAGAAAAAAAAAAGTCAAGATTCTTCTGGGCTTTGTTTTGTTTGTTACTAATTCTGACCCGAGGATTCACAGGGTATTCCAAAAGGGGAGGAAAACGAAGGAGCTATTCCAGCCCTAAGAGACTTAAAGGATTATTTCCTCGTAAAATACAAATGACAGTTCTCCTGTAATGTTTCTCCTCCATAAGGCACATGTTAATCCGTAATTTCCTTTGCCAGATGCAGCGTAATCCTCCTCCTGCAGACACCCCAGCACAACTGCTGCTGAGGAAACAGCAGCCAGAGCAGTTCATCCACCCAAAGTTGGCAAAAAGCAACTTCACCCACCAACTTTTTGGGTTATCCCTGAAGGCAGGGATGCAGAAAGATGCAATTCTGCATTCAGAGCTCACTCCTCTCTAAAAAATAACTAAATTCCTTCTTTTTGGACCTGATTTCAACCAAATTCCCTCTTTAGAAGGTGTGGCACACCCAAAGAGCTGTTTTTCAGCTGTTCCCAAAAACTGCAACAAACCCTAAATCAATACCTAGGAGGGGGTTCCCACGAATGTGTCACAATCCACTTGTTTCCCAGTTGCTTTTTACCATTTGCTAATGATTCCTCACACAGAGAGACCTCACTATTAATCTTGGGCAGGTTCAGTAAATGAGTTTGTAAACAGCATCTTAACAGCCTTTAAGTAGAAAAGCAAATCCAACACGTTTAGAAACAAATCTATCACACCCCACTAATAAATAAATAAAGGGACTGGCTGGGTTTGTGGAAAGGACAGCGAAATTGCTTAAAAAAACACACAGAGAAATCCATTTTCATTGTGGGTTGTTTTCATTAAGCTTCTGTTTATGATTGGGTATTAGTTCTTCAAAATAATTACTCCTCAGCCACTGTGATACACTGAGTTCCTCTCCCAGCCATGAATAATCACCTTCCTCATTAGTTCTATCTACAATATGAATGCCAATTAATCAGGACATTAAGAGTGAACCCAAATTGGGGAATTTGGGCTCTTACAGGCCACGAACACCCCGAGCAGGACACACAGAAGGGAATGTTGGCTCCAGCCTGGTCCAGCCCGGTCCAGCCCTGGATGCTTCCAGAAGGAATATCTTGTATGCACAGTGAAACACCTTCTATAGTTTGTACCATAAATGCAGGCTCTGTTTTCCTAAAGACATTACACAAAGATGAAAAGACCCATCTCTTGACTCTTCCTTTGTATCTAAAGTGGAAAGTTTTCTATTTCATTTTATAATTCTTTGGGGATTCCCTCCATGCCTTTGTTTCTTTCCTATTTGATCATTGTGGGGAGCAAAGTGTGAAGATCCCCAGAGCAATGGGTCCATCCAGCTCCTCCATTTATGCTCTGCTGAAGTCAGAGGGAAATTTTTGGAGCAGGATGAATCACAGGGTAATTTTTCTGTTGTCAAGAGGATTTTTCCCTGTTAGCTGGTTCCTGAGCCCATGGCAATGGCCTGGGGTCCATCACATCCTCACTAGAAACATTTAGGTCGGGTATCCATCCTTTCCAAAGGTACTAGGAAAGGACTGAAATCTCTCCTGCTTTTCCTAAACATTTCAACAGTGACATTTCAAAGTTCTGCTTTCTCCTGCTCCAGCTTCTTTGCCCCCCCCTCTACATCTTCCTATATTAATTGATCAGCAAACACTGAGTGCTAACAGAGCCAAGTACTGAAAAGTATTTTAAATTTAAACTCATCCAGGTTTGTATCCATCCAGGTAGAGAGTTAATCATGTAACAACATAAATTAGGATCTAAGTGCCAAATCCAGCACTCCCTGCCTCATCTCTCCAACCACAGCACCCCAGACACTGCAGAAAGAAACTCTAAAAATCTTTGGATTTATTCAGAATCTTTGAAAACTGTTCCCACAGGGCTCCCCAAAGCCTCAGATTCCCCCCAGGAAGGGGAATTACTCAGAGGGGACCCTGAGCTTTAGATTTTAAAGGCCATATTATTGAAGCCATGCAGAACAGGGAACAGTGTGGTACCAAACCCTGCAGAGAGCAAGGACTCAGCAGCTCCCTCTGCCCCAAAAATGAGTCTGGAACCACCCCACAGACCCCCAGATCTAACAAGTTCCAAGTGCATTCAACAACTAAAGGTGACAAAGAGGAAATAACACCGTTTTGTACATACAGTTTATCCAGTTATCCAAGAGATCCTGGAAATGTCTCTATTCCCACTCCATCTTTACAAAATATGCTCATGCAAAGGAGTCATCTCGAGTAATTAAAGTGTAAGTGGCACTGCTAAGACACTGCACTGTCTAAAGCCTGAGATTCCACCGTTCTCCAAGATTAATGTCCTGTTCCTGTAACTTGGTTGTTCTTGGCTTAAGTATTCAACATAATGCTGCTCATTACAGAGAGCAGTGACATCTCTATCCAAGGGGGAAATACGGTTCAAGTCAGCTTTCGTGTTTAAATATTAGTAGTAAATTCAAATTCAATTTCACATGATCAGTGTATGTGACACTAACTACATCAAGGTAGACTTGGGGATTTCTCAGCTCTGTATTGAAGAGAATTACATGACTGAAAACTAATTAGGAAAACACATAAAGTGAATTTATTTAGTATTCTCTTGTATGTAGTTAACTTAAAGTAATGTATCAAATTTCCTACGGAAAAAAAATGGGGCTGCATAACACTGAGCAAAAAGCATCAGAAATCAGATCGGGCAAATTATCTTTTCATGGGTTTTTTTCTCTTTTAAAACTGAAAACGTTTAGGCTGTAATGAAAAAAAAATATAATAGTAGGGATTTTTCCTCTGGAGAAGAGGAGTGTTTTGGTACTGCAGCAATGCAGGGAATAAGAAAGAGCTGCCATGGAAGTAAGAAAGAGAAGGGAAATGCTATTTGTCTCTCTGTCTTCTCCCTCTTCCTCCTCCTCCTCTTCCTCTTCCTCCTCCAGTCCTTCCAACTTCCCAACCTGAGGCAAACACTGCATCCCTCCTGCACGGCACACGCTACCTACAAATGCACAATAAATGTTTTATAAAGCTTTTGCTGCGTGTTATACATGATAAATAAATGACAATAGATGTCTTATAAAGTATTTATATCCTGTTGTTGGTGTTGCAGCTTTGAGCAGAGCAGTAAGTCTAAGTGCTGGTGATAATATGTGTTAGCAAAGCCATTTGTGACAAATGGACAAACCTTGGTGGGTCACCTAGACTTTGACGAGCTCTCCATGAGCATTTTTCCATGTAATGTTTTTGTTCTATTTTTAACCACCCAACTGAGGCAATTGGACTTTAAGAACAATAATAAAATATGGTATTAATTAGGAATAAATAAATAAACCTGACTCCCCTGAAGGCAATGGCACTAAATAAGAGAGTGATGTGGCTGCAATGGCAAAGGGATTTATCTCTTTCAATACCTGCACTAAAAAAGGCAAAACAAAGGACCAACATCATCGAGTCAGGGAATCCTGGAATCACTTGGGTTGGAAGAACATGCTGAGTTGGAAGGGACCCACATCAAGTCCAACTCTTAGCTCTGCACAGGACCATCCCCAAGAGTCACACCCTTAAAGATCATGCCCAAAAAGTCTTTTACACTGTTGTCCCTTTAGCTCCAACCTGGATTTGTGGTGGCTCTTCCTAAGGAAAGCCCCTTTTCCCACACTCTACCAAAATCTGTATCTCCAATAGAAACTTCACTGAACTTTTCTTACTGACACATTCCAGTAGCATCTGTGCTTAAAGCTGCCTCTTATGTTCAGGAACGAGGGAAATGGAGCACTGAACTCATCTCCTTGGTGGGAAGACTCCACCCTGCAGCCCCTGAGCCCTGCACAGAGACAAGAGCGCCCCAAATTGTTCTTCTGCTCATACACTCAAAACTCAGGTCCAGCCACTGACCCAGTCGGAGGAACCAGCCCAGGTCTGCACCTGCCTGCAAATCTGCTTTAACACAGGGCAGCCAAACCCCTGAGCCCCCTGCTGATGTTGGAACCACCAGGAGGATGAGAGGAGCTCTCAGGACGAGCTGCTGGGCAGCTCTGGGGGTTCCCAGTGCTCTCCCAGCTCTGAGGCCACTCAGGGAGTCGGCTCCGCTCTCCGACTCTGCCTCGCACACACCACGAGTCACATCAGGCAAATCCTGCCCTGGGGGATTAATCTATTTCTGACTTAGGCACGCTCAAGGAAGACCAAAGTGATGAGCAAACAGATTTTTGAGGACGCAGTTTTAAGCTGTGTTGACTGTGGAGAGGGCAGACCATCCTCTTGCATCAGGAGAGGATTTTGCCCAGAGTTGGGAAGTCAAACTCTGCTCCCTGCCAGCCCGGGAGCAAGCTGCAGGGCCTTTGTGTCCCAGAAGTTGGGTCTCCTTACTCAAGAAACACATTTCTCCAGGGACAGAAGGCTGAAGTTTGAAAAAAATAAAATAGAATAACTTTGTGGCTTTTTCTTGCATGAATTTTTGGTAAATGCAATGCTCAGGATTTTCCACAATGGAGAATCCCACTCTTACACACCCATTTGGTACAAGAGGCAGCAATAAAACTATTAGATTCAATTAAAATAGCAAAACCTAAATTTAAGTAGAAAAAGGATGGTCAAAAATACAGGGGGAATTGAAGAGGACACTTTGAAAATAAAACTAAAAGAAAACCCTGATTTAAATACAATTATTTAATGAATCTCTCAAAGGTCATCTCAACATCTAAATACTCATCTGGTAACTTAAATGTATATATGTGTGTGTTTATTTATGGTATAAACACAAGAATGAGAGGACTTTATTTTCTTCCTAGTGCTGGAAATGCACATGAGGGATTCTTTTTCTCCCCCTTACAAATTAGTTTTTTCCAGGATTAACACTTGGGAAATAATATTCAATCACTATTTTTCCTTAAAAATGCCAAAATTTGGCAGGTTACCTTTGGGTTTGGGGTTATCAAAATATCTTCGAAAAGGTGTCTCAAACACCACCTGATCCTGCATTGAGTTTGTTGGTAGAATCAACAGATCTAAGGATAAAAACTGTCCCCACCTTCAAAATAGTCCATTCCCTTGAACACAACCAAAGGACAGAGGGGGTTTGATGCTGGACCCTTTATATTCATGGCAAAATAATGAAAATAAATGAGCCCACCCACAGAAACCAACCCCAGAGATCAGCACTTCCTTCTAATTATTATATTGGCTTGGTTGTGGCTCGAATATTTCCCCGGCTCAAACCCTGCTCATTTTGATATAATCTTTCACCCAGTAGTTCTCCCCTTGCCTTAACTCTGGGGATAAGAAACAAAAGGCTGGAAAACAAGATCTGTATGAAAATGATGATAATTGAGATGGTTTGAGCCAAAGGGAAGGATCAGCAGTGATAAGTTTGTACAGGGATGGTTGGGAGCTGCAAAGGAACTGCTCTGTGTGTCCACTTCAAAGAGGATAAATAGTAACAGGAACTGCTGAGAAGGAGATTTTGATTCGACATTAATAGAGAGATCGTGGAAAACTCCATCAGTGAAGATTTGAAGAGCAAGTTAGACAAGGCTGTGTCAGGAAGGATTTGGGCACAGCTGATCCTGCCTCCCAGCTCTGTGTCCTCCAATATCTCTGCTCTTCCCTCTCTGCTTGGACTCTTAACTCAGGCTTTGTCTTTACAGTGACTGAAATGGCAATATTTTTGTATTCCTATTTCACCTCTAAGAGAAACACATTCAATATTCACATTTTTCATATTGTTTACCAAAGCATCTAAGGGTTCACTGAGTATTTTAAAACAAGGGCAGACCTCAGCAAAGCCCCTCAGTGGGTTGTCTTTATGTCTATTTCTCATTTAGCAAAGAGCACACACCAAAATAAATGAAATAAATGTTTTAAAATAAATATTTTCAATACAACACACAAGAGGCACATCAAAAACTGGATAACACCTGAACAGAATGAGTAAATTAAGCTAAAACACAAAACCAAATTGGCATTGGGCATCTCAATGCCTGAAGAGTAAACTTTCCCTCCTCTGATATTCCAGGTGATGCTGGGAGGGGGAAAAGTCTTGCCAAGGAACATTCCCCCTGTCCTAATTTAAACCAAAGAGGAAAATGAAAATGCAGAGATGTAGTTTTGGTCAAAGGACAATCAATTCTCGATTTCCATCAGGATCACAGGTGAATTTATCCATGTGATCTCTGGTTTTCCACCAGAGATGGCTTGGAAGGGGCAGCCAAGGGGAACTGCAACACGAACTGAAAAGTCCCCCGGAAATCTGCCTGAGTTTTGAAACACTTTGAAAGACACACTTGGGGCATTTCCACAAATAGAAGTGCCCAGTCCTCGAGCAGAGCAAAGAAAGCAAATATTCCTGCTGCAGCAAAAATCCAAAATAGCTTTGAAAGCCCTCCCATCATCATTCCTTTAACCTTGTCCCTTTGCCTGGGTGAACTCTCTGCCTGTGCTCCTGCAATCCACCCAAAGTGTCAGAATTAATGGCACTTGAGGGATGCAGTGGCAGCCACACAGACCCCCTTCAGCTGGAACTACTTCAACTCCAGCTCTCCATCCTTCTTTTCGAGGCTTTTCAAGATTTTTTTTACTGCTTGCCCAACACATTCCATTTTTCACTCAGTGCTGAACATTGTTTCCTTCCTAATTTTTTCCACCCTTGTAAAAAATATTAATTTTTTTTTTAAATTTGTGGGGTTTGTCTATACAGGACATTATATTTAGATTTCTTCTGTTATTTCTGTATACAATATAATGTCATCTTCTTTCTACTTTCCCCAAAAAGACTCGCTACTGAAAACACTCCAATCTATTGGGATGTTTGTTAATAAATTGAGGCTACATATTTCTCCTATTTTTTTGTAACATGGGTGACCACAGAAATCACACATTAGAAGTGACTTAAAAAATTCAGAATCTGATGGATAAATCAGAAAAATGCCTCAGAGTTTTGCTTTAATCCCTCTCTGTGCTGATAGTCCCCATTGCAGCGTTTGCTTCAGGAGCTGCTTCTTGGGCCCCACTGCCCCTGGTATGGAAAATTCTACAGATTAAGCTGAAGTTTAGAAAAAGTTAAGCTGGTAATTGGGTATCTATTCACCTCCTGCAAAAATCCCAGTGTCTTCTAATGGCATCATACATAATCATAAGGCAGGATGGAATGCCATCTGCTTTGCACCATTTCCCTTTGTCTTATTAATCAGGACTTATTTCTGCACACCTCACTTTTTGTGCTCTGGGTAGACAATTCAACACACGCAGCCCCTCTCTTGGAAATTCAGGATGTATCTGAATTTCAGGTCGCCACAACTCTATCAGCTCACCAATAAAGTCAGCATGAAACTGGTTTGCCTTACTTGTTATCCTGTTTTAGAAACAGGATTGGGTTGCAACTCTTTCCCAGAACCCACAAAATAATTCAGCTGTGGTGCAGAGATACTTCAACCATAAAAGACAAGACCAACATCTTTTTTTGCACTCTTCTTTCCTTATATTTTCTTACATCTCTTCCTCAAAAATGTTAAGGCTCAAAATGTTCCTCAGGAGCAAAATTTATTTATCTTCAGTGCAAAACTTATGACATCATTAAGTGTTGGTATCTCATAATAACGATTACTGCAGCCTCATCCTGAGCATTCCTAGGAATTAAAATACCCTGATTCCAGGAATGTTTTTAGGATTTCTGGGTTGGCCATCCAGGCATTTTGGTGCCCAAACCCTTTCCATCATCTATAGAAACTCACATCCTTTTCAGTAGTTGGGGACTGATTTTCAGCGTGCAAAAATAACCCATATGAGGTTTCTAAACCAAACTGCTGCTCCAGCCTGAAAAATCAACTCATTTTTCATCAGCCTGTCTCTGTTGAACATCTCCCCACCCCACAAACAGAAATATTCCTCCCAGCACAGGCTCTTCGGGGCACAAACTGTGCCTGCATCTATATTTGCAATTAGCCAGCACATTGCAGCGTTCCCCCAAACAAAATAATAACGTGCAGCCTGCAGAATGTGCTTCTCCAGCATAAAGCATCTGCTTGCACACTTCATTACAAGTTTCCCTGTCTCTTATGGCTTTGTGGAGAACTTTATACACCCTATTTAGAGCCAGCAGTAAAGTGGCATTCCCAAAGTCATTGTTTGAGAACTTTGCAGAAACTGCAGCAGACACAGTCCTGGTGGCTTTGTCACCTCAGTCTCCTGATTGTCCTGAAGGAGTTTCCTCCACAGAAGACACTGATGTTTTCAGTAAGACTGTGTGGTTGATTTCCAGTCTACCTTTTTACCTATTTCTTTGATATCTCCCATTAAAGGCTGTTCAGTTTGCTGAGCTGGGCAACCCTATTCATGGTGCTGAGCTCTGCATTCCTGGAGTTCCATGAGTTCAGGGCTGCCTTCCCTTCTTTAATTAGGGATAAACAACGTGGGAATCATCATACAATGTGGGTTGGAAGGGACCTTAATACCCATCTAGTTCCAACCCCTGCCATGGGGAGGGAACCTTCCACTGGAGCAGATGCTACCCCACAATTACCCACTCCCTCATTAATTAGAGATGGGGTAATTCCAGGCTGGAAGTTCACATTCCCTGTAGGCATCACACCCACCATGCTGTCTCCCACCTCACAATCTCCTGTTTGACTCTGGTAGAGACAGAATTGATCTGGATTTTTCAAATAAATCCAAACCAGCCTTCGGAAATGCACGGGTTTTAAACCAGGCTTTGACAAAAACCAGCTCAGAGCACCAAAATCCCCATGGCAGCCTGCCAGGATGCTCAACCAGATGAGGAGATGCACTTGAACCACCTTGGCATCAGCACAAGGTCCCTGAGCATCCCTGATCCAAAGATCCAGAGCAGTGGCCACAGCTGACCCAGCCTGGAGCCTCTTGGCACCATGCAAAGTTTTTGCTCCTTAAGAAAGCTTCAGATTTGGTTTTATCTTGGGTTTGCAGCACAATCCCCTTCCCCGCTGGTTCCTCAGCGTCTCCTGATGGAGACCAAAGGCACCTTTGAGACTCTATCTAAAAAACTTCCAGAATAATCCAGATTATTTATAAATGACTATTCCCTCTCCTTATTTATCCCTCCCTAGTTCTCCTGTGACCCGCAAGCTTTAAAAGTCTTTTTTTCCAGATCATTACTCATATCATGGAAAAGCATCAGGCCATGGCTGGATCTCTGGGAGATGTTGCTGAAAACATCCCAATTACTTTTTGCAATTAGTTTACCACTTTTACATCTGCTTTATATGGGCCACAGTCATTTTTTATGCCCTAATTTCTTTTATTGGAGCGTCATGTAGTACTAAGTCAAGTATAGGATTTTAAGTACATGATGACAGCTCAGTAAGTTTTATCAGTCCCTTTAGCTCAGATCTTTGCTCCCACAGCCAGAAATCTTGGAGCTAGCTGGCTGCCAAACTTTTCCTTGTATCCCTAGTTTTTACCAAGACCAGTGCCAAGACTCATCCCTTTAGGAAAGCAGTTCAACCAGTGTCTTGAACACAAATAAAATGAGGATGATTAAATAAAATAAAATTCATCAAAATAAGTTATATTTATCAACATTCAGGTGTGAGGTGGGCTGCTGGTTTGGAGCTTTTTTCTTTTCCTTTGTGTTTGTTTTAATTTGGGGTTGCTGGATTTTTTTTTAAATACACTGTGCTGGCAGAAACTATTCCTTCTGGGGAAAAGACCCTTTCCTTGAAGAAAATAATTTCAGCTCTTTGCTTCCAACAAACCCACTGTCAGCTCTGAAGGACTTCACCTTTGCAAACAGGTGTCAGAAAGGTAATAACTTGGTCAAGGAGCAGCAAAGTCTCTGGCAGGCAGATTTTTAAATTCAATCAGACACCTAAAATAAGATTTTTCTCTTCTAGAACTCTCTATAATGTTCAGGTGTTTAATTTGGTTCAATAAATCTCTACCAAGTGAGGAAAGGCTTCTCATTGAGATTTATGTGGTTGTCAAGCACTGGATCCCACAATAAAGGCTGGAGGAGGGATGAGCTGGGAACCTCAAACCAGGAGGTTTCTCATAACCAACTCTTCCTATTTTATTTCCTTTTTATTAATAATTACACATTAAACCTGTCCTTACTCACGTGGTGCTTTAACCAGAGATGCTGCAGCCTGGAAGTTACTGGATACAGACTTTGGAAAGGGATGGTTCCAGGGCAGGGTCAATGCATTTAGAGATGGGAAAGCCAAAATTGCTATTCTTCCATGGATTTAAATGGCTTTGCTGGAATTAAGGACCCCCAGCTCCCAGTCTTTGAGACTTGCACATCAGTTTTGGTGGTGGGTTGCCGTTTAGAGGAAAATTTAGATCCATTATTCCCTTTATGCATGTTTTTTATGGATATGGAATATAAATATATATGCAAATAGAACAGCTTTCCACTGTTCTAGTTTTTCCCCTATATTTTCATGAGTCTAGTTTGCTCAACTGAAAAAAAGAAAAAATAAATTCTCACATGATTTAGCCAAGAAAAGTAGATATTTTCACCAAAAATCTCTCTATGTTTGCACGAGACAGCCAATGTCCTCCCTCCCTCCAGGTCCAGTCCATCCTGCAGGAGATTGGTGGGTGGTTTCTGCTTCAGAGTCAGTTCTCTGTCCTTGCCCAGCCAAGGATGTGTCATTACACTCACAGCAATTAGATTTTACTTGAAATCAGCAAAATGGAGATTTCTCCCAATCCCATTTAAAACATTCTTGGAGAAAATAGGTATTCTTTCCAATCTCAGCCTCCTTTCTGCTCCATTATTATACAAAATGGGCACCCAAAGCTACTCAGAACTCTAAAATGATTATGATTTATCTGGGTATTTTGTTCCTTTAATCTATTAGGCCAATTGTCCTAATTTAACTAAGTAATTCTGTTAATTTAACTTTGGGGTTAATCTTGCTTTAAGAACCCTTTTTGCTGAACAGTGAAACTGTGCTCAGTTCATTCTTTTTTAGACCTGAGTGTAACCTTTTTAAAAAAAACCAAAAAACAACAAAAGTTTTAGTGTATCATGTGATCAATAGATACAAGTACCTTCATTTTTTAAATTAGTCTAAGGCTATTTTCCTTTTACTGTTGTATAAACAGGGAATTGAAGGGTAAAATAGTTAAAACTTAATGCTATAGTGCTAATGTGGCTTTTAAATCACGTCAGCAGCAATCACTGCATTATAATTAACAATTTATTGAACCAGCAATAAAATGAACATCACATTACTTCTTAAAGCAGCAGAATAAAATGGCTAATAAATAGCATAAGCCAGACAAATTGCAGAGTAATAGAAATTTTCTGAAGATTTATAGCGTGCAGAAAGATGGATGTGCTATTAGTGGGAGCTCCAAGACTTGACAAAACTCTTCTGCAGAGACACAGTTCCTGGGCATGGCAGAGTTCACCAGCCCCAGTGGTCCCTCCAACCCTCAACTCACTGCTCCCGCACCAGGAGATGCTCCAAAGCTGTGAGGCTTTGGAATTGCAGCCTCTTCTCGTGCTTTTGCCAACACTCAAAGCGCCACTGCCAAAAAGATACTGAAATATTTTATAAACTGTCAAGGAACGAGTCTGCTCGCTGAATCTGAGTCTATTTTCTACTTTGCAGGCGGAGAAGAAACTCCTGGGGGGCTTCGCTGGGGCTGAATTTTGGTGTTTTGAAGTTGCAGGGAGTTTTTTTGCCCGTGGAAAAGGGTGGATTTGGGCTCAGCTTTGGGAGGGAGAACCCTCAGGGAAGGAAGGTGGGTTTGGTGGAGCTGGGAGAAGGAAAGCCCTCGTGTTTCCCAGGGCTGGGGTGAGGAGAAGGGAACGGAGGTGCCTTTTCAGCGTTCCTGCTGTTGGGTTGTGTTGTGATTCCTCATGTCAGAGTGTCTCTCTGGTGTTGGGATTTCAGTGTTAACAGATGCAGCTTTACACGACGTGTCACAACACGGAGCATCAACTGGAAAGAGTCTAAAAGGGCTTTTTTTTTTAATTTTATTTTTCAGTTGGAAAAGAATTAAAGCCCAAAATTCCCACTCTGCTTTTCCCTGAAATGTGGTGAAAGGGAACTTGCCATGCAGAGTTTCCTTCGGCTGCTGCAAGGAAAGGACTCTCAGGCTTTAATTTTAAATTGAAATATATCCGTCAAGTCCCTGGTGTTCAAATTGAAAATTTATTGGATATACAAATTTTAGGGTGAAATCTGCAGTCGATCTCAGCAGTAATTAGCTGCTAAGACAACAAACACTGATACGAACATGCCAGTCTTTAATCAGGAATTACTCTCTGAACCTTGAAGGTAAATTACAATTAATTTGCAGGCTAAAGGTGTTGTTGATTGCATGATGAGATTGTTATTCTATCACCTTCCAAAAAAAAAAGCAGTTCTGCTATTGATGGTGCATTTCCTTGGGGTTTTTTTCCTGTAGAGGTCTTAAAAGGAACAAATATCCAAAAAATCCTGCCTGGTGCAGCTTTGCTTCAGGTCAGTTGAGTCAGCTGGAATGTCACTCACATACAAAGAAATCTCTCTGAAATTCAGGTGTTTCCCACCTTCAGCTGCACCAAACCTTGCCAAAAATCAAGGTATCTCACCACAGGAAAGGTGCAACAGCCTGGAAATGAATTCATTCCTAAATTCTGGGTTACACTTGGTTCAGGTTTCAGTGACCTGTTCACAACAGCTCAGCCCACCCTGAGCTTTAAAGGACTTTAGGGCTTTAAGATATGGAGAGAAATCATTTGTGTGTGTGTGCACACTTATTTTTTGGAGATATAAATATATAGATAAAGAAAAACTGGCAGTACATGGAATTTAAATACTGATTGACACATTTAACTTCAAATTCTGGCTGATCTCTGTGTATTCTCCTTCCTGCTGAGCAATTTCAGGGGCTGTGCTGCTGGTACCCAACTAAATCCACAGGTAGGACCTTAGAGGAGGGAAGAAAATAACAACAAAAAAGACCAAACACAAAATTAAAAACAAAAAAAAATACCAACAAAGAATGTGGACTGGGATATGATTAAGTAAAAAAAATAAATTATATATATATTTTTTGAAGTGATGTTAAAACTCCTCTTGTTCCAGCTCCTTTCACCAAACCACTTCCACAGCCTAAAAGTTACAGGGAGTTTTCCACTAAGTTTTGCTTTTGGGGTTTGTTTTTGTTGTTGTTTGATTTACCCCCAAAAAATAAACATGCACAGAGACAGTAGATGGGGATCAAGGGTGAAAAATCCCAGTATCCATGAATTAGATCCTTTTCCTTCATTCTAAGCCTTAAAATTACACTCCAGTCCCATTTTCAGGCTTTGGTTGGAAGGTTTCTCTTTCACATTAGTCATAAGGTAAATATATTTTCATTTAGTTAATTAAAATGTTTTTACTTGATATGTCTACAATTAAAGGGCATCAAGACTCGGAGTACAATCAGGAGAGGCCAAAAATTATTTCCCAGACTTATTTCCTCAACAGAAAAAGATTCATATTTGTCTAGAAAACCATGGCAAAATACACGGATAACTGGATGGGACTTCCTTTCAAACTCTCCTTTACCAACAAATGCACCTTAAATAAATCCTCCTTGGGCTAAATTAGAAAGCAACATAAATAAAGGATGCCCAGGAACACCCAAGCCTGTTAATCAGTAGGAAATATTCCATTTTCAAGAGGTGGCATTAGAAATACTCAGGTGTTGTACAAATAAATGTGAATATGGGTCACCTTTTTTGTGGATTTTATCTTTAGATTAAAGTCTCTGTGGAACAAACTTCAGCCTAACAAGGTGGGTAGATATTGGAGACATGAAAAGGTGCAGAAAATCACTGTACTTAGATAGCAACTAAAAGAAATAAAGTGACCAAGTGAGCTGATAGTAAAGAACTTTATTATTCTGTGATATTTTCTATAAAACCCAACTAGATTGCCCAAATCGACACTTCAAGTGCCACAAGTGGCTCGTAACACCCCTGAAGGTTCTACAGCCATGGCCCTCAGTGGCTGATTTTCATGCCAGACCTATCCTGGCCATGAAAATCTCTGGTTTTTGGGCTGGTTTAGATGGTCACAGGGGAGTAAAACCAAAGGAAATGCAGAACTTTTGTATCTGGCTTTTCCACAGCTCATTGTTGTCACAACTGCAGGGATGGGCAGCACAAAATTCAGGGAAAAGAATCTCTTGGCCTAAGATGCTCCCACTTGGTCTCTGGGATTTGTGGATTAGCCCCAACAGAGCAAAGCTGGGGCAAAATAATTTCCACACCTTGTAAATTCACTTAAAGAGGGTATTTGTGCTCCATGATCACAGCCAGAAAGACCTCTCGGAGTGCACAAAGTAAATGGCCATGAAAAGCATGAATTCTCCAAGACATGGAATAACTAATCCCAAGGTGATCAGGGAATTGTCTTGCAGGGTAGGATCATAAAGGCAAACCAAAGAAAGTCACTTGGAAGGTGAAGGTACAAACCTCACTGACATTTTTCTGATGTCCACCGTGGTAAAACCACCAGTGTAATACTCAAAACAACAAAAATGTGTTGACTGTTTCTAATTTAAGTTCTAAAAAGATATATTTTTTTACCCAGTGAAGTCAAAGGCTCTACCAAAGCTACAACTTCTAGTAAAGAAATAAAATAAAATAAAATCAGATATTAAAATCCCCAAATTCAGCTTGGAAGGGCTTAATTTGCTGTAACTTGGCTTTCTGTTTGTTACAGCACTCTGTGCCCTGATAGGTACCCACTAAAGGGGCACACAGAGGGTATTTATGACACAAGAAGCTATTTAAGTGCTTTATAAAGTCTAAATCTCCTGTTGATCTTACTCCAGACAAAAAGAAATAAGTGTGAGGGGACAGAGGGAGAAGAACCAGCAAAAACATTTATCAGAAAGAAATTTGAGCTAAAAAAGCTTTTTTTTGGTTTTTCAGATATGTGTCCCCTGATCATTTGAAACAGGGAGGGGGTTTCTCAGGTGCTCGACAATTGTCTTAGTAGGGAGTTTCACTAAATCTTATTCAAATCTGCTCAGATCAACTGAAAAACTTCAGCAGAGCTCTGAGACTTGTGCAGTTGGGACAAGGCAGATATTTCTGATGGCAGCAAGTTTTCCTTATGCTGCCATCTTGTGCCCCAGAACCTCAGCTTGCTGTGAAAGATTAAAGAAAGAAAAGAAAAAAAGAAAGAAAAATAAATCCCAACACCTTAGCATATTATATATATATAAAAATATATATAAATACCCTTTCAAATATAAGTAGGGAATATAGGATAATGGAATAAAAGCTTGCCTACAGATAGGCTGAAATGACAGTTCAATATTTATTAATCAAGTCAATGTGATGGGAAGTGGAAGGTTAATCTAAAATAGCACCACACTTGTGTGTCCTCATCTTTAAATGCTTTTCTTGCTCCTGAAGTTGCATCTCACAGAGCCACAGGGAGGAGCACCTGGAGATGCCCCATCTCCACTCAGAGGGAAGGGTCAGCAAAGCTCTGCCCTTGATAATCTGCTTTTCCTGCCATTTCAGAGTCTTTCTCATTCAAAAGTTGTTTCACCTGCTTGTTTCTCTTTCCACTGACCTTGCCTTTCATCCCCTGATCTATTAATTATCCCAACATTGCTATTATACCTTAAAATACTTCACTTTGCCTATTTTTCCAAAAGGAAACTGCCCAACTTCAACCACTGACCTCAAAACTGCATCACTGAGTCCATTTAAATATTTACAGTAATGGTTAATAAATAGAGATATTTGGTTACTTGGGATACATTTGATATTTCATGGCTGATAATTTGTCTGTGTGAGCCATCCCCAGGCTTTCCACAGGGACTGGTGCTCCCTAATATTGGGTGCACAACTTAATACAACTTAAAACATATAAAATAAAGCATGAAATAGTTCAAAACCCAAGCAAGAGATGAGCAGAGCTGGATGGGAGGCAGGAAAACACACTGAGCAATGAGCAGTGCACATGGAACTGACTTCACTCTTAGTAAGTTTCCCTAAACACTTCAGAAAGGCTGGAAAAGGATTTCTTTAAGGATTTGAAGGGAAACACTGAGATAACACCGTGAAAGTCAAGGGATGCTCCTTCCAGGCAGGACAGGACACACACTCCCTTAATTTATTATGGATAGAAACAACACCAGGCTCGGTGTTCTTGTCCTTCAGAGCAATAAATCCCAGATGTGCTGCTGGGACAGTGACAACAATGTGACCAGAGCACTGTCACATGGCATTAACAACCACTCTGACCCCTGGGTAACACAAGCTGAAGAAATGATGGTTCCACACCATCACTGGTCCCTTCTCCTTCTACCTGTCTCTTAAAATATTCCCTTTTTCTTTCCCTGTCATGGGAGAAATAATATAAAAATCTATAAAGGGTTTACAAGATTCCACAGCCCTTCCCTGTGCTCTTGACTAATGAATTCAGGAATAAATATGGTTTTTCTATCAATTTATATATTTGCATATTGTGGAATGATAAAATGGTTTGGGTTGAAGGGACCTTAAAATTCATTTCATTCCAAACCCCTGCTATGGGCAGGGGCGCTTTCCACCAGCCCAGGTTGCTCCAAGTCCTGTCCAACCTGGCCTTGGACACTTCCAGGGATGGAGTTTAATGTTTATCAGGAGATATTCTTTAAGAAAAATTGAGTGAAGAAAAAGATGTTACAAAATTCCCTCATTTCCAAAACAAATTTGGAAAGAAATGCACCAAGTGGACACAGAGCTACAAAGTTTTCCCAAATAATCTGATGCTACAAAGAAACTGGAAGGAAAAACATTCTCCCCTTTGCTCTTCTTGCCTGTAATCTCTGACCTTCATAGTGCACATTTTTGGTACAGAATAAAGTTAAATCAATGGAATTAGAAATAAAGTCCTTTGGAAACAGTGCCTTGAGTGTTGCCCTTCCAAGAAAGATTTTACTCCTCTCCGAATTCACAACTTTTACATTTGTTTCAAAAGCCAGAAATCCAACAGGAATAACTGGATATTTACTGACATAAACCACTTTATTAGGAATATAAAGAATTTGTATTTGTTCTGAGCCCCAGTTACTGCACAAAAATATCAAACTACTAAATCTGGTCCATAATTCCCACCCAGAGGAGTGAAGGAAGATGTCTCGTTCCAGCCAAGGCTGAATAAAGTCACTGGGAGAACAAACCCACCCCAACAGAACTCCAAACCATTTTTCCAATTGCCTACACACACAGGTGACACCAAAGAGAAAAAAAATTGCCTTGCATTGGCAATATTATTACTTATATTAATCTAAACTATTGAACAACACATCTGGTCTCAAAAGCTTGAGATGTGATGTTCATTTTCCATAGGATTTCACAGGGGGTTGTGCTGGGAAAGGGAATTGCAAAGCATGGCAACTTCAGCTAACAACAGCAGGAAAGTGGTGTGGGCAGTGGAAGGGGCCACAACACACAGAAATAAAGAATTTGGCAAAGTTAATCATAGAATCCCTCAAAAGCAGCAGCCCCAAATGCCACCCTGGCAGGGTTGGCTGAGCTCAGCAGGTGAAACCAGCACTGCTTCCAGATGGGGCTGGTGCCTTCTCAGTGCCTCATTAAAGGATCCCAGGGAATAAAAATGACATAAACATTCCCAGGATGGGGGATTGGAAAGTCACTGTGTCTCAGAAACTTTTGTTAGTGATATTTCCCCACTAAGGTCAAGTGTTGTTCACCCTTAGCAAAGAATTCAGGCCAGCTGCTACCTCTTGGATTCAGGATTTATATTTATTTTAGTTATCTGTCTGCATTACTCTTTGGATATACTAAATTGACTCTTTTTTAAAGCAGGGAAGCATCAGCTCTTGGAGAAATGGATATTCCCTGCAATGTTTTCACACCCCCAGCCAATGCAGGTGTCAGCAAGCTGGGAACCACCAGCTAAATTATTCCTTTGCCTTGTTCCCAGTGTTCCCAAGTTTTATGGAAGCAAAGGAAGGAGCAGGGCTGCGCTCCTCAAAAAGAGACATGAGCAATTCCCTGCCTCTGGCCTTCACCCCACCACAAGGTAATGGAGGTGGATGGAAAGGGATGGAAAACCTGGAGTGTGAAATCATTCAACAGCAGCACAAGGGGCTATCAGGGGGGCTCCTAAAATCACTTCCAGTGAAGAAAACTTCTCATATGGAAGCAGCTTGTTTGTATCCCACTAAAACATCACAGTTTCCTCAGATGGACAGAGTGGGGGAGCACAAGCAGCATTTGGGGCATTTAGGGGTAATTATGGGACCTTCTGAACTGCAGCCAAACCTACACACCTGGCAGGTCAGGGGATGTGGGATTGGACATTCGGGATGGGATCCAGCATGAGGCTGGTCTGGGAATTATGGGGATCACAGAATTATTGAATCCTGGAATGGTTTGGGTTGGAAAGGACCCAAAAGTTCACCTCATCCCACCCCCTGCCATGGGAAGGGACACCTTCCACCAGCCCAGGTTGGTCTAAGCCCCGTCCAGCCTGGCCTTGGACACTCCCAGGGATTCAGGGGCAGCCACAGCTTCTCTGCCCAACCTGTGCCAGTCCCTGCCCACCCTCCCAGCCACCAATTCCTCCCCAGTATCCTGCCTATCCCTGCCCTCTGGCAGTGGGAAGCCATTCCCTGTGTCCTGTCCCTCCATGCCTTGTCCCCAGTCCCTCTCCAGCTCTCCTGGAGCCCCTTTAGGCTCTGCAAGGGGCTCTCAGGTCTCCCTGGATCCTTCCCTTCTCCAGGTGACCCCCCCAGCTCTCCCAGCCTGGCTCCAGAGCAGAGGGGCTCCAGAACTGGAGCGTCTCCGTGGCCTCTTCTGGCCTCTCTCCAACAGGTCCACTAAAACAAACACTAAAGACCAACTTTCTCAGTCACCTGCCACTAAATTAAAATGGGACTCCACTGATTTAAGTGAACATTGGGCTGGAAAACACAACCCTTGGTGCCCAGACACAGCTCTGGAACAGTCCAGGAAGGTTCTGCAGTGCCAGAACCTCCTCCAGATCCTCTGCCGGAGCCGCAACATCCAACAGGGCCGTCCCTCCTGGGATGCTCGTGGGAACAAACTTGTACTTCAGGGGGGTGTCTGTGAGCATTTTAATCCAGTTCACACCAAAACAATGATAAACAAGGATAATAGTCCCAAAAATTCTCCCCTCCCCAAAGAGTCCTAGAAATCCTGATTTACTGACCAAGAGCTGGAGTCACTAAACAGAAATACAGTAACTTAATAATCTGAGCATAGCAGTTTTCAGGAAGCAAAATTAACTAATTCATTATGGCTTATAATTTGCTGAGGCATAGCTGCCATATTTGTAAAATCAGCAGGTTCAGAAAAAAAAAGCAACTTTTTAATGAATGTTCTTTTTTTTTCCCCCCTTCCCAGATCCATAAATGATACAATTACTTAGCTCCCTCTAGTGCCAATTTCCAAAATAAATTTCCCACTAATGACTATATTCACCAATGTAATCATCGGAGCAAATTAAAAATTCACTTGGCAATAATTAACTGGTGAACTCTCAAAGGATGGAGTAAATTGCCATGAACTAAAGCAGAATTCAACTGGTGTCACAATTACAAAGAAAGGTCAAATGTGGGCTTTCTGCAATGACAAAAATCCCCCAGTGCTGTGCAGACCTTGTGGAGCTGGGAGAGTCGAGGCAGGGAACGGGGACAGCACCCAGAGCTGCTCCAGCATTCCCTGGCATTTCCAATCCTGTTAGGAAAGTTTCTTTTTCCTTTTCATTTGCAACCTTTATTTCTGAGGCTCGGCGATTTGGCGTTCAAAAGATGCTCCACGCTCACACAGGACACTTAAATATATATATTTATTTATTCATCTTAAATAATAAAAGGAGTCTCTTTGTTTCCCTGGGGTTTAAAAGTGGGTTCAAAACAGGATTAGATACACTAGCCCTTTTCTTGGAATCTTCCTTTGGCAGCCTTAGGCCAGAGAAGGGGCTGAGCTAGGTCGTCCTTTGGAATAACCCCATATTAGTACTTTAAAATAATTAATAATAATAACAAAAACACCACCTCCAGAGGAATCCTTGTGCTCATCCAGATGTTGGAGGAAAGAGGCTCCACAGGGGCAGGAAGGTTCCTCAGCTTCTATGCCTTCTATGAGTCACACTCTGAACAAAAATAATCATGAATACAGATTATTTGTAAGAATATTTGGGGGTTTTATTAATAATGTGGTTTTTCCATGCCCTGTTTCTGGATTTCTTTCATCATACAACACATCTCAAGTATTTTCTGAACAGAACAAAGGCTGTGGTTCCTTTTTAGCTGGGGTTTTAGCACAGCAGCCAATCTGCAAACACAGGGTTAGAAATTAGATAGTGGTTAACTTGGAAGAGATGTCACAACCTCCCAGAAAGAACATGATAAAGTTGTCATTTAATATATATATATTGACAAAACTAAGGGCTAAACTTTCTGTGCCCCATTGCTCAAGTCACCAGATTAAGCATCATCTTGGCCCAGGCTGTTGATTTTTGGTACAGAATCATCTGAAAAATAACTCATTTCCAAGAAAATTCACCTCCTGCTTTAAATGTACCAAGAATCTAAAACCAACAGATTTTACAAAGCTGGGTCCCATATGCAGTGTCACTGCAGAAACCATGTAAATACAATAGTTCTTTTAATTTGCATTTCTCTTAATCCCTCCTTGGACTGGCTTATCAAGCACCTGCTCCACACCATGCCACAGCCATGGCAGGAACGTGGACAGGGCTGTGATGAGGGATCCAGAGGGATGAGTTTCCTTGGGAGGCTCAGAAGGGCATTGGAGGCACCACAGCGGGTTCTGGGCATCCCCCAGTCCCTGCCAGCAGCTGTGGGAAGGTCACCCTCACCTCACTGAATCCCACCAGAATGGCCATCTTTGGGAAAAAAACCTTATTCCACAGCCAGAAGGCAGGGATGGGTGGGATACTGGGAAGGAATTGTTGGCTGGGAGGGTGGTCAGGGACTGGCACAGGTTGGGCAGAGAAGCTGTGGCTGCCCCTGGATCCCTGGGAGTGTCCAAGGCCAGGTTGGAGCCACCTGGGCTGGTGGGAGGTGTCCCTGCCCATGGCAGGGACTGGAACAGGAGCTTTAAGGTCCCTTCCAACCTAAACCATTCCACAAGTCTGTCATGATTAAATCCTTTCCCAGCCAGCACCTCCCACCACACTGTCCTGTTCCCTTTGCCAGGCTGTTCCAGCTGCATTTCCCTCCTGTTTGGGGAAGAGTATCCCATGTCAAAGGAGCTGTGACTGTGCATGACAGGCCAACCAGCTCTCTGGAAACACCAGCCTCAGGGTGCTCTGGAGAAACTCAACTAAACATCCATATTTTTAAAAACACCAACTAAGCTCTTATTAAGGCTGTGAAGGAAAAGGCCAATCCACCACTGCCCTGTGACCTCACCCAGACTTGAGCCCTCCTTTCTGCAGGAAAACAGCCCCAATCCCAGGCTGAGGTGGCTCAACCTCAGCTTGCAAATATTGCTGTGTGCCAAGTCAAAGAGGAAAGGAGCAGCCAGGGTGTCCCATTCCAAAGGAACAGCCAGGATGTCCCACCCCAAAGGAACAGCCAGGGTGTCCCATTCCAAAGGAGCCCCAGAGCCCCCTCAGCACGTCTGGGGGATTATCCCTTTTGTAATTCCAGGATTGCACTGAGCTCCTGGTGATGGCCCAGGGCCCCAGGAGGGCTGGAGGTCCCCATGTCACCAAGCCAGGGCAGACCATTTTGTCACAGACACATTTCCTTGTTCTTGGCTTAGCTGAAAAACGTTTGAAGCACCAAGTCCAAGATATCCTAAAAAATAACTGTAGCAGCTCATGGGGCCCTTCACCTGCTTCCTAAAGACCTTCAAATCACCTGGAAGACGATGCAGGAAAAACTGTGCCTCGGCAACACCGCCTATGGAGACTTTCCACTGTACCTTTTGCAACCAGACTTGCCTTCCCAAATCTTCAATCACGAAGCCCAGCCATGATGATGATTCTATTTTTCATATTAGTATGAAAATAATATATTTTAATTTTATATAATATTATGTAATAGTTGTGACGTAGAGTTATAGTGTTAAATATTAAATATATTCCCCATCCCTGGAAGTGTCCAAGGCCACGTTGGAACAACCTGATCTAGTGGAAGGTGCCCATGGCAAGGAGTGAGATGAACTTTGAGGTCCTTTTCAACCCAAACAATGCTATGATTTTATAATACCAGTACTTATTATTCTATTATTATTATATGTATTATTATTGGTGGTGGTGGTTGTTGACATTAGCATTGTTATTATTAATTATCAATTATTGTTGCTGTTGATATTTTGTTATTACTTTACAATTATCATTGCATTAGATATTTATATTATTATCATGCACTATATTTTATTTATTATATATTGGTTATTCATTTACTATTATAAGTAATTCTATATAGCACATACAGTATGTTATATGATAGAAAATAATGTAATATAATTAGCATAATAATATAATACTATACTATAATTACTATACGCTATAATTATCATATATCATATCATATATAATTAATATGATACATTAATTCACATATTTCAATGGCTCCTTTCACATAACTCCATTAAAAAGGAAGGTGCACGGGGCAGAAACCCTCCAGCAGGAAATTCTAAGCCACACCACACCATTCCTAACGCAGATTCCATCCCTCTGGAATTATCCCCAGGATCTCTCTGAGCAGTGAGGAACTAATGGGAATTATGCCCTTGGCATTTCCTTCCCTGCCAAAGGCATCCAACCTTCCCTGGCCAGAGCCCGGGGAGAGCAGAGCAGAGCTCAGCTGGGCAAGAGCAGCACGGGTGGGAGTTTGTTCCCAAAGAGCTGGGGTTGGTTATTCCAGGGCTGCAAGACCCATATTCCCTGTTCCCAGGACTGCAGGGTGAGAGGGCTGGTGTTGTTTGGGAAGGCACACAAAATTCCCTGTGAGTTTTGGTGGCTTTCAGGGCAGAACAACTGCACGGCTGGATGTGGAAACCAACACACATCAAAGCAGATTTTAAGTTATAAAATAATAGCACGGCCCAGCAGTGATTGGCTTTTGATGTGATTAGAGGTGATGCTGTCAATGCTCTGCCTCCACTCAGGGCCTCCTCATCCTCAATCCCTGCCTTGGGATGGGCTCCCCAGGGATGTGCTGGGACCCTCCTCTTCCCACTGGCCAAAATTTGAGGCCAGGCAGGGTCCCCCTTTAGTCACGAAGAGGGTCCTGAGGCTGCCCAGGATCACATAAGGAAAGATCCATTGATTTAACAGACCTCTGTCTGTGTTTTGTCCAGCTGGAACCCACCCCCTGAAAACAAACAGCTGGGAGTACTGTAAAATTAGTACTTTGTAATCCATGGATATCAGACTACCTGGAAAACCACTGGAATCGTTCTAAGGCAGCTTCTCCAGGCACAGGGAAGCGGCTGCAGGATTTAATTTGCTGTGCTTTGATTTCTTGTTCCTTTAAACTTTTGCCAGAGGTGAGGGGAGTGCCAGATGCACATTTTTTGGTGTACTTTAAAATCCAAATAAATACAAACAGCATATGCTGGGGTTTGGTGTTTCCTCTCTGAATTTTTTTCCTCCCCTTCTGGAAAAAGCAACCAGTAGGAAAATAGGTATTTCCAGTCTGCCATAAGAGCAGCCACAATGAGGATTCAGTAAATCTCTCTCTCAGAGAATCACTTACAGAGGGATTTTGAGATGAAGACACATTTTTCTGCACATGAAGAGATGTGTAATCAGTGGTTTTCTTTTGTACTGTAATTGATGCTTCAAAAAATACATTTACTGGAGTACCGGTGTTTAATGTTTCAGGCTGGAAAAACAAATAGGAATGAGCAAAAACAAACAGAGTGAAATTCTCAGATGATCAGCTTCCTTGCAAAGGTTCTCCGTGGTTCGCTTGAATTAGCTAAATAATCAAAAATAGCTTCTCTAATTCTAAAGAACTTCGTGACAGCTCTCTGAAGTTTTCCATTCATTCACTGTATGGGGGGAAAATGAGATTATTTAAATAGAACCTTAATAAAACCCATCTAGGATATCTCTGCATGGTTATTAGTAAAGAAGAATAATGAAATAACAGCACATGTATTGTAATTAGTGCATCAGTTCGTTATATCTGCACGTGTAACTTAAATGCCTTAAATTCATGGATACTTTTAAACAAAGCCTGAAGTATCCAAGTTTTAGACCACTGGACATTTCTTTACACATGTTAAAAATATGGACTGCTTACTAGCAAGGAAATCAGATGTGGATTTGATTAATTGATGTAGTCACATATTAAAAACTTCTGCTTCTTATCCCATTAAAAGTAACACTAATGAGCAATGGCTGTGACCTTCAAGGGGAAAGCCACGTGTGCTTCAACCCCTCAATATTTACCACCCAAATTTAATCTTTATAATGGACACCTTAAAAGGAATCTGATAGAAAATCCTAAGAGCTGCTCCAAAACTAAAACACTTAAGGAAGATTTTGATTAATGCCTCGTGATTAATCAATTGATTAATATAGTTTTCAATACAGATGTGAGGACAGTGTCTACTTTAATCAACCACCCTGAAAATGGTGAAGACAAATGATCTATTTTCCTGTCGATTGAAAAAAGAAAGCCTGTTTTAGCAGTTATGTAAATTATAAGATGAGCCTTCCTTACCATGCCCAGATTTTCCCTTTTATAAAAACCTTCCACACAGTAACTGTTAATTAGGTAATTGTCATCCTTTTGGGAAGGAATTCGGTATAAACCTAAAAGTAGTCCCACTTTCAGCCAAATGAGTGCACTTCTTTAAAGAAATTGGTTTCGAATTGCACCATAATCCATATTTAAAGTCCCTCTCCCTGATATTTCTTTATTCTGAGACTGTTTCTAATTTGTGATTATGCTTCCTACCATACTAAAACTGAAATCTTTATTCCAGTCAAAAATAATCACCCCGTAATTACTGTGACAAACTGCCCAAGCTGTATCATTGTGGCCATTTCAACTAATGATATTGTATTAGAATGCCGAGCAATAGACTTCAAATGGAAAATATAATTATGTGCATTAGTTTGTCTAAGCATTTATAAGATCACATATCCATCAGTTATCAGGTCTCATAAAAAAAGCCATATATCACTGTCACTGCTGGTTTTGTTATTGGAAATGTGGGGCTGCTGTGAACCCGGCTTCACATGTGTGTCTCAAATTCCTCTTGTTCTCCTGCCCAGGAAATCCCTGGGAGCTGAACTTCTGGAAAAGGAGCAGAATCCTCTCAGGTGATGGCACAGGAACGAGTTATTTGACAGTGTCACCAAACATAAGCTTGATGTTTAAGGTGCCATTTAATCTTGAAGATGTGTTTAAGTGTAGACACCAGGCTGCTCACTGTGCAGAAAGCCAAGTGATTCACAGGATTGAGGAATTATTGAGGTTGGAAAAGACTTCCAGGGTCACCAAGCCCACCCTGTGCCCGATGCCCACCTTGTCCCCAGCCCAGAGCTCTGAGTGCCATGGCCAGTCCTGCCTTGGGCACCTCCAGGGCTGGGCACTCCAATCCTCCCTGGGCAGCCCCTGCCAAGGCCTGACCACCCTTTCCAGGCACAAATTCCTCCTGCTGTCCAACCTGAACCTTCCTCTCCTCCTGTCCCTGTTCCCTGGGAACAGAGACCGACCCTTCTGGACTCCCCCCTCCTGGCAGGGACTTGCAGAGCCAGAAGGTCCCCCCTGAGCCTCGTTTTCTCCAGGATGAGCCCCCCAGCCCCTCCTGCTGCTCCAGCCCCTTCCCCAGCTCCGTTCCCTTCCCTGGACATGCTCCAGCCCCTCCATGTCCTTCCTGTAGGGAGTGACCCAGAACTGGACACAGCACTGGAGGTGCCTCACCAGGGGACACATCTGCACTGAACATCTCTGTATCTCCTGTTTTGCAAAGCCAAGGCACCATTTCAGCAACCTCTGAGCATCCTGAGCCAGCCCAGCACCCAGCCCAGCTGTGCCTTGGCAAAACTGCAGCTCTGCTTAAATTTCACTCATGCACTTTCTCCATATGCTTTGCTTTGCTTTGGAAAACCTAAACTGTCCAGGAGAGTGGTGGAGAGTCCTTTCCAACCTAAATAATTCTACGATCCTGTGTCAAGGAGGATATATGGAATCATAGAATCACCTGGAATCATAGAATCATATGGAATCACAGAATGGTTTGGGTTGGAAGGGACCTTAAAGGCCATCCCATCCCACCCCCTGCCATGGGCAGGGACACCTTCCACTAGCCCAGGGTGCTCCAAGCCCCGTCCAACCTGGCCTTGGACACTTCCAGGGATCCACAGCTTCTCTGGGAACCTGTGCCAGCACCTCATCACATGTTATCACACAACAGGGATAAGTCATTAAATCACCTTTTGCTACACAACAACGATGAGTTACTCTCAGAAAATATAACTAACATTTTTCTTCCTCTTTTAGGGTCATCTGAGATGCGGATCTGCAGTTTCAACACCCCGCTGAAATAATACCAGGCTGTGGTTTTGGTGCCAGTATAAATTTAAGCCATCCAAACAAGGCTGTGTATTTGAACTGACAAAGAATAAATTATTTGCATCTGGCATAACTGATGGTTGTGTCAAAGCCCTGGCATATAATTCTTAATCTTATAGATGCCTGTTTACTTGTGCATAAGATCCTGTGCCGAGTGTCTTCCCAGAACAATTATCAAGTTATTGCTGTGGGCTAGCCTGGAACTTCCAGGGAAAACCCACACAGAAACGCAGCCATCCCAGAGCAGTCTGACAGGGATGTTTTGGGTTAGACATCACTGCTCTGCTTTTCCCTCTGTGCTCCCAGTAAATTGGGAATGGGAGTGTGCCAGGAGGGCAGAGCCATAGGGATGTCTTTGCTTCCATGTGATTCCCAGAACACCAAATATCATGGAATACCAGAGGAGAAATGTTGTTCACGCTCCTCCTTGGGCTGAAAAGGTTCTGTGGTAACCTTATGGTGTAATATGATATATTTTCCAAATGAAAATTATCTCTCAATGAGCAAGGAGGTGGGGTTCTTTTTATGGTTGGTTTTAATTAATATTGATTTTACATGTTCAGAGAGAAAATCCACCAGTTCAGAGCTGGGGAATGTGTAAGATGCGTTGTTTTTCTCGGGGAATTTTCATTGATTTTTATTAATCCTGCCGTTTGTGATGGCTGGGGCTTATCTGATGCTGTGTGTTTTATATTAGGATGCTGAAATAATCTACTGTGTTTGATACTCAAATATGTAACAGAAGACACGTGGCCAACAAACCCTCAAAGGAACCTGCTTTGTATGTACCTGTTCTAGCCCAATAAAGACTCAGGGCTCTATGTTGAAAGATCAATAGGCTATGAAATTTCTGCCTCCTTATTAGCAGAATTAATTTCAAAGGGGCAATCCACATCCTAGAAAATGTCTCATATTAAGACGTCCAGATGTTTTTGGTCTCTCTGTCTGACATTCCCACCACCAGAATAAATTGTATTTCCAGACTAATGTAATAGATAAGAGATAGGAATAAATCTCATACAGTTCAGTTGATAAAATTAACATGCTGATGATATTTTAATGTTTCCATATAATCAAGGGGGCATGGATCATGCCTCCACCAGCTCCAATGTAATTCTCTTCTTTAATCTTTTCTCAAGGAAGAAAAACTAGAGCATTAGAGAGGATTATACAGCAAACAGTGTGTGCTCCAGTCTTCGAGCAAGTTGTTTGTGATGCGGTTGAGTGACTTTGCCCAAAGGTATCTCAGCAAAGCAACTGGAGGTTTGGGGTCAGAACCAGCCGTTCCTGCAGTGCCAGGGTGTCACTTACACGTCGTAGCTTCTGGTGGAGAAGCTCCACTGATCTGGAGAATAATATTAACGTATCAGAGCCACTCAGCATCCATATGACCTTATAGAGAGGACAGGAAATCAGGCTTGGCTTGAGTGGAGGAAATCTGAGGGACTTTAGACCCAAGGCAGTCAGAATTTGGCCCAAAATGCACGGGTGGGTTTGCTGGAGCAGGGTATGGGGACAGGGCAGCTTGAAATAAAATTGCAGTTCATGACAGAGACAAGGGAAAGATAAAGTTAGCAAAGGTAAAGGAGATGAAAAGAAAAAAAGAAAGGGGAAAAAGTCTATGTATGGAGCCTAAGAATTATTCCTGTTTGGCAGATATTCCTGGTCTGTGGTGGAGTTCTCCAGGCAAAAGTCTTAAATGTGGTTGAAGGGGTTTAAAGACCCAACTCCCACTTCATTTTGATGCTGTATCTTGCTGACTTACACAGCCTCAGACTGCTGGCTTTAGTCTTTAATGTGAGAAATGGATGCATCCTTCTCAAATATCTAATCAGGACTAATTGGGACACATCAGCAATCACCATATATGCATATAAGTCTCCATGCTGTGAGCGCCTGCACTTAACTTTGGCATGGCCAAAAAAAGTGATGTTTTATTCCATGACAAAGTTATTGTGACATTGTTAAAAGTCATTGTACACATTGATAAAAGCTATTTTAGCAAAACAACAAGAGAGGGATCGTACAAAGCAAAAAATATGGAAACTTGATAATATAAAAACTTGATTCCAAAGTAATTCCTGCAGGTGGCCTGTGAGCTTTGCAAAAACCTTCTCAGGAGGAAGGGAAAGGCAGGTGTGGCACAGAAATGGTGACACAGAGCTCAATTTTTCAAGGAAAGGGTGTCCAGGCCTTGGCAGGGGCTGCCCAGGGAGGGTTGGAGTGCCCAGCCCTGGAGGTGCCCAAGGCAGGACTGGCCGTGGCACTCAGTGCTCTGGGCTGGGGACAAGGTGGGGATGTGGCACAGCGTGGATTGCATGACCTTGGAAGGCTTTTCCAACCTCAGAGATCCAGGGATTTCCACACCAGAACGTTGAAAGGTGTAGGAGGATGAGGGAGAGGATGCTCTGGTTTGAATCCAGATGGTATTCTACAAAGTCCTACAAATCATACCCACTTTCCTATGGGTGACCCTAACCTAGAACCTCCTGCTGCTGAGGACACGGGCCCGAGTGCTGTCCTTTCCCCAGCTTCCAGCTCTCCTGGGGGGCTCGTGTTCCTGGCTCTGCAGGACCAGAACCCTCCACCTCTGGCTCATAAGTCACCTCCTCGGCAGTGATCTCAGAGCGCTCCTGGAGCGGCACGGCACGTCCCAGACGCCGCGGAACCACTCGGAGCTGTCAGCACGTTGCCAGCAGATTGATGGCTTTGGAGACCTCCAGTGTGGAGGGTAATGTTAAGGATCTGCAGTTACTCAGCTGAAGTTGAGATGAGGGATGTCTCCTTTCCAGCCCTGCTTATTGAATTTGAAAGCCCTCGTAGGTTTGGCTGTCAGGGTTGTTGCTCGAAACAGACTGTTATAGGAATGAGTTAAAAAGGAATGGGCAGGGGAGAAAAAAAAAAGTTTAAAGGCAAACAAAGATGAATCTTTATCTTTTTCAGGTTAAGGCAGTGACAAAAATATAGATTTTCACAGCAAAGGAAAAAAAAATAATCCTTGTGTTAGAGCCTTGTCCTTAGAAGAGCTTTTTTTTACAGCCAAAAAGTCCTGAATGGAGAAGTAAACTTGGAGCCAACACGTTTTATTACACAAAAGTTTGTCATAAGCAGAGGCTCTCGGTGAACTGAAATGCAATTTGCATATTCTGTTTCACTGGTTTTATTCTATTACATAATGAGTAGACTTCAACACTGGGTAAAAAGAGCAAAGACAGAGAGCAGACTGTAAATAAATGTCAAGTCAAAGAAACATTAGAAACCAGAGCAATAAAAAGTAAGAATAAAGGTTTTTCCAACCTGCTACATTGGAAAGGTAACAATCATTCTATTACTGCAATTACTTCTAATTTTATGTATAAACCCATTTATATTTCTGAATTAAGATATTCTACTAATCATCTGCACATTCCTTCACTTACCCACCTACAGCTCCACGAACTGATCATGGTGCAAACTTGGCCTTTGTTGTTCAAGGTCCCTTCGTGTAATCGACACTCTGTGCAACTTCTGCTACAGCTTAATGAGTATAAAATGGGAAAAATACAGATTTGAACATACAAGAAACTCTGGAATAGCTAACAAATTCAATTCTGAAGGGCTGAAGCTGGCTATGCATCTGGAAGTTTGGGAGAAGTGGAGTTCTGAAACATAATACAATATGAATATGCATATCTCCCCAAGGACAGGTTTCACTGCACTAGGAAACTACAGATTTGTTAAATTTGTTAAATAATAAGTGCATTTTTCATTAAGCATCAGGGAGGCAGCCAAAATAGTCTGGTGTAGCTCAAATGGAAAGCTTCACCCTAAAAAGGAGAGTTTGAAGACTTCTCCATCTTTTGAAATCCCATCTGTGACCTCAAGCTGAGGGTTGTCACATCATTGTGATGGTGCTCGCTGGGAATTCCATGAGGAAAGCAGGACTTTGTGGATCTCCTCGGGAATTAAGTGCTTCATTCTCTCTTCTGGAAGCGTTTTGCAGAAGAAGGCTGTCTCTCTCTTCTTCCAGCCTCCTGGAGATATTTTATTTCTTCACCTTTACTGGAGCTTCCAGTACCTTTTATGGAATCCCCAGCAGGATTTTGGGCCAGTCCAGCAGGACCGTTAACTACCCACAAAACAGGGCCATAAATTCAGGATGTGTTCATAAATACATCTCTCTGAGCTCCCTCTTTCCCTCTCCAGCCCTGCCTGGAGGACAACCCAGCCCTGCCCACGGGTGGATTTCAGCCACCCAAGGAGCTGTGTGGAGCTTTTACCCCTCCAGTGAACCAAGGGGGTAAAACTTCATCTCTAAAGCAAAAGGCAAAGGTTTTTGTTCCCCTGATCTTCATCTGCCAATGCAACATTTAATGAATCAATCCATGGAAAGTCTCCAGGCAGGAGGGTTCGAAACTCACACTGCCACGAGTGGGCATTTAATTTTGATTTCCTGAGGTGCTTATTGCTTATTAATCAGATAACATTATGAAAGCTGAGCATGGGATGTCAGTTATCCATCAATTAGTTGGGCTGGTAAGGGATGCTCAACAGCACTAGAAGTGCTTCCATGTCCCTTGAGTAAATCGAATTACAAGGAAAGAAGTTCCAGAGAGTTTCTTCCACATGGGCAACCACTTGTGTGGAACAAATTGTAGCAAATATTAATGTTTTCAGACAAAAAGTGGCTTCTGGAAGTCACACAAGTAGTAGATCCACCATAAAACTTTACACAAAATGAAATGCAAGTTGTTTTATTTTATCAGCAAATTCATCGAGTGACTGCAGGAGAATCAGAAGTTATGAAATTACCTTTTTTATCAGAATTATCCATGCTAGGACTGTGACTTAGGAATAGTTATGTTGCAAACCCACCACTCTGGTTTATGTTCCTTCTCCAACATGGGCTAAACCAAACTTTTTTTCATTTGTTAACAGTTTTGCAAGTGGCCTTTAGAAATTTGACTTGTGTGAGAACATCATTTCTTGAAAAGCAATCCCATATTTTCACTTCCATATCATGTTCAAAGTATTTGCTGCAGCTGGACGTCAACTCCAAGGACTAATTTAAATTATTTTCCTGGTGACATCTTAATTCAACCAGGTAAGGACCCTGCCCAGTTGGTGTTTGTCCTCCTCGGACATCTCCTGCCCAGCTGGGCCATTTTTTGGCACCTCTCAACGCACAAAGGTCCTGGAGAGCGTAAAAACAAGGAACAGTCTGTGTCATCTGGTGACAAATACAGTTCAAAGTACCATTATCACTTGTTCTCATGGTGATAATTAATCCCATCACCATTATCATAATGAGAAATGTTCAGAAACTGCTGATTGAAAAACTCCAGTCTAAAAAACACCCGTCATTCACTGCCCTTTCAGCCTGAGGGATTCTTACATTTGCTGTTGATTAGCACACAGTCTCCCAAATAATTCTGATTCCCCAATCCAAACTTTTCTAGGGTTCTTATGTTTCGCTTCGTGATTTTTTAAACTGTTCCATTCCGGCGTGAAGTGCTCGGATTGCACTTTTGTTCATTAATTTGTGATGGATCTTTAATCAAAATCTCCTCCTGATTTCTCTGCTCTCCCAGTGATGTGGTGACAAAGAAAAGACAAAGAAATTGAGAGAGAGAGAGATTGTGGTGGTTTAACCCCAGCCAGCAACTCAGTATCCCACTCATCCACTCCCTCCCCGTGGGATGGGGAGGAGAACTGGGAAGAGGTAAAACCTGTGGGGGGAGATAAGAACAGTTTAATAATTGAAATCAATTATTATAATGATATTAATAATAATACTAGTAATGAAAAGGGAGATAACAAGGAGACAAAGAGGGATAAAACCAGCATCATTTCTCACATCCCCTGACTGCTGATCAACCTGTCCCCCAGCACTGATAGCCCTTGCCAGCCAACTCTTCCCAGTTTACATTCCCAGTTTATATTGGCAGTGAATGGATAAACTGGGCAGTCCTTGACTTAGGGTGAGCACTGAGCAACATCAGTGTGTTCTCAACAGGATTCTCACATGAAATCCAAAAAACACGAGAGAAGGAGAGGGAGAGGGAGAGGAGAGGGAGAGGGAGGGAACAGGACTCTCCTTCCAACTTTTCATTCATTTTTCTTGGCAGTCTGAAAGTAATAAACGACCCGAGCCTATCACACATTGACTCCTCTTCTGCGAGGCTGAAATGGCAAATCTAAACTGCATTGCAAAAGAATCACATTTTTAGAACCCTCAAATTTTTCTGCCTTTTTGAGGTCACAATTGGGATGTGCAAACATCAAACGAGGTGTCTGAAATCACAGGACATTGTACACCACTGGGAGTGGGGTCCTGTTTATATTTGGCCATATGTGAACACAAGACTATGCAATACTATGAAGTGCTGCTTTAAAATCCTGTAAATTGAACCCATTTCTGAAGTGTGGGAATATTTCTGAATTATTCTGAATATTTTATAGCCATAGATATATGGGATGACCTCATAGTGGTTGAAATTAAAGGCTTGCACTGTAAACAAAGTAGATTGGTTGACCAGGGTGGCTTCTTTTAGTCTTTCCTCTGTACTGAACACATGAATTGGCTGCAGCGTGGCTGTATTTGTACACACAACCACTACATGACAAATTAAAGAGGGGCACATAATAAGCTTAAGTCACCACAAATCACATAATAAACATCTGAACAAGAAAATTTAATAAACGATATGTTTCCACAACAACTTCAGCCCCTTCCACTGAATCCATAACCCCCCTAGGACTTGTTCTGATATTCTCAGTTCCAAAGTACACATTCCTTATTAAAAGGAGGGGGGAAAAATAAGCACAACTCACCCTGCCAGGATGTCTCTTCCTCTCACATTTTCGTCTGGCAGTTTGTCCTCCACAGCCAGAATTCCAGCCTGTGGCTATTTTGGATGGAAAATGGTTTCCTGATTTGTGAAAACTTCCTTCATTTTAAAATTATTTCTAATGTGAATCAGCAAGAAACCTGGTGAATGGGTGGATAGGACCCAGGGAAGGATCTCTTTGTGGATTGTTGCTCTGCCTTAAGGCCAACAGCTTGGATTTATGATTCCTGCATCCTATAGGAATGTTCCTGCCTTTGGCATAAGCAGAAACTCCAGCCTAAGCCAAACAAGCTTCTCCTATAATAACTGGTGCAGATGTTGCAAAAATAGCCTTCTTTTTCTGTCAATATTTTGGTGCAGCAGGATCTGTCTTTGCTAGAAAGAAACCCCTTTTCCCAGCCTGAAACATTCTGGTACATGTTTCCTAGTAAATTTTCCTTTTGAAGGATCCCACTGGGATTTAGACCATCTCTTCCTCACAGCACTCCAAAGTGACTTTGGAGACGTCCCTTTTAATCCTACATTGCTCAGGTGTCAGAACTGATCTTATTTAACCATTTTGATAATTAATTTGACAGAGAATGCTTGTACACCAATTACATTTTTTTTTCCCTGACAGGAATTTGGAAGGCAATTCCGACCCAAAGGAATGTCGAACGACAGGTAACTTAAATGGTCTGGGGACTTCAATGACAGAGGCAGGAGAACATTTGGCCACAGAGACCTTCAAGTTCAGGAATTTACAGGTGAATAACTGGTGTTTCCCCTGACAGCTTGAACTTATTGCTGGGGAATGGAAGAAGGCAAAGATTTCATGATATGCTGAATATAAAGCACTGATAAAACACCCCCATGAACACAAACAGCAGGTACATCCTGGGATGGGGAAGGAATAATGTTCCCATCAGAAACAGGAGAATAGTCACACTGTTCTACAAGCTCATGCTGCCCCTGGTTGGGATCACCTACAGCTCCAGGCTGTTCACACCAGGGGGGAAATTCATCAAAATTTGGAAAAGGGATGCTCAGGCAAAAGTCCAACCTCTCTTAAGAGATGAGAACAAAACAAAGTCACTTATTTAGCCCAGTCAAATGAACAAAGGCTGGGTTAAAACTGCTTTAAATCACTAGACAAGGTGGGTGCAAATGTGAACAGGCATTCACTGGCTACAGATAATTGAGATCATTAGAAGGATTTGTCTCAGTGACACCTTCAGGAGGAGGGAGGTTCTCCCATAGCAGCAGTGGAGGCAAATAAATGATCTTAAATTAGAGCAGTCACTTTATGAACCCAAATCCATCCTATTCTTCCCTGGGAAAGCTGGGACGGGGTGTGACAGCCTCTGCTGTCCCTTTGGGTGTGTTAGGTATTTCTGTGGCACTGGAGATTAGAGCCTGACACCCTTGGAGTTGCTTCAACACCCCAGGCAGGAGCAAAAGGTGTGGCTGCAGGAGCTGAGTGTATCAGTTCTGTCACAGCTGGTTTGAATTGGATCTGTCACCCAGGAGAGACGTCTGCATTCCATAGGTGTCCTCACAAAGTGCTATACAGCACCTCACATCTCTATAAACATATATATTTATGTATATACACACCACAGACACTGCATACATGAACCCACACACATCACAAGCATGCATGTGCTTTCTAGACAAGGAGGGGTTTCAAAGTGATGTGTAAATGTGTGTTTGGGATTCAAATTATTATCATATTAAACAACAAACAAGTGTAGAAGAGCCTCTTTCTCTGTTTCCACTCATTCTAAACCCAAGTTACAGCCCCCCTCCCTTTCTGCTCTGCAGCCAAACAGCACAGACAAACTGGCCTCTTCAACTATTTTCTTATGCTAAAGCCTCCCATTTTTTACAACTAACTCATCTGATTTCCATGATCACAAAGAACTGGATAATATTAAATTATAACAACAGCAATCAAGGGCATGGGGAGCAAGAGGACCCTCGACTGCAGCCCCTGCATCACTCGACAGCCCCACAGAAGAAGAGGTTGAGAAGCACAGCAATCCACACAACTTCCTCCCAGTGCCCATTGTCTTTTTCAGTTCCTAATGATGCTGAAGTGCCTTCATGATTAAAATTTAAAGGTTTCCCAGTAACCAAGTAATTTGCCCCAAACTCCTTATCTAGCACTCACCACGGAGACTCTGATTTTAATACACCATTAATCAAGCTCCAGCCAAGTTTGCTCCTGATCCTTCCAATTACAGAGGAACTAACTTTGCTCTTCTCAGTGTGCCAGTGAGACACCTTTCCCTGCTCAGCCTCAGCCCCTGGAAGCAGATGGATAACAGGGCTGGGTTTGGTGCACTCTGTACAAGACGCTGTTTGTTGTGAATTATGAATTAGTAAACAAAATTGGATCACTCTGCTGCAGGATAAACTCCAGCCAAATTCCGAGCCCTGCACATCCTATTAGAATCCAAACCATTAAGTGATTTCAAGTTCTACGGTGTGATAATAATCCTTGGTTTGATAAAATGGAAATCGATGCGCCGGTGACTCAAAGGGGCGAGTTCCAAATCCAGGCACATTCCCCACCACAAACATTCCCACAAATGCCCGTGTTGTGTGTTTAATTTGGGCACATGAATAGATCCAGAGCCTTCAATAGGACATCTCGTGCTCTAAGTGATGCACGTGCACGAGTGATTGCAGGATCAGTTATCAGCAAATGATCCCCGGTACAATTTATAAGAATTCCAACAGATTGCAAATAGCTATGATTTGTCACACAACATCTGGTCTCTTCTCTCCGCAATCAAATGGACAAATGGAAAGAACAATACGGGCTGGGAAATCGCAGCTTGTGCAAAACAATTAGAGGGAAAGGGACCCACACCTTCCCCTGCCGGAGTGATGGAATTTGCACAGCACTGCCTGGCTCAGCTAAGAGAGACTCTGAGCTTGTTTGAGCTCCAGTGTGATCTCTACTAAAGGAAGAGTGAATTCTGGAGTCATTTCTATCCCACACGTTCAGGCAAAACAGGATGGAGGGTCCTGTTAGTGCCCCAGCAAAGTCAAAAAGCTTCACCTGTTTTGTAGGACTGACCTCAGGTTGAAATGGGTGAGGGGGAGAAGTGGATGTGATCCAGAATCAGATGCTTTACTTAACAGAATTGTCATATTTTACTTATATATATCATTATTATCATTGTTTTTATATATACAGATATATATCAATGTGTTATTACCATATCAATCCCATCACCTGGTTCTGAATGCAGGTTCTTTTTAATTCAACTAAGAAAACATGACAGCCCTTCCAGTTATTTTCCAAAACTTCAAGAGCTGTCTCAACAGAGAAATCCAAGGAACAGCCAACAATTAACTTGGCTGTGAGTCAGGAATATCCATCACAAAGCTCAGATTTACGCAATACAATTCAAACCGAAAGGGTATATGTGAAACTGTTGAGGAAACAAAAAATAACAGGGTATGAACTCTACAAGAACAGTAAATGGGACAGATTTTCACTGACAGCATCACTCAGAGTCTCTGGGAGGCACCGTCTGCTGGTAAGTTTGATTATCTGATGAAAAATCAGTTTGATATTTAAGAAAAGAGCAATGAAACATCTGAGTTTGGCATCGTTCAAATCCACCCTCACGTGTGAGTTGAGATGCTACACGTTAGTTCAATAAAAGTTTCAGCTCTTGTGTGAAATCCTCTTTTACTAAGAGGAGAGAGATTTGGGCGAGGTAAAACAGAGTTCCTTTACACGGATGTCCAACGAAATTTGGGGTTTGGGTGTTTTCCCTTTGGAGATCTGCTCCTTCAGAGTGCTTGGCCTCACCACAGATCTCCTTCTCTGTAGAACTTCATCACAGCCCTGCAAGCTGTGAAGTCAGGGCAACACTCAGGCCAAAAACTTCACTTTTTTGGTATCCATCCAAAACAAAGTTCCCCGATTTCTACAGCTTTTCCTTCTTTCGGAATTTTTTTTCTCCAACAGTAATCAGCAGTGTAACCAAAAACCCCAAATCACTACAATTTCCCCCGAAGTTGCCCTTCATCCCAAACACAGTCATACCTTTCTCTAAGATTTACAACGTTAACCAATTCTTTCCTGTCAACTGGCTTGTTTTTTTTGGCAGATCCCTTTTGCATGATTCATGAAGGACCAGTAAAAGGCTAATTGTTCAAATTAATTTGCGTAAATGACTAAGCAAGAGATAACAAAATTACATCTGCACTTGTTTGGCAAAGATTCAATAGCAGCGGCCCTGTACTGCCAGCTGCTTCCAGACAACACTCTTGCAGAAATTAAAAGCTACAAATATTAATTAATACACTTTTTTGGTACGTTAATTTGCACTGAAAGGTTCCGGAGTACAAAACCGCTGAGAAGATGAACCATGATAATTAGAATTAATGGGATGGATGCGTGTTTTTTGCAGCTGAAGTTTTAAAAACCCATGAATGGAACCGGGAACTTGGAACTGACATTCCCATAAATCTCTATGATAATGCTGCTATTAGTATTAGAAGGATTAAGTGCTGCGGCTCCAGCGTTATCCATCACATGACACGCTGGATCCCATCTGTCACCGCCGCGGCTCAGACATCGCCGCTGTCCTTGAGGAAGCTTTGGGAATTCAAGGAATTGGGGGGCTCGGGAATGAATGGCTCAGCCCTCTGAGTCTCCTGCAGGAAGAATGGCCAGTGCTCTGTACTTAATCAGCTCAGGGCTTGGACAAACAGCCTGGTTGGAGTGGCAGAGTTTGGGCTGAGTTCAGCCCAGCCCTGAGTCAGAGATAACTCAGGCACGGAGACACAACAGGCACATGGCACAGGTTTGTGTCCCGAGCTCCTTTCTGGCGCTCCAAGTTGGGTTTCTCTGGCCCTGGCTGTGCTGATGTTCACCCCATTAATTTTGCATATTTTAGGGCAGCCAGCGCCACTGGAGCGCTGCTCAGAAATAAGAATGAATTTTCCCATGAAGTCACTAATGAGACCATTTCCCTGCTTCCCAAGGTTAGCTGCACATTAGGGTGATGAAAATCCCCTTCTCCTGGAAATGGAGTCGTGGAAAAATGGAATTTTAGATGCATTCTACCTTGGAACTTCACCTGCAAATTAACTTTGAATTTTGTCTTAGAGTTTTCCAAAAATTCTGAAAAATAATTGCATTTTCCGTTCTAAAAATGCTTCAGAGGGGTGAAGATGCAGCAGGACCACGTTGCCTATTTTACTGATCAATTTTGTCATGCTAAAGAAAGTCATAGAAAAGGAACTTTCAAGTTTTCAAAGGTAAGAAATGCTTAAGCAGCACTTTAAATTCCATTTTTAATGACACCTGTGCACACACCTGGTGTAATTGGTGAGAAAGGCTGGACCAGAAGGGATGTCTAAGAGAGACCAGGCAATAAACATTATCCTGGGAATGAGCAGCATCCTTCCCTTTCCCAAAAAGCCACACCACGGTGTTCCAAGCCTCCCAGAACAAGCCAACACTAAGCAAGACACGCCACAGAGTAGATTTCAAAGATCCATCCAGAATATATTGGTGGGAAAAACTTCCAAATTATGCCATCACCCCTTCCTAGACTCCAAGCCTGTCACTTTTCCTGTGGAAGTTGACCATAAATCCCTCTGTTCTTTCACAGGACAGTCAGAGCTGGATTCAACCCATCCAGATACAAATGACAATAACAATTTCAATATTTCTTAGTGAATTTCATAGAATAATGCCAGCAAAGTCAGGTGATCAGCAATGCCAGTTTATCCCAGTTTTGTAGCAGATTTTCCCAGACCCATGGTGGGATTTTGGGGCTGTCCTGTGCTGGGCTAGGATGTGGATTTTAATGATCTTTGTGAAACCCTTCCAGCTCAGGATATTCTATGATTCTACACAGGTTATTATTCCTTTACCCCAAACTCTTGGATCATTTTCTTCTTCTACAATGACTCTGCTTCTGTTCTGCTTTTATTCCTCTGCAGGGGCTAAAAAAAAAAGAATAACTTGTTGTCCCATTTCTGATGACATCATTGAAAACTTCAAAGCTCCCCTTGACCCTGGGGTTGTTAATATTGTACAGTCTGACTGTTCACAGTCTCACAGCTCTCACAAAGTCACATCTCCCCATCCCTGGGCACCAAATCAGAGATCACACCAAGGGTGGTGCCGAGAGATCCTTTTTTGCTCCCCAAACACGGATTTTTAGTGTCCCATCCAGCAGAAAAGCCTGGAAAACACAAGTTTTAAGCATCTTTTAGAGCTTATCTGTATCACAATAATAAAAATATATTATAATGTATTAATTACTGTGAATGTTTCTTCTTGCCAATGGTGTTGGGTTTACAGTCCAAAATGTTCATCCAGGTGGGCAGCAACCAACCAGCCTCAGAAATTAACACATTTTCATTAATATGTAATTAATTAATATAAATATTTTTTCCATTTCTGTACTCTGAAGACACAAGTGCTTACCCCTACATGGAGGTGTGACATGAAATTGCTCAGTGAATGGCAGAGCTGCCACACTGAGTAAACTACTCAAGGATTAAAAATCAGTGATTAAAGAGAAAACTGAATAAACTCAAGAACTCCAACACACAGATAATGTAGGAGGAGAAAACAGGAGCATGAATAACACGAAATTAATTCCTAACCATCTGAATTGTTAAATATAAAAGGAATATGCAAGGGGAAAAAAATATAATCGACAACATGTTGTATTTCTGTAGCAGAAAATCCAAAGTTCCTTATTGATGCTTCTGTGGGTTATGATCTCTGTATTCCCAGTGGGAAAACCATCACCACTACGGTTTGGGAAACTGGAAAAAGGAACACAAAGGGGATAAACTTTGCCCAGAGCACAGGAAAACAGGGAGGCAGTGCCCCAGTTGGATGCTGGTGCTGTCCAGGATGCTGGTCCAGAACATTCCACAGGTGACATCCAACAGGCAGGAAGGACCTGGGAATTGGGTTCTTTCTTCTCCTTGAAGCTTATGGAATTGGAGAGAGTGCCAAAGACCACCAGAGCACTAAAGGAGAATATGAAGGTTTCTTTGAGGACAATCTCCCCATGGAAATGGCAGTGAACCCCCCCCAGGGCTGATTTTCTTTCCTCCCATGCCTTTATTTCCCCTTAGGAAGTCAAATGAATTACAATATAAAAACCTAAGAACATCCACCATGGTTGTGTTTCCCCCTTTCCTGTCACACCTGCAGCACTCAACACACTATTCCACAAAGCACATACTCCAGGTCTGGGCTTGGGATCCATCACTGAACCACAGCATGGTTGGGGTTGGAAGGGACCTCAGAGATCATCTCATTCCAACTCCCCTGCTGTGAACAGGGACACCTCCCACTAGCCCAGGTTGCTCCACACCCAGTCCAACCTGGCTTTGGACACCTCCAGGGATGGGGAAAGAAAGAGGAAGAACTTCTTTACAGAGAGTAATCAGTTACATTGGAATGGCTGCCCAGAGAGCTGGTGGATTCTCCATCCCTGGAGGTTTTTAACATGAGACTGGAAGTGGCACTCAGTGCTGTGGTCTGGTAATCACCGTGGCGTTGGATCAAAGGTTGGACTCGATGATCTCAGAGGTCTCTTCCAACCCAGTTGATTCTATGGGGCAGCCACAGCTTCTCTGCCCAACCTGTGCCAGGGCCTGCCCACCCTCTGAGCAAGGATGGAGTTTTTAGTGATGGTCCTTCATCCCTTTTTAGCACAGACATCTCTAATATGTTGCTCCTGATGTCCTCCCCCATCATTTAGAGACAAACCCCACCACATCCCCTGGCAATAAATGAGCCTTCAGGGTTAAGAGTCTTCACCACCCTTGGTGTCATTTCCCCCGCTGTGCTTTGCATATTCTGGTTGCTGCCATCATGGAAACAGGAGCTAAAACCGTGGACAATGAAGCCCTGTGTTTCTCCAGGCAGGAGATGCACGGTGTGTCTCACAGGGGCTGCCTCCACCCGAGCAGCTCACGCCACATCAGTCCCTTTTCTGCAGGACCACGGCAAGAGCGGTGAGGAAGAAGTGATTTATATTTGTGCCTCAGACATCCTAATTCCCTCATGCACAGTTTCAATGGAAAGAGACACCAAGAGCTTTAGAAACGTGTGGCTAATTATACATCTCATCAAATGCTCAGCACTTACACCCGTGACGAGCACAAAGCACTCGTCTGCTCTGCCACCTCTCCCCTTCCTGGGTTGTCCTTTTTACTGGTCTCTCATGTAAAGACAGTGGGCTGCTTAAACATTTGAAGTCTCCCAATTTAAAAGATTTAAATTATTTTTAAAATGCAGAATAGATTTGGGGTTTGTGTGCTCTTAGAATTCAAGAAAACCTTCCCTGGTACTTTTTTTTAATTAAAAAGATCCCTTTGGGCTATGAATGCCAAGTTCTAGCCCAGAGGGAATTTATATTGCAGATATAAACCCCTGGAAATCAGAGTATGGATCCATCTACCACCAAGCCTGATAAACCCTCGACTGTGACACTGCTACTGAGGGCTGCTACAATATCTGATGACAAAACTGACGGATTACTTCTGATGAGAACGTGGAACTCTTTTTGTTTTTAACTTGACCCCGAAGACATGTCATAACATTTGTAATACGTGCAATAAAGTGTCAGCTCTCCTGCTCTAAGGCTGCTGGAGCTTGGAGTTAAGCATTCAGTTTAGTGCTCCTACAGCTTTCAACTGGAAAGGAAAAAAAAGACTCTTAATTTCCTTTTGGACAGTCCCAAGCTGGTAGGACTGCACTGATTTGTCTTGGCTAATGTGGAACAGGATGACTTGGAAGAGGAATCCAGAGCAACAGAGAAAGCAAATAAAATAAGCCCATCAACCTTCTCTCCGTAAATTCAGGATTTACAGTTCAGCAGGAACAGTCTTGAGAGGGGATGGCAGGAAAGCGAGTGTCAGCCACCACCTCAGGAGCAGGGCTGGCTTGGCTGCAGCTCAGCATCTCACTCTGACCTCCAAGCTACACAAGGTGCATCATGAAGTGTTTTAAGACTTTTTCAAGGGGAAAAAAAAATATCAATCAGTGTCTCCCATTCCATGCACTGCTGTGCCCATTCCATCAGGGAAAAAAGGGATCTTCACCAACCCCGTATCTCCCATGCACCACATTAGTCATGGAATTACTAAGGCTGGAAAAGACCTCCAAGATCATCGAGTCCAGATGTAAACGATTCCCATAAAAAGCCAGATCTTGTCATGGGTACCACATCTCCTTTTTGACTCAGAGGTTGTGCAGACTGGAGCAGAGAATCCCCATTTCCCTGATAAACTTGTCCCAAAATTAATAGCTTGCAATAAAAGTAAGCACCAGGCACAAGCCCGTGAAAGACAATATTTTGCTGCCACTAACAAGGGCTGATTTCTTTGTCTAAGTGTACAATATAGTCAAAGTAAGCTTTATTTCCCAAGAGATGAAATCCTTCATTTATTTGTGCAACTTCCTCAGACTTTATATTCCTGCGCATTTCAGGACTTCAGTAGTTGCCTTCTTGTAATATTTCAGCTTTTAAGCTGTTTTCTTGCCTCACTGAACTCACATAAGATACATCTGAAAGCTTTAGTACAAATTTACTTGGAATAAAGTCTTCAATTCATTTTCATGGCACCCAAAAGACAGCTTTAATAACTGCAATGACAAATAAACTGGAAATCATTCCAGGCCTTTTCACTTAACTGACAAGTAGAACGCTCTCATAATGAGCCGCAGGTTTTACGTTTTCTCTTTGACCATAATAGCTTCATTTAAGAGCGTCAGACCCTGACACTTCATCATTTATCTACATTATTTCTCATCTTCTTTCAAATAAATTATGGAATACTAGACTGAGCACATAAAAACAAAGTGACTTGTTATCTGTAAACAGCAAGATAAATTGTCCAGAAGTTCCTCATTTAGTTCCTTTTAAATTTAAGGGCAAGTTATTGGTTGTACCTTTTTTTTTTCCTCTCCTCCCATCCCAATTTTTTGCATTTTTTTACAGCCATCTTATTCTGTTGCCAGTGGCCTTTGTGCAGCCATCCAAAGGCTGATGATAGCTCAAAAGGCACAAAATAATTCCATTATCCCAAGGTTGGACAGGGTAGCACAGAAAAAGAAAAAAAATAATACTGAAAAAAATCAAATAAACAACTTCCACGGATATTTCTCTCCATCTGTAAAATTCCTCGTCCCTAATACATCTTGTCAGAGCAGCAAATGTGACACATCCAAAGTAATGAACAGTGGGGCTGTGACTGTCCTTGCCCTTAGAAAGAGAGTGCTGATATTTACCCTCAGCCAGCCCCCCTTCCCTGCTGGAATACATTAATTCCCATCCCCAAGCCATGTGGAACACTTGGAGTTCACATTTATTTTAGAATCATATTGTCCTAAACACAATTAGCAACACTGCCTTTGTGTTTTAATTATTAGTGACAGAAGAAATTAAGAGAGGTTCGGTTTAATAACAACACGTGTTTCCATCACACGTCCCCCTGTGAAAAATCACTGAGCGTGTCTTCCCAATTTCCCGGGATGTGGAGACCCCTCTGGAGCCCAGGAAAAGTCCTGGAAAGCCAGACCAGGATGTTTAACTCTGGCATGGGAGGGATTCTTTGGGAGACCAGTTAGACTATTCCTGGTGTAGGGACAGGGAAATAGAGACCCATGGCTGAATCCAACGCCCTCAATTCCAGCTGCAGATTTTAAGCCTTATGTTCCAGGACAAGGTGAAAACTGGGAAAGCAAGAAGTAGGTAGGAAGGCTTTTCAGACTTGTCCTTCTTTTCCCTTTGAAGGATTTCCTTGAAAAGTACAGCAAAACTACAGTGTCAATGGATTTCTCATCCCAAAGGAGGCTGTCACTCACCACTACAGGCTGGAAAAGAAGGAGCTGAAAAGAAGGAGCTGAAGAGAGCCTAAAAAAGGGAAATCACAGGAAGGCCCCATCACCCAAGGGATCCAGCTCATTGAGCTTTGTGTTTTGGTGGCAATTTCTGAGACACGAGGACACAGTTCCTGGTGTGGAGCAAACAGCCCCAAGCTTTGCCTGGTGCTCAGTTTGGGGGCAAACTGGGCAGGGAATCACACGTTTTATAACCAGGGTGATGAACAACCCTTGGATGAGTCACTTTGAGTGCACAGCACAGAAAGGCACCAGTGTCACACTCACCTTGGACCCGTAGAAGTCCTGGGGTCCTCACGACCAACTTTGCAGAAGACAACCCTGTGGTCACACAAGGACTTTCAGGGGATTCCTCAGCAAACCTTGACCTGTTTGGTTTTCCCAGGTCATTTTTATTCCAAGCTCCTCCTTTGCCTCCCTCCTCGAACCTCCTGTGGGCACACAATCATGTTATCTGTGCAGTGCAGGCAACAATCAAATAAAGGCAAAAATAAGAGTTTAAGCTGAGGTTCCCATCAGCTGCAATCCCATATACATCACATTTTAATTATATCTCATCTCCAGTGGAATAGTTAGAGATGCCATTTGATACAGCGGGGTTTTTTTTTGTTTTATTTTATTTGAAAAAATTAACTCTAACTAAATTAGCAAAAATCAAGTAGTAAAAGTTAATTGGGAATTATCTACTCCAAAATAACTCTTACTGGCAAATGCTTTGTGTGGTTATAAAAGGCTGATAAATATAATTGTATTTATGTAATGAGTATCATGTTTAATTTACTGTACTTGGTTGTTATACACCGTTTTATGGAGCCCTCATAAGTAGCTTCATATTAAAGGATAAAAAAACCCCAAACCCACCATCAGATGCAGCACACGGGAAACATCCAACAGATTCCAGACAAGGTAAGGATGAGCAATTTGTCCTGAGAAAACAGACCTGAGAATGTGCCATTTTCTCCTGTTACTGTTATTAAAAATTATCTACAAAAAAAAAAGCCTTGGCATAACTCCCCAGGTCAAATTGTTTAAATCAGAGTGGCATTTTGTCCAACACTGCACATACTCTACATGTTCATACCATCTACAACGCAGAAAACACCCAAAAAGAAGGCAGCATTCCTCTTTTATAAAGTTAACACTAAAAAAAACCCCAAGATTAAACAAAATGCTGGTGTCTCTGAAAAAATAAATCTGAATTCCAGGCCCTGATGGCTCTGGAGGAAATCAGTCCCAATCTCAATATTCTTAGCAGCATCCTCAAAGCAGGCAAATAAAGAGGCAAAGATGCTCTGATATTTAGCACAATTTAAAGATTTTTTCTCTTATTTTTTTTCCATTTATAAAGATTTTAGAATGCAGGGTGTTGGCAATGCTCAGAGGCCATGAAAATCCTGATTTCCTGTTATTGGTGTGTGGCATAAGGAGGAGATAAAATTCCTTCCTTCACTGTGATGTATCCCAAGACCCCACATCTTGCCCTTTCCTCCTAGTCCCCATTTCCACCACAAACACAGAACCATATCCTCTGCCTGGGAAAATTTCGGACAGTATCCTTGCCATCATGCCAAAAAAAACCCTTCTCAACAATTCATATTATAAAAATAATTAATATTGCACTTCCAGCCTTCCTTTTATACTGGGCCACCAGGAAATCTGAGATTCCCAGCTCTCCAAACGCACATTGAAAATTCCATTGTGGATTTGGACTTTCTGGCTTTTGCATTGCTTTTAGGCAAAGAATCCAACCCAAAAAATTCCTCCTTTGGTGCAAAGTGATTGGCAGCGCTGACTTGTTGACTTTGGAATACCAGAAAATCACCTTATACTTTTAATTAAAGAAAGGGCATGTTTGTCTTCAGCTCCCCCACATCTGCTCCAGCTTGGCCTGCTCTCTGCTCTTTCTGTGGGGGATACAAAGCTCTAAGATTTATTGTATCAGATTAAAAGTAAAGGCTATTAATGTCAGATTCCGTGGGGATTTTTCGTTAAGGCTTCTTGGTTTTACTTTATTTATAAATTATCATCTTGAGGCTTGTAAAAAGGGCTTTCCCCTCTCTTATTCGAGTGACATTGTAATTTATATTGCTGGTAGTTCCATAGGAGAATTCAATTAAGAATTACAATTTGTTTCCTTATAACAGGAGCTAAACTGGGGCTGTGCCTCTACACATGAGCCATTAACAGGTTTTATACTATTGGAGTGCCAAAAAACAATATATCCTGCATCAAAATCTGAAAATAATAATAATTAAAAAAAAGGGAAATTAAAAAGCCAGTTAAGTCATTTAGTTTGGATGGACCACAAATGTGGCCTTGCAGTATGAGTGACATTTCTCTCCCTATCCCAGGATAAGGGGCAGAAGCACCATGTCCTGCGATTTCTAACAGCTCATGGTGGAAGGTCTGGAAAGTTCTCCTGAGCTGACCTTCCTCTGCTCTCATTTGAGGTGACCTGCTCTGATATTGGGGGAAAATCCTTCCTTGGGAGGGTGGGCAGGCCCTGGCACAGGTTGGGCAGAGAAGCTGTGGCTGCCCCTGGATCCCTGGGAGTGTCCAAGGCCAGGCTGGAGCCACCTGGACTAATGGAAGGTGTCACTGCCAATGGCACTGGATGGGCTTTAATGCCCCTTCCAACCCAAACACCAAACCATTTTGGGATTCTATGATGCCTTAAGCTTTTACCACAACGTTACATTCACCTCTAAGTTTCTCTAAAGAGAAAGATACAAATTCATTATTCCTACTGAGACCATAATATCACCCAGCATATCCATACCAAACTCCACAGGTGATCTTATAACCTCAGTTGCACCAAATAACACTTTTCCCAAAGTTTGGGTTCTCAAAACACCGTGTTCGTGTTCCCTCGACTTTCTGCATCAGGAAACCTGAGATATTCCATGGCATAACATTACAATTTGATACAAACACAGAGGATAATAATTAACCACGAGGTTAATTATTAATCCAAGGGACAGAAAGCACTTAGGAAAACAGAGAGGACAGCTCTTGCCCCAGACAGTGTGTCCTCTCCTCCAGTTCAGTGCACCAGCACAAGCCCGGAACATCCCCCAGCTTTGAGGGCACCAGCAAAGGCCACTGAACACAGAATAATCATCAAGTGGGTCATAATTACAGAAACATCTGCTCCAGATGTTTTTGTTGTGCTCTGCATCACCATTTTTTTTTACAACAGCCTGTAAAACCTTGTATTTTTTTATCTCTAGCAGGTTGGTTGTTATTCTTAGTAATACAAGGAGAATGAATGTTCATTAAAGGCACCAGGTTGTCACCTGTATATATAAGATTATAAAGACTGAGGGCCTTCAGACAAAGCCCACTGCTCCTTGAACACTCNAGGTTGGGCAGAGAAGCTGTGGCTGCCCCTGGATCCCTGGGAGTGTCCAAGGCCAGGCTGGAGCCACCTGGACTAATGGAAGGTGTCACTGCCAATGGCACTGGATGGGCTTTAATGCCCCTTCCAACCCAAACACCAAACCATTTTGGGATTCTATGATGCCTTAAGCTTTTACCACAACGTTACATTCACCTCTAAGTTTCTCTAAAGAGAAAGATACAAATTCATTATTCCTACTGAGACCATAATATCACCCAGCATATCCATACCAAACTCCACAGGTGATCTTATAACCTCAGTTGCACCAAATAACACTTTTCCCAAAGTTTGGGTTCTCAAAACACCGTGTTCGTGTTCCCTCGACTTTCTGCATCAGGAAACCTGAGATATTCCATGGCATAACATTACAATTTGATACAAACACAGAGGATAATAATTAACCACGAGGTTAATTATTAATCCAAGGGACAGAAAGCACTTAGGAAAACAGAGAGGACAGCTCTTGCCCCAGACAGCCTGTCCTCTCCTCCAGTTCAGTGCACCAGCACAAGCCCGGAACATCCCCCAGCTTTGAGGGCACCAGCAAAGGCCACTGAACACAGAATAATCATCAAGTGGGTCATAATTACAGAAACATCTGCTCCAGATGTTTTTGTTGTGCTCTGCATCACCATTTTTTTTTACAACAGCCTGTAAAACCTTGTATTTTTTTATCTCTAGCAGGTTGGTTGTTATTCTTAGTAATACAAGGAGAATGAATGTTCATTAAAGGCACCAGGTTGTCACCTGTATATATAAGATTATAAAGACTGAGGGCCTTCAGACAAAGCCCACTGCTCCTTGAACACTCCCAGGGATGGTACCTCCAGCACTTCCTTGGGAAGTTCATTCCAATGCCTGACAAGACTTTCAGTGAAGAAATTCTTCCTCATGTCCAACTGGCACAGCCTGAGAGGCCAATTTATCTTCTCCTCTCAGGGCAAGAAACCAACCCCTTGCTACAATAAACATTTGCAATAAAAGTCACACTCACAGAAAAAAAAATCCTTCTCTTTTCCTTTTTGACACAGTCACAGGTGCCTCAGACACCACAACAAGGCAGTGAAAAATAAAGGGATTAAATCTCTATGAGCTCGGGAAGGTAAGTGAGCATCAGTTTCCTTTTCCCCCTTAAAGCTGTCACATTCCTCGTGCTCCTCGTGTTCCTAAGCCATAAAGGATCCCTGAGTTTCCCCGAGACAAAGGATGGGCTGGAAAACTCCATCTTCTGAAGTGATGAGTTAAAGAACACCGCAGGAGTACTTGCCAAATCATACCACCATTATTAATTCAGGCATGATGAAAGTGTTCATTTTAGCTATAATCATGTAATTCATCAAAATACTACTAGAGCATATCACTGGGAACTATTACACTGATAGAGCACCTTATTGCACCTTCCCCGAAAGCAGGAAATGTAGTTTTTGATGCTTATCTGCTGAAAAGCAATTCAGTTGGGGATTTTGGAAGAGCTATCTTACGTTACAATAAAAAAATAAATAAAAAAAAGGACATTTCTAAACGTGTTTTCTTGTATGATGTTGTTATTATGTTTTGGGGTTATTATCTGCGAGGGTGAAGTTTAAAAATGGTCGAGCACTGGAACAGTGTGTTTATCCAGCACTGAAGGAAGGAACCATCAGGTTATGAATTTACAACATCCCATGAAATTTAAAGGTAGATTTTCAATCTGCCCGCTTTTAAAAGTAACTTTAGAGGCCCAAATCTGTCTGTCACAAGGACTTTTCAAAAAGGGGGGTTTTAGGAGCTCTTCCAATGACAGACAATAGTTGTAAAAAAACTGTATCCTGGGATAAATTCCAGGATGTTAAATGGAATAACTGAAGATCCCTGTGACTGCCCTCTTGCTTTGCCTGTCTCCTCGCTTTTCTGAGCAAAATTACAGGGAAAAAATGATGGAAAGAAAAGTGAAATGAAATAAACCCTCATTGATTCCCTCCATGGATGAGCCATGGAGCCCCAGGCACAGACCTGTGGCTGTGCCACCTGCCGAGCCACGCACCTCCAATTCCCAAATTCCTGATTTCCTAATTTCCAAAGAACAAAAAGTTGCTCATTGGCCACATCGGGAGGGCTTCATTATTACAAAGAGAAAAGCAAAAAGTTAGTTGTTCTCACCCCCAGATAAAATAAAAAAAACCAAGATTAATGCATGTAAAACGTGTACAGGGGCACTTTTAGTAGGGCTGGCACTGAGCTCCAAATCCCTTTTTCTCTCTCTCCCCTTTTCCCTCCCTGTCACCTCCAGAGGGGAATTCATCCTGCATAAATATCAATCAGAATTTGGGGATTAAGAGCCCCTCATTTGTATAAATGAGCATGCAACAGATACAAGGGAAGACACCTGATGGGCCCTCTTCCCTGACACAAATAAGGTGCCAAACTCTCAACATTTAATTTATATATATATATATATTTATATACAAAACATCTTTTAATCTAGAGCAAAACACCCTTAGCAAAGGAAGGAGGTGTAAATTCACAGCCAGCAGGCAGGCCACGAGCTGACATTACACCGAGATGAAGGATCAGGGCTTGGAGGAGGAGGAGGAAATCACTCCTGGCCTGCCCCTGTCCGTCCCACTAATGCAATAAAGTTCCATTCCCCTCTACCCACACCACTGGAACAGCAGATACATCAAAACAGGCTCAGTGCTTTTAGTTGAGAGTGGAAACAGAAAAGGTGAGGAACACAAAAAAGGAACAGTTATGGTGGTCAGGACAAGTTTGTCATTGCATGGGTGTGACCAAAACTGTGGATCCTTCACCCTCTGTGTCACTTCTGGTGGACTGTCAATGATGGATGGTTGGCAGCAGCTGCCCAGGGCACACCTGACCCCTCAGGGTACAAAATGGGTGTTAAAGAGCCCTGTGAGATAGGGGAGTGTTTCTGTCTTCACACCAATTTGGGATAACTCCCCACTGGGGAGGCATCAGCACCTTCACACCCCCCTGAGGGGTCATGTCTGCTCATGGGCCATCAAGGATTCCATAAATATCCCAGGACTCACAGAGTTAAATCACCCATTGTGGAAAAGCCCTGGGGGAGGTACTGGGCATTCCCACCTGAACCTCAGGGTTTGGGACTTCTGGTACCACTTGTGGCATCCAGAGGGGGACCAGAACCTCAACAGGACTGTGACCATCAGCCCCACCAACAGGCTTTCCTTTCCCTTTGTTTGGCACTCAGGGGTCCCACGTGGGGCCAATAAGCACCATCCTGCTCATGCCAGGGGTCTGGGTTATACCTCTGGTTTTGTGAGTCAAAACCAATTTTTCTCTCTGCATCATTGTATTTATTATAATCTTTCTATTAAATTGTAATTGTGACTTTAATCTCATTCTGAGTTGGGTTCATTTCTCCTGCCAGTTTACCTTTAAACCAGCACAGTAACCAAGTTCTACAGCACTATATTAGAAATTCACTTTGTGGAGGCAGCTGACAAAGAGTTGGGAACAATGTCCTAGTGGGAATCTCACTGTTTAAAGAATGCCAGAAACAGCCTGGATGGGAAGTACAGGAACAGGAGTTTAAAAACTTAATCCACAAAACACAGTGAATGAAAAGGCCTTAAAAAGGCGAGTGGCTTAAGCAGAGATCCAGCATTAAAAATTGTTGCTCTTTAAAGCTCCACAATTTGGTGGTTATGGCACCATAGGATTGGTTATTCCACTGAAAAACCAATATTAAAATTGGTCATTTGATGGAAACTATGTATTTCTTAGAAATAGAGCCATTCCTTTGGGGACTTTATAAATTTTCCTGGATATTATCCCCTAAGATATAGCAGGTTGTTATTCTTGATACATCAAAACCCAAACTCTTTTCCTTAAGGAAAAGAATGGGGTCTCACGTCAGACGTAGAGGACAGAGATAGGTAAAAACCTTTCACAGATAATGATAAATATAAATTAGGCCACTAATTCAGGACAAATTATTGATCTCCTGATAATGACAGAACCCCAGAGTGGGTTGGGTTGGAGGGGACCTTAAAGACCATCCCTGGGCCCCCAGTGCACAGGTCCCCTCCACAGAACCCTCACAATAATTTCATTTATTAAGGTGTTTACAAAGCAGCCCAGTTTTACATGGGTATATATTAAAGCTGAGGAAACACTAAATTATTGTTGGGAACAATCTTTTATGTTGAATATTAAAGCAAGCTAATAACATTTACTATTCTATTCAGTAATTATTTGAGAGTAATTAGAAGCTAATAGCTACCAGTTTATAGCTATTAAGTCTCTTCAGCACTTCAACTTGGCTTTTATATGATCCTTTTGTTTATTTTTATTGTAATTGTGTCTGCAGACGTCTTCATGCAAACACAAACCCCTTCCTCTCCACTTCTAAAGGTACTTAAAACACAGGGAAATTAGTTGGCCACGGGATAAAATAAAATTATTTCCCCTTCAAAGCAGCTCTTTCTATTCTGCAGCTGCACAAGTGATTAAATTTAAGCCTGGGACTAATTATATGAACTGATTTACTGGGATGATCAGGTGTATAAGGGACATCCACACGTACCTGGCTCCTCCAAGATTTTATGCATCGTAAAAGATGAGAAAAAAAAGAGACTGTGGCTCCTTTTGTCCCATTTCCCAGTAAGAAAGGGAGGCTGTTCCACTGCTGGAGCAATCCCACACCAGAGGATGAAGCAATTTCACAGCATGTAGGTACAAAATGAGCTTTTTTCACATGATTCCCTTCCAGCAACTTCCTAAACGCTGCAGTGGAGTCAGGATTTTCCATACCTTAAGAAGTTATTGTTGTCCACCAGTGGGTGAGTCAGCAGAGCTGGGGAAGGAACAGACCAGCTTGGAAACCCAGGCTGTCCCTCAGCATTCCACAGGTAACTAACATGCCAGCAAAGGGTTATGGCATAATAAATAATAAATAAACTTTATGTGTTGAGCATTAAAGTTCCTATGGAGCAAGGTATAAAGCCAGGCCTAAGTTTAAACACATCCCAGAGTAACAGAGTGGTTTGGATTTGAAGGAATGTAAAGATCATCCATTCCATCCCCTGCCATGGGCAGGGACACCTTCCACCAGCCCAGGTTGCTCCAACCTGGCCTTGGACACTCCCAGGGATCCAGGGGCAGCCACAGCTTCTCAGGGAAATCCATTCCACCCTCCCAGCCACCAATTCCTCCCCAATATCCCTGCCGGTCCTGCCCTCTGGCAGTGGGAAGCCATTCCCTGTGTCCTGTCCCTCCAGGCCTTGTCCCCAGTCCCTCTCCAGCTCTCCCTGGATCCTTCCCTTCTCCAGGTGATCCTCCAGCTCTCCCAGCCTGTCCCAGAGCAGAGGGACTCCAGCCCTGCAGCATCTCCAGAGCCTCCTCTGGACTCTCTCCAGTGGATCCCTTTGTGGGATGCAGAGCTCCAGGTGGGATCATCGAGTGGACCAGGCTCATAAGCCAAGATGTCACACAGTGCACATCTCCTCCAAGCTGAAGGAAACCCTAAAACAGGAATATTTGGGGCCAGTCACCTCACACACACTTTTAACTGGGAAATTGCCATTCCACTCAAGGAAAACTTCCCGAGGAAAGCCTGCAGTAGGAAAAGCTGGAAGAACTATGTTTTATGACTTTGATAGGTCAATATTCATCTAAGATCATCTGTTTAATTGCCCTGAGCCTTTGGATGGGATGCAGCAAACCCTGCTCTGCTTCCCAAGCTTTTCCACACCTGTATCCAGAGCAGGAGCTGCACCTTCAGTTGCCAGAAAATACCCTGGGATAAAAAAAGCATAAATGACTCGAAATAATTAAATAAGGTGTGATAAGAGGGAGCCCAAAGCACTGAGGCAGGGACAGGGGACACTCCCCCTTTTCCTAATGAGACAGCAACAAGGTGACAGGAATAACCACGGATTTAACTCCTGAACTTTTTATCTAGACTACATATTGCTATGATAGAAGCTCCCTTGTTTTGTTTTTAATCATTATCTAAGCTCATAAGTAATATTTCTGAAAGAAGAGACTGGTAGATATAACAAAATAACAATGAGAATCTCATTTACTTAATAAAATTCCTTTGATTTTAAATCAAAACTGATCTCCATCCATTTGAACTTTAACTACCTAATTTTGTCTTGCATTTCAGATAACACACAGTAAATGCAATTTGTCATCATAAACGTATTATTATTTAATCATATGAAAGTTTTGGTTTATCTGGAGAAAATATTTATGGTGGTTTTAATACACGGGATCCGTCCTTGACAGAAATGATGAAACAGATTTATCACCCCTGACAAATTATATTGCAAAGGGTCCTCTCCTGCCTGTTTGCACCAGGAATATTAACAACACACACAATGGGAACACCACCTGGATCCTCAGGTTTTCCTGGCTTTCCATGGACACCACACAGCGCTTGGAATGAGAGCTACTTGTAAGAGTAATTCTGTCAATGACTGAAACCTGTAGCCCTTTAAATCAAACTAAGTAGGGTTTTATTAAAGTGCCCGGCAAATCAATCTAAATCCAGGGATAATAAAGCCCTAATCAGGTGGTAGAAAAAATAATAGGTTGTCATGCATGAGGAAAAATAGGCAATCATGGAATGTTTTCTTTAATTAGGTTGTGTAAAGTGGAAGGACTGAGTAGGAACTGGCAAGACATTCATCATGAGCAAGGTGGGAAATTATTGAGATTACTGAGGAAGGAGAATGGAGTGTGAAATACTAAGATTTGACTGGACAGAAAATTAAAACTCTTTTGCCATTTGTGTCACTTGCTTTTGGCAACTCGTTGACAGGTGTGGCTTTTCCAAGGAGAGTGGATCCAGAGGCTCCTCCTGTAGGTTAAAGTGCCCATGGAACTGGTTCTGAGCTTTAATGGCATTAACATGTGCAGGTCCTGCCTGTGCCTCCTGCAGAGGGAGTGGGAACTCCCGTCCCTTGGGGTTCAGCTGGAAAAATCACATGGATTCAACTGCTGCTTTCAAATAAAGTGCTTGCTCCTACTATCCCAGGTCATTGGTGCAAATTACAACACACCAAAAAACATTATTCAGACAATTAATGAGTCTCACAAAGTTAAGGAAACTGAGTGCATATTACTATTATTACTAGTAGTACTATAATTTCTGAGCCATCCAAGGCTGAATTCACATACTCTATATACAAAAGAATTACCAGTATGAAGATGACCTTATAGATATCCTGAAAAAAATAAAAGAGAAATACCCTGGAATCTTCTAGAAACACTCTAATTAAGGCAATTATAAAGCACTTTAATTTGGTCAGGGTTTTAATACCTGTCCTAAGTTTTAGGTAGCACAGGAGACACAGAGGACTCCTGACTTCTTCCAGGCTCTGGTAACATTTCAGCAGTAGACCAAGAGATGGTCACTCTGTCTTCTCTCTCATTTCATTAAGAGACTAAAATAATAACTCCTTGATTATTGTGGAATTCCATAATTATAAAAGTTATCAAAACGGGGGGGGGGGGGGGGGGGTTTGTTTGTTTTCATATTTTTTTCATTTTCATCCTCCAGATGACGAAATGTTTAACAGAAACCTTTTAATCAGATCTACTCTTCACAGAAGAGAATGTAGATTGGTACACGAGGTTTGCCTGGAGCAGGAAAACAGCTTAAGTTTGAGTTTAAACCTTGTGGTTGTTCCTCTCCAAATGAACTTTGTCTAGTCTTTAAGAGGAGCCCTGCTCAGACCTACAGAGTTGTGACAACTGCTGTGGTGGGAGAGTTGATGGCTGGTGCTGTTTTCCTTCCTCTGTTATTTTAAGAGGAAATAAAAAACACTTCAGAGAAGAATTTTCACACCAAAATAAAAAGTTCCAAGATGTTTTTTTCCTTATGAATTGGCCTGAGCCAGGAAGTGGCAGTGAGGATTTGCCTGGGAGGCTGCTGGGCTGAGGGAGGATGCTTTGGAGAGGCAGAACCACCATTAAAGCTGGAAAAGACCCTCTGAGACCATCAAGTCCAACCATTCCCACCTCCAGCCCAAAGGAACCCACAAATCACCTGTCACCAACTTTGCCCCACCTTGTTTCAGGTGGTTTCCTCTCGGTCTATTATTCCTGCCAAGAGACCCGTGGCAATGCAATCCAGCCCCCAGCCCTGCCTGAGTGACCCGGCGCTCCATCATCCCCGCGGGGTGATGGCAATAAATCATTTCAACTTTAATCTATTGTTATTGATGAATGTACAATTATTTGTCATCTAATATGCTGAAAATGATGACCAAAGAAATAGATCAACTTTTTTTCTTCTCCCAAGTACGGCATTGATGGATTGTATCCCTAAGCTGTTATTACACTTATAATGTACTCTTCTGCTATGACAGCACAGCTAGTTTTTTAATCATTCCACAGTAATCAACTTAAGACAACACAGCAAGACTCATAACTCATGTTCTTTTCAGTTTTGGCAGTGATGGGAAATGAAAATGTTTTTATTCTTTTGAAATAATTCTTACCTGACTAGGCTGAAGATTGCTTTAAAATTGTAAATAAATGGTTGTTTATTGAGCTGGAACTGAAAAGTGACACATTAGAATGCCCGTTTCTGAAGAAAAAAATAATAATTTAGGCCTGAGTGGAGCTGGAGTTGGCTAAAAGAATACTTTGTTTTCCTTTTAACTGGTTCAGTGCTAACTAAAATCGGTACTTGCTGGTTAAGTGACACAATTTAAGAGCACAGGAAGTCTGCAAAGACACACTGGCTTAGGAAAGAAATCTCAGAGCTCGTTTTCAAACACTCCCTTTGAAAATCTGTGGCCTTGGGAGCCACTTCAGGAGCAACTCAGAGGAAAGACATGATGTAGAAATTGTCCTCAACTCAAGTTTTAACTGGGACTTGTGAAAATCCCTTGGGAGGGGAAAACCTGGTTTGTTCCTCCAGGAACTGCAAGCACTGGGAGATCAGGAGTTCCCATGTTTCTGCTGCAGGTATGAAGTAGGAGGAAAGAAAATAACTTCAAGAAACTTTCTTGATTTAAAAAAATGGAAAATTGGACAATGAAACTTGACTTTACTTTTGCTTGGAAAACTTTTGAAATTCCTTTACTCTTGTGGCTTATTCCCTGTGGCCTCTAAGGAACAAATGAAACAATATGCAAATTTTCCTGATGACCATTAGGACCAATTATTTCCTCATTCACCAAGGATTTTCTTTCCAGTGCCATTAAGGATGTGGCAAAGGACACTCCATTTATGAAGCAGCAGCCAAGCACCTTCAAGAAGCTGATTTTTAAACATCCCTAAGAAAACAGAGAACTCCAAACTTGCTTTTCTGTATCTGGACCCGACCAGGGTCAGCAGAAACACTGAACCTATGAAAACCCCCCTTATGTCAAAGGACTCCCCAGCAGTGGTGGGGGATGTGTTCCCTGGAAACCACGTTTCTAGAAATGGGTATAAATTATTGCTGATCCTATAACAGTGGATCAAGATAACTCTGTGTCCAGGTCTCTGACAGCTGCTCCCCCCCACAAGTGGTCTGGGTTCATGAATCCTCCCCTCAAATGATTTGTTTCACAGAATCACAGAATGGTTTGGGACCTAAAAGTTCACCTCATTCCACCCCTTGCCATGGGCAGGGACACCTCCCACCAGCCCAGGTTTCTCCAACCTGGCCTTGGACACTCCCAGGGATCCAGGGGCAGTCACAGCTTCTTTGCCCAACCTGTGCCAGAGCCTGCCCACCCTCCCAGCCACCAATTCCTTCCCAATATCCCACCCATCCCTGCCCTCTGGCACTGGGAAGCCATTCCCTGTGTCCTGTCCCTCCATGCCTTGTCCCCAGTCCCTCTCCAGCTCTCCTGGAGCCCCTTTAGGCACTGGAAGGCTCTAAGGTTTCCAGAACTTTCCCTTCCCTTTATTTAAACACCTAAAAACCCTTTCACGCAGAACAAACCCTGTTGCTGACAGACATGAACAACTTTGGCCAAAACAAGCAAAGACAGCAACGTTGAGCTTCACTCACTGCTTCGAGCTGGGTGGGAAACCCTGTCCTGGCTCAGAGGCAGCCCAGGCATCCACAGGTACCCAGACAGCTCCTCAAATCCATAAAACCCCTCTGGGTTCCACCCTCAGGCCACAAACCCAATAATTTGACTTTTCAGGGAAGTTCAAGTCATGGAAGGCTTCGGCCAATGGAGCAGTAGAGAAGCAAAGCAGTCTCTGTACAGACAGCAAAAATCTTGCTAAGTCAGGAGGTGAGTGTTCATCTTCCACCCTAAAATATCCATAAATACCATATAACCCCAAAAAACCCCTCCTGTAAATATCCACAGTTTAAAAAGTTGTGGAAATCAATGGAGTTTTGTTCTAATAGGTATGAAATCAATGGTGTTCTGTTCTGATCACAGGTACATAATCAATAACAGGTATATAGTCTGTGATAAAACTGCAGCACGCAATTTAATTATTAAAAAGGGGAAAAGGGATTTATACCAAGAATAGGAAAGTTGTTTTAAATCACTCCAAGCATCCCCTCCCTTAAGAAGCTCAGCACTGATTCTGGAGTGTCCATTAATCACTCCCCAAACAGCCGAGCTACAGAAGAAGGGCTGGACTGGTGGGGCTTTTTTCTGGATCTGCAAAAGGCCAAGAGCTTTTAAAACTGTTTTCTGGGCAAATTAGAGCAGCACTTCCCACACCCAGGAGATGCAGGTCCGAGCTCCGTGGTGACTCCAGGCTGGCACCGAGGCACCTCTCTCCACGAGGGAATAGGATTCAAAGGGAAATCAACTCATCTTTTCCTCACCCCTTGGCATGGCCTGATTTTGAGACAGTTCCATGATCTAAAACTCATCTTTCTAGACTGGAGAATGCCTTCTTGCCCTCAAAGTCTCCATCCCCTGCCTGGTTGGGTTGTGGTCCTCACTCCCCACCTGTTGGAAACGCCTGTAGCAATTTTCATTATATTCCCTCTGCTGCTCATCACAAAACATCCATTTGTCAATACTCATCAATAAGATAACAATATATCAATAATATAATAATAAATGGACACTGGTTTGTCTCACTGAAGCAGCAGAGGCAGACTTGACACCTCTTAACCACCAAGAAAACTGATTGTGGAATATAAACTGTCACATCTTCACCAAAACCACACCACGTTCACCTCCAAAAATCTCCTTTGTGCTGCTAAATGCAGGGACACCATCAATCATGCCCTTTTTAATGAGAAATGACTAATAATTAACATGGAATGTTAAACCAACAACCAAAGACCCCCCCAAAATAATACCTCAAGTGCTGCCTGTTTAGCCATCCGACAGCCCGAGCCCTCTTTGCTTTCCCACTGAATTTATTTAAGGAATTATGAATGTTGCTAACTTGCTCGGCTCTCCCTGCCTTTAGCCATCATTATCAGTTCTCTTTAGGGGGAATCATTTTTCTTAAAATCATGACCCATTTGATATCTTAAAAACAGCAACATTAATTTTCATTTGTCACAGGGTAGGGGATAAATTGGCTAAATGATAATAGCATTCTTCTCGAGCAATCAGTTCTACATGATTAACCTAAAAATTGCCAAAATATTGTTTACTATTCATTTGTATCTGAGGCAAAGGAGAGCCACGATCCATGAGTTAGAGCAGGATTAATTTGGGTTCTGATCTGTATTAAAACTTGCCACAATGATTCATAATCATCTTCCTCGATATTTATCCTGACAAAAGTGTTTAATTTGGGAGGTTCCTCATCGTACAGTAATTCTGCCCCAAAGCATCGCTGCTCCCTCCTGCTCCAGTTTCAACACAGAGGGGTGAGGATGTTCTTAGGCACGACTTTGGGGTTGAATTTGGGGTTTTTTTAGTGTACCCTTAACTTTCATTCTCGTATTTATTTAATTTTCTCGATGCAGGAGGATGAAGTCGATGGTCTTTACCACCATCTAGTGGATCTAATTATTTACAGCAAGACACGGTGATGTCAAAGAATAGGGAAAAGAAAGATTTAACCTGTAATATAGATGGAATTTACCCATTTTGTGGTAAATATGATAATATTTATGTGTGTTGCAGCTTGCAGTACAACACCACCACTTCCCCAAAAATGGAGAGAAATTCCAAAGACACGGTGCTTAAAGTTATATAAATATATAAGGGAGACAGCACACAGGGCATAATTGAGCTCACAATTATTATTATTTATTATAACCTTATTATAACACACAGAGAGCTTTGGGGTCAAAATATCAGGGCAGATCTTCAAAGATCAACAGCAATTAACAAGTGATTCTCACAAATGGATCCTGGGGTAGAAATGATTTCTCCTCTGAACACCTGGCTGAGTTTTTTAGAAGTTTACAGGTATATTATGAATTCTATAAGTGGCAGGACAGCTACTTCTCTAGGAGTGCCTTTCTCAGATCCCAGTGTGTGTTTTTGGGGAGCTTTTGGAACATTTTGGCTCCTGCTGGAACCCATCATCATCTCCAGGAGGGACTGGAAGAAATTCACAGCCCAGAGAGGGGAACGTTGGGTGTTGAGTTCTGCAGAATGTGCAGAAAAAGAGCTTTAAAATCACAGGGTCAGAGCAGAGAGAATTTAAAGTGCGAATCATCAATGCAAGAAACAGGACAAGAGGAAATGGCCTCAGGCTGTGCCACGGGAGCTTTAGGTGGGATATTTGGAGAATTTCTTCATAGAAACTGCATCCCTGGAGGGATTTAACAGCCCTGTGGATGTGGCACTTGGGGACAAGGGGCAGTGGTGGCCTTGGCAGTGCTGGGGGATGGTTGGACTCCATCCCAAGGGACTTTCCCAACCCAAACTCTTCTGACTGGTCACTTCTTCCTTCAAGAACCAGAAATGTTTGTAGTCAAAACACATCTTTGAATGACAAATATTCCCCCATCACATCAAAATTGACTCCATCCCCNCTCTCCACGAGGGAATAGGATTCAAAGGGAAATCAACTCATCTTTTCCTCACCCCTTGGCATGGCCTGATTTTGAGACAGTTCCATGATCTAAAACTCATCTTTCTAGACTGGAGAATGCCTTCTTGCCCTCAAAGTCTCCATCCCCTGCCTGGTTGGGTTGTGGTCCTCACTCCCCACCTGTTGGAAACGCCTGTAGCAATTTTCATTATATTCCCTCTGCTGCTCATCACAAAACATCCATTTGTCAATACTCATCAATAAGATAACAATATATCAATAATATAATAATAAATGGACACTGGTTTGTCTCACTGAAGCAGCAGAGGCAGACTTGACACCTCTTAACCACCAAGAAAACTGATTGTGGAATATAAACTGTCACATCTTCACCAAAACCACACCACGTTCACCTCCAAAAATCTCCTTTGTGCTGCTAAATGCAGGGACACCATCAATCATGCCCTTTTTAATGAGAAATGACTAATAATTAACATGGAATGTTAAACCAACAACCAAAGACCCCCCCAAAATAATACCTCAAGTGCTGCCTGTTTAGCCATCCGACAGCCCGAGCCCTCTTTGCTTTCCCACTGAATTTATTTAAGGAATTATGAATGTTGCTAACTTGCTCGGCTCTCCCTGCCTTTAGCCATCATTATCAGTTCTCTTTAGGGGGAATCATTTTTCTTAAAATCATGACCCATTTGATATCTTAAAAACAGCAACATTAATTTTCATTTGTCACAGGGTAGGGGATAAATTGGCTAAATGATAATAGCATTCTTCTCGAGCAATCAGTTCTACATGATTAACCTAAAAATTGCCAAAATATTGTTTACTATTCATTTGTATCTGAGGCAAAGGAGAGCCACGATCCATGAGTTAGAGCAGGATTAATTTGGGTTCTGATCTGTATTAAAACTTGCCACAATGATTCATAATCATCTTCCTCGATATTTATCCTGACAAAAGTGTTTAATTCGGGGAGCTCCTCATCGTACAGTAATTCTGCCCCAAAGCATCGCTGCTCCCTCCTGCTCCAGTTTCAACACAGAGGGGTGAGGATGTTCTTAGGCACGACTTTGGGGTTGAATTTGGGGTTTTTTTAGTGTACCCTTAACTTTCATTCTCGTATTTATTTAATTTTCTCGATGCAGGAGGATGAAGTCGATGGTCTTTACCACCATCTAGTGGATCTAATTATTTACAGCAAGACACGGTGATGTCAAAGAATAGGGAAAAGAAAGATTTAACCTGTAATATAGATGGAATTTACCCATTTTGTGGTAAATATGATAATATTTATAACATTATGTGCCCTATGTGTGGTGCAGCTTGCAATACAACACCACCACTTCCCGAAAAATGGAGAGAAATTCCAAAGACACGGTGCTTAAAGTTATATAAATATATAAGGGAGACAGCACACAGGGCATAATTGAGCTCACAATTATTATTATTTATTATAACCTTATTATAACACACAGAGAGCTTTGGGGTCAAAATATCAGGGCAGATCTTCAAAGATCAACAGCAATTAACAAGTGATTCTCACAAATGGATCCTGGGGTAGAAATGATTTCTCCTCTGAACACCTGGCTGAGTTTTTTAGAAGTTTACAGGTATATTATGAATTCTATAAGTGGCAGGACAGCTACTTCTCTAGGAGTGCCTTTCTCAGATCCCAGTGTGTGTTTTTGGGGAGCTTTTGGAACATTTTGGCTCCTGCTGGAACCCATCATCATCTCCAGGAGGGACTGGAAGAAATTCACAGCCCAGAGAGGGGAACGTTGGGTGTTGAGTTCTGCAGAATGTGCAGAAAAAGAGCTTTAAAATCACAGGGTCAGAGCAGAGAGAATTTAAAGTGCGAATCATCAATGCAAGAAACAGGACAAGAGGAAATGGCCTCAGGCTGTGCCACGGGAGCTTTAGGTGGGATATTTGGAGAATTTCTTCATAGAAACTGCATCCCTGGAGGGATTTAACAGCCCTGTGGATGTGGCACTTGGGGACATGGGGCAGTGGTGGCCTTGGCAATGCTGGGGGATGGTTGGACTCGATCCCAAGGGACTTTCCCAACCCAAACTCTTCTGACTGGTCACTTCTTCCTTCAAGAACCAGAAATGTTTGTAGTCAAAACACATCTTTGAATGACAAATATTCCCCCATCACATCAAAATTGACTCCAAGCCACCCCAAAATGCTTTTTAATTGCCCATCACCTGGAGGGGGGAAAGAGGAGTGAGTTCTCCGTTCTGGATTTAGTGATTTTTGTGCTACAGAACCCAGACATGAGTTTTGAGAAAGGACTTTCAGATGTTATTTCCTTATTTGCATGTTGGAGGAAAATGCCTCCATCTTTCACAAGCATCAGGGTATAAGGAGACCACCCATGGGAGGACACTGAAAGTAAAAATAACAAAAGTAGAAAAAGCTTGACTGAATGAATCATATTTTAAAATAAATAATAATTGTTTGGCAACTAGAGAAGCCTAGTTTTGTTTTACCCCAGGCAGCGGAATGGACCTGAAGTGACTCCTGGGGATTCCATGACATCACAAAATATGGAATGACATTTTATCCCTGAAGAACTAAATGGCCCAGGGACTTCTCAGCCCTTTTCCCTCAGGAAAGGGATGGGCAGCATCACCTGCACTGCCCTCTCACAACACCAGCCTTGCCTTTTGTGCTACCTGACGGGTCAAAAATGCACCAAAACCTGCAAAACCAAATGAACTTCAGATTTTCTTCCCGATGGGTTTTAGTGAGGAGCTTTGCTCTCCTCCCAGCCCCTGGGTTAGGCTGAGACCAGGGACAACTTTTCTGAATACACCTCAAACTTTTTGGATGATTTTTAAGGTCTCTTCAAGCCCAAACCATTCTGTGATTCCAGTATTTTTGAGCAGTGAACCAAAAGGTCACCATGCTGGTGGCTTTACCCCCCTTCCCCAATCCAGGAAGACTCAGTTTAGGAAGTATTTGGATGGACAAATGAAATCTTGTGCTTTGCCAAGACACTGAAGGTTTTGTCTCAAACTTGTGCTTATCTTGCTGCATTATAATATTTGAAGGCAACAGCCCAGGTTTAATTCCCAGGTCCCTTTCCCTGGCACTGGATCTACTGGCAGGGAGGGCACCCAGCACCCTCATCCCACTGTCACCACACTCAGCTTGCTCCTGTCCTGCTGATGAAATGGTACTTTTTTAATTAAAATATCTCTCTAAAGGGCCTGACTGCACTCATCAAACCCTAATCTTCCTCAGCATGTGAACACAGAATTGTATAATCACAGAATGGTAGAATAATTTGGTTTAACAGGGACTTTTAAAGTTCATCCAGTCCTGCCATGGGCAGGGACACCTTCCACCAGCCCAGGTTGCTCCAAGCCCTGTCCAACCTGGCCTTGGACACTCCCAGTGATCCAGGAGCAGCCACAGCTTCCCTGCCCACCCTCCTTGTAAAAAAACTTCTGCCTTATATCCATTCTAAACCAACCCTCTTTTACTTTAAAATACTCCATTTCCAGCAAGCTCCTTTCCAACTATTCAGGGGTTTATTTTAAAGTCTAGCCTTTAAAAAAAAAAGAAAAAGAAAAAAGGGAAAGAAAGGAAAAGGGAGGACAAACCCCCAGGCAGGTTCTCTCATCGATACCCAGTAGCAGGAGTGTGTCCTTCCTGGAGGGACCTCCTCTGATTTTGCACCTGATTAAATAGTAACTCAGGGTCACAGTGGTGACTCAGTGATCTGGTTGACTGGCTGACAATCTCCACAGGGTAGAGTGCAATTTCCCTGCGTGCCCCAATTAGCACTGCTAATTGGGGCACAAAATCTGTGGACATTTTATTTTACTTTAATTTATTTTATTTAATAAGTTAACCACCATTCTGGGAATGGCAAGCGGGCAGTGAAACAGGAGGGGCTGATCTGTCCTGCTCTTCAAAGGTGTGACAGTGGGGAAGGGACAGAAGGGGAAGGTTTGTGGCATCACAGAATTCCAGGATGGTTTGGGCTGGAAGGGACCTTCAAGACCATCTCCTTCCACCCCCTGCCATGGCAGGGACACCTTCCACTAGCCCAGGTTGCTCCAAACCCTGTCCAATGTGATCTTGGACACTTCAGGGATGGGACAACCCATGGCAGAGCCTCCCCACCCTCACAGCCAGCAATTCCTTCCTGAAATCCAGCCTAAACCTCCTCTCATTCTTAAACCCTTCACATGTGGATGAAGGCAGAAGTTTTCTGACAACAGCAAGTTTCACCATTTTTTCTCAGAACAATCCACAAGTATCTCTGTTCCAACGTGCAGGGACTCACAGGGGTTTATCCACAATTATTCCAGCTCTTTCCCAGATACCACAGGTGGCAAGTCAGTGCTAGTAACTCTTTTAGCATCATTATTCAGGTATTTGCATATAAAAATGACATTTCAGATGCACAACTGCCATGAGGATTTGGTTTGCATCCGGAATTGCACCTTTGCTTGTGTAAATATTTGCACACTTTTTGCACACACACAAAAAAACGAGCCCTTTTAAGATCAAGTGATACTTCAGGGGGTCGTTGCTGCTGTGGCTGCTGCTCCCCCTGAATCCCACATCCGAATATAAATATTTATCAATCCAAAGAGGATACGCAAAACAAACAGCCTAGAAAATGAGCTGCTTTCTGCCTTTTTTTAGTGTGCCATTTGGTGAGAGTGCAAAGGAATCGCTGTACCTCTCCTGCAGCTGAAAACCTCCCCATTTCAGACGGGCACGCTGATTTGATTTGGATCTATTGGAATAATAAAAGAACAATTATCTCTTCCCCAGGAGCTTCAAGACTAAATCAGCCTTTGTGTTTAATTCGGGATGCTGTGGAAAACTGAGGTGTCAAGGAAGGGTCTCCTCTCATCACTGCAGCAGGCACTGAAGGGGATAAAATTGGGATAAAACAGGGATATTTGGGTATTTGTGCTGTCTGAGGGCCATAAGGGTGACAAACAGCCCGGGGAAAAGCACTTTGTCCGTGGGGAGTTGAGAAGAGCCCGTCCCACCAAAGACAAGGCAGGGAAGGAGCAAGAGCTGCTGCTAAAAGGGTCAGGTGAGTTTAAAAGCATCCAATAGTGCTCTTTCCGTGATCTTTTTACCTTGAAAAAGTAAAAGAAAGGAAAAAACAAATAAAGGGAAAAAAAAACAAATAAAGGGGAAAAAACAAATAAAGGGGAAAAAACAAATAAAGGAAAAAAAACAAAGAAAAAACAAATAAAGGAAAAAACAAATAAAGAAAAAAAAACAAATAAAGGAAAAAAACAAATAAAGGAAAAAACAAATTAAGGAAAAAACAAATTAAGGAAAAAACAAATTAAGGAAAAAACAAATTAAGGAAAAAACAAATTAAGGAAAAAACAAATTAAGGAAAAAACAAATTAAGGAAAAAACAAATTAAGGAAAAAACAAATTAAGGAAAAAACAAATTAAGGAAAAAACAAATTAAGGAAAAAACAAATTAAGGAAAAAACAAATTAAGGAAAAAACAAATTAAGGAAAAAACAAATTAAGGAAAAAACAAATTAAGGAAAAAACAAATTAAGGAAAAAACAAATTAAGGAAAAAACAAATTAAGGAAAAAACAAATTAAGGAAAAAACAAATTAAGGAAAAAACAAATTAAGGAAAAAACAAATTAAGGAAAAAACAAATTAAGGAAAAAACAAATTAAGGAAAAAACAAATTAAGGAAAAAACAAATTAAGGAAAAAACAAATTAAGGAAAAAACAAATTAAGGAAAAAACAAATTAAGGAAAAAACAAATTAAGGAAAAAACAAATTAAGGAAAAAACAAATTAAGGAAAAAACAAATTAAGGAAAAAACAAATTAAGGAAAAAACAAATTAAGGAAAAAACAAATTAAGGAAAAAACAAATTAAGGAAAAAACAAATTAAGGAAAAAATAAAGTGAAACATAGTACAATAGAGCAAAATTTCTGCTTTTCTGGCTCTAACATAAAGGAGAAGCAAGTCCCCACTTTACTGGGACATCATTTGCCCACACAACTCCCATGCCCCCAACCCCTTATCACCCACACATTTGTCACCCAAATTGCATCGCCAAGCTTTTCTGCAGCCTGGGGGAATTATTCCCTCCTCTTTCCCTATAAACCAATCCCCTTTACCAGGCCAATATCCCCTTTGCTGCCATAGTCCTCATCTCACTTGTTGCAGGAGGCATCAAAGGGACCCTCAGCCCCAAGGTTCTCTCAGGCTTCACTTCCCAGCCCTCCTGGAGGGGTCCAGAGACACGAGGAAGGAGCAAAGGAGCCATCCAGGAAATGCTTCTCTCCCAGGACACCAAAACCCATCTCGTTTTATCTCCCAAAACTAAAAGCAGACTTTGTGCCAGTCTTCCCAACCTCTTCCCTTCTTACTCACACAGGTTTTCCCTCTGGAGCCCAAGGTGTTTCTAAATGTCCAAAACTAACCCTGAACTCTGCAGCCTGGGTTCCAGACAGAAAGGAATATTTAGAGCCATTATAGATTTGTAGAGTGGTTTGGGTTGGAAATGACCTTAAAGACCATCCCATCCCACTCCCTGCCATGGACAGGGACACCTTCCACTAGCCCAGGATGCTCCAAGCCCCATCCAACCTGGATTTGAACACTTCCAGTGATGAAACTGCACTAGTATTATAAAATAAATTTATACTAAGAACAAAACTTCCAGTAAAACAACTTCTGAGCCCTTTTTTCATCAAAAAGGATGGATTGTGATAAAAAGGAAAGCCCAAAGAAGAAGGAGTAGAGGGGAACTGTGTCCATGTGGGGAGGAAAAACTTCGTAGCAGGAATTAATCTGGCAATAATCTCCCCTTGCCCTGCAGAAAGCTGGACATATGTTAAGGTCATGGTGGTGCCAACTCCCAAAATCTTTTCTAAGCTGAATCCTTAAAGGAGGATGATTTAAACTAATAGGTGTAAAACCCCTCAGCTCCCCAGGCTGCCCGAAAGCAACTGCAATTACAGGCCAGGGGGGAAGAAAGATTGGACAAAGCATAGTCTGACCCAACAGCATCCTCTGGAGGCACAGGGTGGCTTTTTGGGGTTGTCCTGTGCAGGGCCAGGAGCTGGACTCGGTGACCCTTGTGGGGCCTTCCAACTCAGGACATTCCTTGTGAAGGACAACAGGAAGGTGTTCCTTGGAAAGTGAATTTATGGACATGGGGAGCTGTAATATGGGGAGCTGTGTGTCAGATGTTTGGGAGGAGCACAGAGGAGTTATAGGGAGCAAACACCTCCCCAGAACAGGCTCTCTCCAAGCTGCCCTGCAGCCCCCACCACCGAGGGCACAGACAATCCCACCAAGACCTGTCCTCCTGGTGGCTCCAGAACTTCTTCCTGGCACAGATTCCACCTGTCCCCAACACAAAGCAGGATTTCCTGCACCAGTACATTCCACATGGCAGAGCTCATCAGGAGACACCAGAACAGCCCCAGTTTGGGGAAGCTCTGGGCTGCAAATTATGCAGCACCCATTTATTAAATAATTAGGTACGAACAGAGAGCCACTGATGAGACTGCATCGCTGTCGTGGCGTGTTTTCCCTCTTGACTTTGTCCCCAGGGCCACCAGCCCACCCCAAGCCAAGGGGGATCAGGGACACAGGGCATGGGCATGGCTGGAGAGAGAAGCCTTTAATTAACCCCCTGATCCCCCATCATTTCCCGTGTCAGCAGCTCATCAGCAGCTCTGACTTCACCAGGGGACAGGCAGGAAAGATGTCCCCAGGGACCCATCGCTTCTCACAGGAGAAAATCTGCACTTACACCAGGAGCTTTGGAGTATTCTGCAAATATATAAAGTGGGTTTGCATTATAATTAGTGTCTAAATTTATGTTTATACTGATTTAGATATGGAGATTGCAATTAGAGGAGACGGTCCTTGATTGTCCCACCCTTCCAGACTTTTCCCTGTACTTTACCACTTAAAAAATATAAGAAAATCATCTTCTTACTGACTCCTAGGCCACAGTTTTACTAAAAAATATAGGAAAATCATCTTCTTACTGACTCCTAGCCAACAGTTTTACCAAAAAATGTAAGAAAATCATCTTCTTACTGACTCCTAGTCCACAGTTTTACTGCCACTGGTTTTCCCAGCCAGGAGAGGAAATACAAGGGAAGAAGCTGTGGCTTTTGTAGAGTTGGATTTTAATCATTTTGTATTTACTTAAGACTTTTATCCCAAAAGATTTTGCAAATCTAATCAACACAGCACTTAATTCATCCACAGCCAACGCAAAGCCCCCTCTTAAGCAGGATGTAAATGTCTCTTTAGCAGCACAAATGGCACCAAAAGGGCAGGGCACACTGGGGGGGTCACCCCATCAGCCTGGGGTCTCCAGGGCACAGCAAGAATGCTGGCCATGGAACTGTGGGATTGCACACCTGAATTTTAAGGAAATGGTATGGGATCTATAGGGGTAACAGATCCAACAAGCCTAGCCCCTGTAATTCCAAAGGTTTCTCAAAGAGAAGCATTTCCCACACCAAGGGAAGTTCCACGTCCTGCTGAGCTTCCCTGGCTCTGCTCAGGGTCTGTCAGTCCAGCCCAGACTTTGCTCTGGGTTTAGGGTTAGGGGGATCACAGCCTGGGCTGCTGGGGCTGCAGAGGGATGGGGAGCATCCCACGGCTCATTAACACTAATTGCTCATGAGGAAGAGGAGGGCAGGGCCCTCACAGCCCAAAAAACCAAGTCTTAAAACCCTGCAATGCTTCCCATGGAGATAGATCTTATATTTGGAAATGAGCATCCTACCACAAGGGAAGAAGCTGTGGACAAGCATCAGTTTGGCAAAACCCATCTGTGAGGTTTAGGGTTGGACTCGAGCATCTTAAAGGTCTTTTCCTGGTTTATTCCAGGATTCCATGATCCATTTGGAGAGTCAAAGGACACTCTCTCTCACACAGTGCCAAGGACCCACCTCCCACAGTCCCTTAAAACCAGTCTATATCACAAGGCAATAAACTCAACCTAAAGTAATATAAAATTCCTTGGTCATCTTTATCTTATGGACTGATTTGTGCAACTGGACCTGATTTTGGAGGATGCTGAATGCCCTAAATCCTCAATGACTCAGGATGGGCTGACACCCAGTGCCTCCATCCCTCTCTGCACCCACTGACCATCCAGCAGGAGAGAGTCCATGTCCCCATATGGAAAAATGACCCCTGCCCCAGTATGGAACTGTAAATGTGCAACTAACACATCGCCAGCCACAATCTAAATAAAGACTGGAACGTGTAGGGATGACTTGTAAACAAAAGGGTATCCAAAATGTAATTCCAGTAGTGCTCAACGATGGCTAAAGGGCAGAAGGACCTCATATGGCAGTTTTCCAAAATGGAAAAACAGGCATTTCTGCCCTGCACTGACCAAGGAATTTGAAGAAATGCATGTCTAGAAAAGAAATCATGGTTGAAAAATGAAAGCATGTAAAAAAAAATATGGAAACAAATAATTTGGAACGGGAGGGATATTACTGTTGAATTCTGCTTGGAAATGAGATAGAAGCTGCCCTTCAGGCAAGGAGAACTTACAGATGGATCTCTGTTTGTTTTTCTGAATTTTGGAGGGTTATGAGCTAAAAAAATTACTCAACAAAGGGACGACTAATTAATTTTGCACAGCACTTGTTTAACAGTAGTAAAGCAATCACTGAATTAATTAACTTTGCAAACAGGTGAAAACAAGAAACACACTCACTTCTATTGCCTACAAACCACCAATATTCTAAAATGTTCTTTCTGTAGAGATCTGCACTTTTGTTTCCTGGCTGTAATTCTGTATTTCCAAATATATCTATGTAAATACATATATTCAAAACTCCTTTTTTATTAGCACCTCTTCTCTTAGCACTGACAGCTCCTGCACCTCCAGATCTCACGGAGCTCAGCGAGAAGTTTTCTGTTTCCAAAATTGCTCCTCGGAATCTTCATCCCACTTTTGCTTTGTTGAGTAGAAATATTTTAATTGCTGGGCAACTGTGCCTAATGTGTCGTGCTCTAGATTAAGTGATGAGCACAGGTATTGGAACACAAAGCAATTCATAGAATCACAGCCAGGATCAGCTGCCACCAGCACATCAAACCACCCCAAAATCAAAGCAGAAATAGGGTTCTCCTGGTATTGGGGATATTTTCCTAAGTTAAAAATTATTTTTGAGGTAGAACATCTTAGTAGGGAACTTCTGCCACGTGCCCAGGTGTGACTTTTACATGTGCTAAAAAATCCACTTCGTTTTTTATTTCAACCCTGTTGCAAAACTCAAATTCAGACTAAAACCAACAAAAAGTTGCATTGATTTAAAACTGATTGCTTTTTTCAGCTTGGTATTGATTTATCATTACAGTGAGACCCAAGTTCTACTTGTTAGGGTTTTTTCACACATCTAGTTCTCCTACAAGAATCATTTATAAATACAAAGCTGAATTTAACCCAATTTTACTTTAATTAAATTGATATGTAATTGAGAATAAGAACTTTTGAACTCATATATTGCACTCATAAATAACTCCATTTTCTCTGTGACTTGAGTATCATTTTAAGGCCAAATAACTCCATTTTCTCTCTGCGACCTGAGTATAATTTTTAGGCATATCATCTGAACAACCTTACATAATCACAACCTTAAACAAGACTTACATAAACAAAGAGAGATGGGCAATAAACGGAGCAAAACCCCAACCCAAGCCAAACCCAGTATTTTCCAAGACCCATTTTCCCCATGGGTCCATCAGAAGAATTGAATTTGCCAAGTGCAAACCAAGGTTTCTCAGAGTTCTGGGGTTCCCAGGGGGTAGGAAATTCAGCAATTTTCCATCTAACCAGGCAAACCTCGGTGTATCTGATCCCCATCATGGCCCACGGCCTCATGACACAGTTTGTTCTGCTGGGGAGAGAACAACTTCACACCTACAAGTCTGCACTTTCAGGTGCTGAATGTGAAATATCCCTTCTCCATTCCCACCTACCCCGAACTTACCAAAAAGCCCTTTTCTTGCTGTTCTCCACCTACCCTAAAGTTACCAAAAACCTGCTTTTTTCCTGCTTTTAGTGCTGCGAAGAGGACTCAGCCAACCTTCTAATTTTAATTTTCTTGAAATGCCCCGGCAGAGAGAGATGCAAATTGTATTTTTTTCCCTTTTGTTTCGCTTTAGAATCCATCCCTTAGAGCTCCAATAACTCCTGGACGTCAGCACGGCCCTGATTCCCAAAAATATTGGCATTAGATTTCACCCCTAATTGTTTCCTCCTCAAACAGCCCCACGGAGAGGGACTCGCAGCCCTTCATTGCACATAACTTAGCGCAGCATTAAATTTGCCTAAATTGTCCTCCGGTGCTGCCACACTGCTGACCCCGAAGTCTGTAAACAAATACATTTGTTCTCCACGTATTTATGGCTTTTTGTCTCCTAAATGGTGAGAAAATGAGCCTGGAATCTTCGTATTGTAATTGTATCATCAAAGCCTGTTGAGGATACGATAAAGTAACCAGAAGTTAAATTATCAATAAGAGTCATTTATTTTGCATTTTTATTTTAAAGAATACTTATGAGAATTGTGATAAATTAGCAGTGACAAACTACTTCTTGCAGGCTGATTTTGTGTGGAGAGTTTAATTAAACATTGCAGCTGTTTATCTCTATGGTGATTAAATTTTCATATGTAAATTACATGTATTAAGATCAAGATACTTATGTAAATGTCACTTGCCTTAATGTTTTGTGTTACTGTTATTAACATCTAACCATCAGCTTGTAATCTCCTTGTATTGCATTACTCTGGCACGCACTACACGACTGAAATAAGGAGATTTATATCTTAATAACAAACAAGTTTTTAAAAAGAACGTCTTACTATGTAATTGAGATGTAGATTAAAATAAATAAATAAATAAAACCCCAACTGCTGGGGGTGAACTGCTGCAAATTTGAGAACCTCATTGGTTCAGGATGTGTCTGTAGGGTGGATGTGGCACTTGGGGACGTGGCTTTGGGGTGGCCTTGGCACTGTTGGGGGGGTTGGGTGGACTTGGTGGTCTTGGAGGTCTCCTTCAGTTTGAGCAATCCCATGAATGCCCCCCATGTGCCAGAAAACAACCTCCTGAGGATGGCTAGCTGGGAAGCAGTGGCTCTGCATATGACAGCAAATGTGGTGCTTGCACTGATGGGAGGGAACAGAATCGTTTCACTGGACCTACCTAAGACCAAAATTAATTTTCCTTGGACATCAGGGATCTAGAAATCCACTCAGAATAACTCTCATCTACCTTAGAGCTCCTGAGGGTATAATGTCTTATTTTGTCTTGTCCTCACCAAATAAAATACAGAATACTATTATCAATATGGTATGAACAATTAAACAAGAAAACAACAGATTTAAATGCTCGAGATCCACCCACATCCCTTTCCAACAACCAAAAGAACCCCCTAAGAGGTCACCAATGTTTATTTAGCAACAGATCTCCAAAGTCCTGGATCTTGTAGAGACCCAAAAGAAGAAAAGAGCTGAGATTTGCCACTTATTAAATTTCCCACCTATTTTTTTGTGCTTTCACTGTACCCCCATAATTGTTATTTCCTTTGATGATAAAGATTAGCAGCAACTTGGAGTGAAGAAGATCTGCCATCTGATCTCAGTTATAGAGAGAGGGGACTTCTGGATACACAAACTTACAATTCCAACACAAGAAAGACTCTTCATTATGCCAGTCATGCTTGGAGCCCTCAGACACTCACTGGTAGCAGGAAATCAAATTCATCCTTCAGAAAAACAAATTAAGAGACCAAACTGCAGCAGGCAACGCACAGAAAGCGAGATAAACCCTCTAGGATTCATTTCTTTTGAGGAATCTGTAGGTTATACGTGATCTCCTGCACTCGCTGGTGTGACGTGCAGGAAGAAGGGGACAGATCCCTGGGAGGTTGGGGCTCCCTTTTGTGCCACTGTCAAACACTCTTTGGGGATTCATTCAATTTACTCAGAGGATTTTCTCTTTCCAAATTTAAAATTGACATTATATTTCCTTTAAATACTCACACATTCAAGTGCTAGAAAAGTTGCTTTTCCCAGCACCAGATCTCGGTCTCGCCAGAAGATGTTTGTGATATTCTAATTGTCCTTATCAATGGTTTGATTGCTCCCAGACATCCTGCTCTCCCTCTAACTCATTATTCCACATGTCCCACCTTCACTTATCAAGCCAAAGAGATTAGAGCAACACTTTGGAGAGTCCCAACTACCCCCAGGGATGTGGTAAATTCAAGGCAAAGAACAGGTCTAGGGGGATTTGGTGCTGTGTTTCACTCACTCCACTCGTTTACCCTGAGGATCATTTAAAATTTACCCTTCAAATTTCTTTTTCAAGTTAAAACAACTCAAATTAAGAGTTTTCTGAGGGGGCTTTTTCAATGAAATAAAGTCAGATTACACAAGCCTCTGGGTCTGCAAGTGTTCCTTCCTGCTGTGGCAGGAGAATAAATCTTCCTAACTTTTACAGGGAGAAACACCTTCACTTAATTGGAAATGCAGTATCATACGGATGTGGGTGGGGTTTTTTAATCCACTTTTTCTAAAACTGCTTCCCAGCAGTGCAACAGCAGTGACAGCTCAGAGTCTTTGATGGGCAATTGCAACCTGTGGCAATTCCCAACCCGAAATGGGGCAGAAAGAGCAAATCCAGACATGGAAAAACTGCTTCCCAGTGCAACCTCCAACATGGGAGAAACCTCATGGGCTACCAAGGGGAAAGACAAAGACCACAATTCATTCCTTGCATTATTCTTCACCAGCAGCTCCATCCTCCAGTGGATTTGATGGGCAATGCAACAAATAGAGGAATTCATCTTTGCATCCATAAATGGGTGCATTTCCTGTTCCTGTGTTTGCAGCAGCCCAGGCTGGAGGGTCTCAGTTTGTCACTGTTATCACCACGGGATGAAAAATGGAATGTGGGACCATAACAAGACAGGGACAAAAGGGCTGGGATAATTGTAAGGGAGAAAGCTTGTGCTTCTCCATGCAGATCCCACTAATCACCAGCAATCAGGGACGAGGGGTGAAACACTGGTTAGAGGGGTCTGTAAATTACTGTATTATCATAACGATGGCCTGGATCTCTCTGCAGCTCTTAAACACGGGCACATCATGAGGAAGTTCACCAAGAGGCATTTTTCTTCAGCAAGAAAACCTTCCTCTGCTATTTAAGTTTAGTTTGCCATAAAACTTCTCCATTCACGGGCTGACTGTCTATGGAAAATAATAACCCTGAGTAATGATCATGGCCGGGACAGTTGGCAGCAGATCCACTACAATTACCAGGAGTTAATTAGAATTATTAAAATAACAAACACGAGGCCACCGATATTATACATCTACATTTAATAATGGAACCCAACAGTGCATCTGATTCATGGACTACATTTATTATTTTCAAGCCTTTCCTTTCTTACCAAATTAAATATTGATGGATTGTCCTCTCCAAATCAGTTGGTGGATTGAATTCTATTTATACAGGCCCCAAAAATTAAGCTGGAGAGCAGAACCATAAAGAGCCTCCTGTCTCCCCGAACACCAAAATAACCCGCAGCTCATTTTTGCTTCTTGCTGCCCCATCCTCGGGATCCTGTTTGGAAAACAACATTCCAGACTTACACCCGATTTGCCAGACAATTTCATCCAACGCACTTTCACCTCCTGCTGCCGGTTTCATCCCGATTTATTTCGGGCCACGCCGAAAGAAATCTCGAGCTCGAGTTGCCAACATCTTTGCACCCCCGGGACCCCTAATAATGTGAGATACACCCAGGCTCTCACAGCTTTCATCTTCAGGGGCGTTCCAACACCTCCCTGCTCTCCACAACACTCGTCTGTGCCCCTCCTGCCTTCACACCACGGCTATTTTAATCGTTCAACCCCGAGCAGATTGAACACGTGTTCCCCTCGGTTTGTTGCAAAGAGCCTGCCTTTATTTTTAGGCCCCCCAAAAGTGGATCCTGCAGAGGGGTTTGGAGCTTTTGCATGGGCAGGTCTGGGGAGGAATTGCTGACACACACACAGAGCTGCTTTGCACAGGCAGGCATCATGTTTTCTGCTCACTTTTTAGCTAAATCATCACAGTTTCGGGCCACTGTTCTCCTCAGTCCTTTGGCAAAATGGTTTAATCACCATAATTGAAAATATATAAAGCAGTCTGAGCTGCTCAAGAGATTTCTTTCAAGGGAAAAGGAAAAGTGCAATTCTTTTTGCCCTAACCAGCTCCCATTGGCCATCAGCCTTCCAAATGTCTCTATCCTTTATGTGCAAAGAAAAATATATAAACACCCTTGATATTTTAAAACAATAATACAAATATTATCTGTTAGGATAACAAACACTACAAGCCAGGCAATGGATTTGCATCTACTGTTCCTTTGGTTATTTTGGGTTTAAATGACACCAAGTAATTAAAAAGGAAAGAACCATTAAAAATGCTGAGAGACTTTCACGCTGTAAATTGTTTTTCCAAATTTCACAGGACTGAAAGGTGCTGAAGAGCCAGGAGATGCAGCTCCACTATAATCACTCAAAAGTCAGGATTTACTCTTCCCATATAAATGCCTTCTCCCCAGATTATTTTCAGCACTTTTACACTGTGAGTAAATCCCTCCCAACCCAAACTTTCCCATTCCAGGAAAGTTTAGCATTACCAGAGGAAGGAAAAAGGCAAGAGGGAAGAGTTTCCCTGAAACTTGAACCAGATTTTAGTGTCAAATATAGTGGAAACAACCCATCCAGGGGGGCCGGTGGAGAAAAACCCACTAACCAGCTGAGCACCCAAAAAAGCTTCCACACACATTCAGAGGGGAAACACATGTGAGTCTGGGGAACAGCTTGGTGTGAGAACAAGTCAGAAACTCTGAATCTTAAAATAAGAGTTGAACAACAACTTGCCATGGTGTAGAAGCCCTAACAAAGATCAGCCTCTAAACAGCAGCTCTCCAGAACAAGCAGCATGTCACAAATGATAAAATAGCAAATAAAGATCTAAAAGCATCGGAATAATGTAGAAATAATGTGAGATAGTGGAAGAGGGAGATGTCAGAAGGGCTGATGTCCTGGGCTGTAGGTGCCAGCTCCTCACCAAGCACATCTGACACGACTCCAGCTCACCAGAGAACATGATTTGCCCTTTTTCTCCCTCTTTTAGTAAGAGCACGAAGCCACAGAGATTCCCTCCCTCAACTCCTTGACCACCTCGACATTGCTTCTCCTCCAATCTGCTCCTTTTTGTTTCCCAGCCCATCTAGGGACTTTTCCCTAATTAAATGATTTCACAGCGTGTTATCTGTGGTTAACACAAAACCAAGCTTTACTAATTTGATCTCCACACGTCTGGCCCCAGTTTTCCATGCTCTATCACCATCTCCCAACACGGACTGCACTTTGACCTCTCGGTCTCAGTTCCAAAACTCCCCCAGCACTCTCAGATGTCCAAAGCCAAAAGAGTTGAACATGACCCAGTGAAACCAGGATTGGAACTTACAAAGAACCCAGCTGAGTTGCAGATTGATTAAATAATCACTGCCTTTAATAAATTTGCATCAGTTTTCAAGGAAGTTAGTCCTTTGAGTGGGGCATTGGAAAATAAACAGTTTTGGGATTCATTATCCTGCCTTTTCCCCTCCCTCTCTCTCTCTCTTGCATCCTCACCATTCCTCTTTGTTTCAAAACTTGGCCATTGTTGGTATCTGGGAAAAGAGGAAATGGTCTCTAGAATGCCAGGGAAGTTTAGGAAACTTTAATTAGGAAAAATTTCTCCGTGGAAAGTGTGGCCAAGCCCTGGAAGAGGCTGCCCAGGGCAGGAGTGGAATCCCCATCCCTGGAGGGATTTTAGAGCCCTATGGATGTGGCACTTGGGGACAGGGATCAGTGGTGGCCTTGGCACTGCTGGGGGATGGTTGGGCTGGAAAATCCTAGAAGGCTTTTCCAACCTGACCGATTCTGTGATCATCATCCCCTCACAATGCTCAATTACATCGTTTTTACTTTCCTCTAATCAAAATACCCTCTCTCTGCCTTTCCAAGAGAGCTGTTCTCAGTTGGAAAACAATTAAATGATCCTTGAAACTTGTCCAAACTCTGGGGCGTCGTCGTTTGAACGGTTGAGAAGTTTTACAAGTTGGATCCCTCATTAAAACCCCCACAGTGAGTTCTCTGAGGACCCAAAATAACAAGTCGCTGAAACCTTCAGGTGGGGGTGTCACTTTTACCATCCATTAAAGGCTCCTCCAAGGGAGCCTTGTCACTGACTCAGAAGCTTTCCCGAAGCCAGGCCTTTGTGCACCAGCTACTGAATCAAAATTCCACCCAAGAGAAGTGTGAAAATATTTTCAGTGTATTTATTAGCACCTCCTCTCGCTCCCAACGCAAACAGAGCCACCAGCTCCGAGGAGAGTGAAAGACAGAATATTAGTGCCCTGTGCTGCCAGTGCTCCCAAATTTCTGCCAATACTTGTCACTCCCGACCCAGGAGACCTCGTGCTGTTTTATTTAATCAGCCCATTTCCAAATTCTTTTTTTTTTTTTTAAAAAAAACCCAACAAATGAAGTTAAATAACAAATAGCATAAATATTTTAATAGGCCTTCGCATCACCAACTGCCAGACCAGCTGTCTAAACTGCAAGAGTTTTGGTGGCTTTTTTTTTTTAATGCATTTTAATTTTTAATTTTTTTTTATAAGCCCAGAAACACACACGCCTGTGCCACACGAGGCATCTGTGCCGGGGGTGATCCCTGGCCTCGGGCACATGGCACAGATGCTCCGTGGGGACCCTTGGAGGGTGCTGGGTGCCACCTCTGCAGCCACACCACCCTCTCTACGCTCTCATGCCAAGGGGGAAGAGGACAAAAGGAGTGCTGAAGCTCAGCTCCCTCCTTGAGTAATCTTCAAGAGAAAATAAGGTGGAAAATGTAAATCTGATGTCTGCTGAAGGTCTCTGTTCCCACGGGCAGAGGAAGAGGTTGGGAAGGAGGAGATAAAGCAAGGGGAGAAGGAGGACATAAAGGAGAGAAAATTATTTAGAGCTGCACCACAGGAAGGTCAGGTTGGACATCAGGGAAAGATTCTTCATGGAGAGGTTTGTCCAAACCAGGGTCCAACTGCCCAGGGCAGGGGTGGATTCCCATCCCTGAAGGGATTTCAAAGCCCTGGGGATGTGGCACTTGGGGGCATGGGACAGTTGGACTCGATGGTCTTCAAGGGCTTTTCCCTCCCTCATGATTCTGTGTTTCCCTACAAACCACAAGGCAGCCAAGAAAAAGCAGCTTTACTGTGGCAAGTCTGTTTTCCCACAGCCAGGGACCCGAGGAGCAGACCTGACTTCAGCCAGCTGATATTTTGGGAATTGGATGTCCCTGAGTAACCTGGGATAGTGGAAAGTGTCCCTGCCCATGGCAGGGGTTGGACTGAGATGAGCTTGATGGTCCCCTCCAATCAAAACTATTCTATGATTTTTGAATATTTGGGTGGAAAATAAGAGGAAGAGGATGCTTGGAACACCAAAATATCCCAAAGGGATTAGGAGGAGGTGAACTGAGTATCTACAACTGTGGATTTAATTGTATGTTCACAAAGGGAAGGAAAGAGGTTTTGAATATGTAAGAGAAGTCTCTCTGATATTATGTATATATAATATAAAATAAACCCAATTGAACACTCCATGTTTAGTCTTTTTTAAGGTAAATGTAACTTTGAATATTTATGGAACCAGGAGAGAGAAAATAAAAAATTTCCTCAAAGCAGGAAAGACCCAAAATAAATTAAAAAAAGATACAACTTTTAACTATGAAATATGAAAAAGAAACGCAGTCCCCTTATCACTCTGAACCAGTGAGAGGAGGAGACTCTTTGTGCCTCATCCAGGGTAACCTGCAGGAAAATTCAGTTTTTCAAGGCAAGGATGATGCCCACTGAATGCACAAGAGAGATGAGCCCACTAGATGAATATTAAGGAATAATTTTTACAATCAAAAACTGGAAATGTCCCATGCAAAAGCAGCACTGGACACTGAGACCATGAGGGTGCACAGGGATAACACAGGAAAGGTTTCATTCTGAACTGAGAATACATTAAATATATATATTAGAGTTAAATTTATAGATAGAAAATGTACTGTCTATACACAGAAAATGCATTATATATATTTATATAGCTAATGTATTATCAGTTCACTCTATATGCACACTATATATATGAATGTAATTTAATTAATATTCATGAAGCAACAGTAGTTGATTACAAATTTTTATCCTATCCTGAGGACACTGATTTTCCTTAGGAATACTGATTTTCCTACAACATCACGCTAAAAACGTGCTCTCTGTTTTCTACAACCTAAAGTCAAACTCATTTGGAGCCTCAGGAATAGTTCACATTAATTAAAATAACGCTCATTAAACACTTCCTATTGCTCAGCACTGACGTTCTCTAGAATTCTGCATAATGTGACAATTATTGGGATTTTTGGGGCTGCAATCCCAGAGTGGTTTGGGTTGGAAGGGACCTCAGGACCATCCAGATCCAACCCTGCCATGGGAATCCACCTTGTGCCTTAATAAGGATTTTAGGGCAGGTGGGCACCTCCTTCTCCAATGAAGGTTTGGGTGACACAATGACCTTGATCCCACCAAGGCACAGAAAAGGTGCAAGAGACTGGATGGAAACTTCTGCTGTCAGGAAAAGAGGGAATTTGGGGTTTTCTTGGGGAAGGGACGAGGTTTGTGCGGAGCCACCACGCGAGGGAGCCGTGGCCTCAAAAATTCACAGGTTGGGAGGGCTTGGAACCAAAGCTGGCACAAATGGCCAAGAATCACAGCCCTGGTCCAGGGCCAGCACAAAATCATCCCAGACAACCCTCCATAAAAGCTGGGCAGAGGAAACAAATCCTCAAATGGGGAGAAAAAAATACATTTTTCTGTAGTATTCTTATTTATAAGTTAACAATGAGAAAGTTTATAGTTGTAACAGTGAGGTGTGTTATTTCTGCCCCAAAAGCAAGATAATTTGATAATAATATCAATCAAATTCACAGGAGAAAGCAGGACAAGTTTGACCCCCAGAAATATGAGAGATACAAAACTGTTATATTTTGCCCCATAAATTGTGCTGCTGTCTCCCCTAAGTATTTTGAGGTGTTCAGCCCAAAGGGCTTGAACCACACAGCCTGGATGTCTCCCTGTACCAGCATCAGTCATCACCAAGTGGGTGCTAAAGCAGCCAAGGTGGTTTTTCACTCCCAAAGTTGATATAGATACAGAAACATCAAAAATATTTAAATCACAAGTTTAAATGAGTCAAGTCGAGCTTGCTTTGGCACCGTCATCCTCCCCTCACTGCTGCTGCCACATGAACTGGGTATGACTGGGTTCTCAAGGAGAGGGTGGAATTACAGCCTGGATCACCCCAAATGCAGCAAAGGGAGCTGGATGCTCTCACAGCCTTAATTCCTGTCCTTCCTCGGGTCAAATGGTTGATTCAAAGCCAAAATAAAAGTGTTTTCCTGCAATCCTGCACCATTTCCACTGTAGAACACCCTGCAGTGAACTTCTGGATATTCATCCACCCCTGCCACCACTCAGAGGGCCCAAGGTTTGGCCAAAAGTCATGGAATGAAGTGTTATCAGCAGCACTCCACTCCCAGTCCTGATGGATGCAATGGGATGCAGAGCCACAGCAAATCCTCAGTGTGAGGGCAACCCCTTCCCAAATGCTGGAGCCCCAAGTCTGGAAAAGGCAAGGCTCAGGGACCAGAAGAACTTCTGTACTGGGAAGTGTTGTCACAGAATCATGGAATGGTTTGGGTTGGGAGGGTCCTTAAGCACGATCCCATTCCACTCCCCTGCCACAGGCAGGGACACCTCCCACCAGCCCAGGTTGCTCCAAGCCCCATCCAGCCTGGCCTTGGACACTCCCAGGGATCCAGGGGCAGCCACAGCTTCTCTGGGAAATCTATTCCAGTCCCTGCCCACCCTCCCAGCCAGTAATTCCCAATATCCCATCCATCTCTGCCCTCTGGCAGTGGGAAGCCATTCCCTGTGTCCTGTCCCTCAATCCCTTGCCCAAAATCCCTCTACAGTCTCTTGTAACCCCTTGAGGTACCAAACCATGGTCCACTGTGGTTCCCCTCAAAGGCATTAAAACAAGTTACATAGAAGCTGCAGTTTGGAAGAAAAAACCATCAAGAAGGAAATGTACCATTTATCAAGTCTTCCTGAAAAACCAAAATACCAAGATGTTTCTCTTACCCTGAATTCTCCACAGCAGCTCCATAGCACTCCACATATTTTGCAAACTTTAAAGTACGAAAATTACCTTAAAGAAGGTGTCTTCACACAGCAAGCCAAAATATTGGGGAACATTATTATATACCTGTCCCCAGTCTCTCAGGTCTCACAATGTCACGGGATCCAAAAGCTTAGAGAGAAAACTTTTGAGGCACAACTCCCACCTACACCCGAATCCTCAGCTCTCCCCATTGAAATCCAGGTATTGTGGAGCAGGAGGGTGCCAGGATGTGAAGCTCCACATCTTCTACCTACTAATTACCACCAGATGAGAGCTCTGACAGTGCACTGTATCCTTCTCAGAGGCCTCATTTGCTCTCCTTACCTTTATTAACTAACCTGTAATTAAAAGAGCTTCTGACAAAGTGACACAACTGCTTTGCTCTTCTCCTCTTTGCTGGTTGCACTGGGCCAGCCACGGTCATACCACTGTTTTTCTAATTCATAAACAGTATTAATGCATTTACTAATGCATCATAATCATGCAATCCCAGAATGGTTTGGGCTGGAAGGACCTCAAAGCCCATCCATTCCCACCCCTGCCATGGCAGGGACACCTTCCATAGCCCAGGGTGCTCCAAGCCCTGTCCAACCTGGCCTTGGACACTTCCAGGGATGGGGCAGCCAGAATTCAGCACAATCACTCACTTCCACAGCTCACATGAGAAGTAGTTTCTCTCAGTCAACCAAATCTACTCTTTCCAAGGATGACCTTTATCAAGAACACATCCTTTGGTTTTCATTTGTTATTACTGTCTGAATCTCCTGCTTCAAATACAAAAGACAAACAACTCTTCCTCTCCCTGTAACAATTAGCAGGGATGACAAAGCTCAACTTTCTAACTTAGTTAATTCAGCATGTCAAAAAGCAATCTTCCCCTGGTAATTTCAATACACTGAATGTCACAGAAAGGCCAAGTGACAGATTGCTGCATTTCAGTCAGAACACTCATCCTACTAAAAATACAATCACTGATGTTCAGATCATATTTTATATGTGCTGTACAGTGTTTGGTTTGTGGGTAGCCTTTTGGCATCTTCTTTGCCCACCTTCCATACAATAAAAGAAAGAATTCATGTTGCATTCTGAGTCCTAACATCAGTTTTGAGAGTCACATGGACAGGTGAGCCTAAAGCACGAGACTTCAGTAGAATTCTGAGCTCAGATTGGACAAAATTAATCTGTAATTCATCATTACTACTCAAGAATTCTGAGTTCAGCTTCAATAATGCTGGTGAGAACTGCACTATATTTCTAAGGCATATCAGGAGACTGCAAAGTCCCTCAAAACCAAATTATTAAAACCCTTTCCCAATCATTCCCATGTCCTATGTTTAATCACATTCCTGCAGAGTGAGGAGGCTCCAGTTGTAACCTGAATTTCAGGGCTGTCATCTCCATTCTTCCCCTTTTTTCAACAATCTTTCCATTAATTCTTCGGTTCCAAATTATTTTGATCTACAGGAGATTCTTTTGCCTTCTTTCCCAAGGATACTCCCATAACCTCACCACTCTCCAAAGCTAAATAACACACATGTTTAACATGCTCCATGTTTAACAATCTCCATCTGGGCTGTCCTGTGTGTGCTTTTCCCCTTTATTCCCGGGATGTGGCTGCAGAGCACTGAGGATCAGGCCCCAGCGTGGGTGAACGCTCTCTGAATAGTCTTGCCTTTCAATTGTCAGACAGCAATCGACTGAAATCAGGAGAAAAATGATTATTCTGACAGCCTTTGATAAGCCATTGGCTCAAAAACTCCTTCTGCTCCTGTGCCTGTCAGCTCCTCAGTCGGGCACGTGGCACCTGCTGGGTGTGATGCCCATTATTGGCACTCAGTGGCACTGATGTTGGTCAGTTTATTTTGTCCTTCAGGTGTGGGAAGTTTGACAAATCCCCGATTTTTGCCCAATCTGAAGCTGTTCCAGAGGGACACAAGTGCCAGTGGTTGAAAGAGGAGCTACACCAGGGGATGAAGAGTTAGAACAGCATGAACATGAGACACAGCCTTTTGTGCCACACCTTGATCCAACTATTTTCAATATTTATATTAAATTATAGGCCAGCTGGGGGGGTCAAACTCCTGATGAAGCACTGATTGAGTGTCAATACCTGTACATGGGAAAGCAGCACAGTCTGATCATCTCACTTCAGGCTCTGCCCTGCCCATCTGCTTCCTCCCAGTTTATCCACATGGCCTGGAAGACCTGTACAACCCCTCCAGAAAATTAATTAATCATTAAGATGAGTCCTACATGGAGCAGTGGAAGACAGGACCACTTGCAGGCTCTACACACCCCTGTATATAATGGCATCAGAAACATGTGTGGCTTCATCACAGCCTAAGGAAGTGCCTCCTGCAAAGTACCTACAGAAGTGGCAATGAGCATATTAATCAATAATATCCCACTGCCAGGGAGAAATACTTTATGTAGATTCAATAAATCATGGCTGTTTGCATCATGAACAACTTGAAGACTAAAAGCTGTGCTTTTGGTCCCAAAAATGACCTCAAATACGTTAGTTTCCCAAGCGTAAAGATGTGTCTGCTTCCAGGTTTTGGTACCTTCCCAAATGGCTTCTTAATCCAGATCTCCTCATTTACAGTCATTTTATTCTCTTTGTTCAAAATAAGGAGTTCAAGGAGAAATAGTGAGAAAAAAAGAAGAGTAGAATTGTGGTAACACACCAAGAAAGGCTCCTGAAACAGGTCATTCTCAAGAGATGGCACCTATAAATTCCCATTGTGTTTTGTACCCTTTCTGGATGGCTGGAAAGAACTGCACCTCTAAGTAATAAGAAAAACTTTAGTTCATTAAACAAACCTAAAGGGGAAGAGTAAATGAGAAGTGTTTTATATTCAGTGTCATCAATTCAGCTGAAAACATGTTTGTGCCACTCCATGAAATGAATGCTTTTTATAGTGCCGTTCCTGCCAACGATGCCTCATGAACATAATAAAATTAAACATGTAAAACCAGCTCTGGAGATGGGAGTTAGCAAAAAAATTCCAGAGAAACAGCAATGCACATTCCCAAACAAACAGTTCATGGGCTAAAAGGAGCAAAAAGGGGTAAACTGAGGAAATCACAGTGCAGAGGGGGCATTGAGTTCATATACAGGTCAGAGGGAAGGGAGAGAGACCCCAAAGTCCTTCCAGGGTATTTCTGAAGCCCCACATTAGGGCATTGGCAGCACCACCACAGATCCCAAAAGTGATTCTTTCCAGATGTTTCTGCACCAGATCCACCCACAGAAGGAGAATAAACTCCATCCCCAAATGTGGCTTCTCACCACTGCTGCAGGACTGACCCTGATGGCCACTGGACCAAGGGCTCTGATGGAGAGGACCTTTAAGATCTGAGTCCAGCATTTCCAGGGCCACCACTGACCATGTCCCCAAGTGCCACATCCACAGGGCTGTTAAACCCCTCCAAGGATGGGGACACAGCACTGCCCTGGGCAGCTCTGCCAGGGCTGAACAACCCTTTCCAGGGAGAAATCATCCCTAATATCCAGCATGGAATATCCCCTCATCCTGTCCCTGTTCCCTGGGAGCAGAGCCCAACCCACCCCAGCTCCCCCTTCTTGGCAGGGACTTGTAGAGCCAGAAGGTCCCCCCTGAGCCTCCTTTTCTCCAGGTTGAGCCCCCTCAGCTCCTTCCCTTCCCTAGACACCCAAGGAACCACCAAAGCAGGATCACAGCTGTTCCCATGGACATCCTGCCCATGAGGAAGGGGAGGACCCTTCCCAAAGCTGAGCAGCCACCCTTGATCTCTGCCAGAAATTCAAACTCTCATCTTGCTGTTTTCTACTCCTCAGCCAAACAAACAAAATCCAGGTGAAAAGGAGGGAGGGAATGGTGTAGTTTTGGGGTTTCTCATGGAAATCTTTAGGCATAGGAAAAAGTCCATCCTCCCTGGATCCCAACAAACCCTCCCGAGGCAGCAGAGCTCAAAGGACTCTCTCCCTTCCCCAGCTGCCACCCAGTTATCTCAAAACAGCTGAAAGGAGGAATAGAAAGCTCACAAAGGTCTCCAAAGTTATGCCACAGTCATCAAATACCAGAGGAGTTTGGAAACCACTGTTGTGGCCCCGAGTGGGAGCAAACCTCTCCAAATAAGGCAGCATTTCTCCTCCAACGTGCAGGAATTGGCAGCTCCCTCCTGCAGTTTAGGGAAGATTGCTCCAACACATCAGCCAGCTAACAAATGTCAAAGAGCCTCCTTTCCTCTGGCTTTGCAGGGCCATCACAGATTTCCATCTGCAGGAAGGGGTTCTGGTAGGATTTCCAAGTGGGAAACAAGTTTTTGTGTTGCCAGGATGATGGAGGCGAAGGGAATTCCCAAATGAGTGAGCAGTGATGAATTAATGAATGAGGAACCCCCAGGCTGTCACTCCAAATTGTCCCCTCTCACATCCCCATGATTTACAGAAAAACGTGGCATCAACATCAAATTCCAGCCACGTGCTGTGAAACATCAACAGGATCAAAAGCAATAGGAGATCCTGGTGGCAAAATGGTAACAAGGACAAGATATTCCAGAAAGGTCTCACGATATTCCCTTCAGAGGGGCCAGACAATGCTGTATATATTTAATACTTAATTATACATATTTCCCTCTGAAAACGAAGTAAATTCAGCTTAATTTCCCACTAAAAGGCTGCAGGACAGATATTTAAAACTTCCTGGAGAGCAGATCTTCGAGCCAGGCTGCCCTGGGTGCTGGTGAACCAGGAGATGATCTGGCAAGCGCTTAGCAACAATCTTCCCCAATTTTTTTGAACCTCCACCAGCCTCCCACGGAGAATGACAAGGAGTTATTACCTCCTGACAACGAGCTCTTTCTTCTGCTTCTTGTCCCATTAGGCCCCTGATCTCTGATGCTTCTGCACAGGAGGAACTTTGAATATCTAAATACCTAAAAGGCGTGGTTGTGTGCACAAAAGGCTCCTCACAGCACTGGGGATTTGGGGCTACTGAGCACAAAATTCTCAGAGTGAGTGGTCTGGCAGGTTTTGCCTCTGAAACGTTCAGCATTTCAGATCTCAGAGCGATGGGGGCACCGAAAAAACACAGTTTCAGTTATTTATTGAACTGTCTGTCAGCATTAGTGATGTTTATAGATGACTTCACTTCTACATTTCCACTTCCTGAACAGCAAATAAAAAGAAGCATCTGATTCGGTCCAAGAAAATAAGAAGAAATTGGAGGCAAACCCCAATTCTGTGGGATTTAAAACCTCAAGGCATATCTATTCAATGTACAGCTGGGGAGACACAGGAGAAGTGCTTTTCCCCCCCAGTGTTCCCTGCAGAGCCCACTCTGCTTTGGTCACCCCTTCCACCCACATGACATCAGGCTGAGGTCTTTCATGTGGGCAATTCATAACTCTCACCCAGCCCTTGATTTATCTGCCTTTACCATGTGTGGGTCACATGGAGATGGGCTGTGTGACTTATTACCTTGTGGAGCCAAGCAAAGAGCTCCCAGACAGTAAAAACAAGTTTTTCTATTCCTTAACTTCAACAAGAAATACCATGTTTATGTATTTCAAGAGGGACACTTGGCCTAAACACACGCTTTCCCCTTGATTTATTATTCAGATTTATAGGCGTGCTCTCTTCAGTGTTTGAGTTAGACATTCCTCCTCTGCTGAAAAACAAGGATTATTTAACCACAATGCCATGATTTAAGCCTGATTTTCCCGTGCACCATTTTCTTTCCCCTGCAAGTCCAGGCTTTCATGACTGAGTTCTTCCTGCTGCCACAAAGTGATTTTCCAAGCACAAGGTTCCTCTTGTTTGGGTCATGCATGGAATATCCTAAAACCCAACTGGAGTGTCTGCATGGACTAAACCTTTGTTTAAAATGAACCATAGATGCTCAGCTTGGCCTTTCCCTCCACAGCCCACTGGGGACAGCACAGGGGAGGCAAAAAACAACAGGATTCCTCCAAGGATATTCCCAGAAGGGCCCACTGAGCAAACAGGGACTCCCATAGTGCAGAATTCAGCTTTTGAGTTGTATCTTATGAAAAATAAATCCTAATCCCAACAAAGCACAATTATTGCATTGCACAGGATAGAGGTTTCTTTTCTGGGTGAGCAGCAAAGAAATTATGAGAAAAATTATCACCTTTGCATTTTCAGAGCCCTGAATATTCACCTTTGCCTTCAGAGACAGCTGAACAAAGCCAAGGACATCTGAACCCTAATTCTTCTCACATGGCTGAACATTGACTCTGATTTATTAATTAAAAGCCATTAATGAATGTGAACTGCAAAGCCATGGAGGTTTCTGCAGCTCTGGTTCCAAAATGGACTTTGGCATCCCAAGATCAAATCAAAACTGAGAGGAGAAGCTCTACATTAGATTTACCAGATATTCTCTACCCAAGCTGCAGCAGCAGGAGCTTCACTGAGCTCTGTGTCCCCAAGGTATCAGTATTTCAGAGTCACTCTGACATCTCTGAACATCATTATCAGGTAAAACTCAATAGCAAGGCCTGAGCATCCCTGAAATTTAGTATTGCTTTAAATCCCAACCCTGCGCAGACCCAAAGCCATCCTGACCACAAACTCTTCATCATCCCAGAGCAAGTCCCCTCTCAGGCTGAGGCAGGGGAGGTTTGGATTGAACACCACACAATCTTCAGTCACCAAAAGGGTGGTCAGGCTTTGGCACAAACTGCCCAGGGCACTGGTGGAGACCCATCCCTGGAAGTGTCCAAAAAACAAGTGGAAATGGAGGTTTGCAATAGGGCTTTGTGGACATCAGGTCAAAGGGTGGACTTTATGACCCTGAAAGCCTTTTCCCACCTCAGTGATTCCATAATTCCAGTAGGGTTTGCACAGATTCCCAAAAATACCAAATTAACCCTCAGCCTGAAGGGGCCTGTGGTTCTCAAAAGAAAGCCAATCAAGTTATTGGTTATACTGAGCTCAAGAACCTTCTTTTTTTTGCCAGAGCTGGTCTGTGAGAGGACAGAAGACAACAGGTTTGGAAAAACTCCATGTTAATGAAACACTCTTCCCTCTGCTCATCCATCAGATATAAACTTATATTTTCATTGCAGCCAACATTTCGCCTTTTCCAGACTTATTTTCCATCCACTCAAACTGACCCCCAACGATTAAGAAGCAGTAAAAAAATAAATTTGAGGGCAAAGAATAAAAGCTCCCTCAGACCTTAAGCCCACATGTAAAATTAGAGATGGTGCTTGTATCTGTAAACTTAGGAATGAATCTGAGCTCAAAGAAAAGCCCATGGTAAGTTTAACACTCCAATTGCAATTTCACAGGAGCAGAACTATCCCCTTGAACATATTCCATGGTGCCTTTTGTCATGGGCACAGCTTCCAACGTGAACCTGATCCACAAACTGGGCAATTCCAGCCCCGTCAGCAAACAGGGGGCTCTTTGTGATCGTTTCTCTCCCAAGACGCTTTTAAAAGAGATGGTTTGATGTTTCCCACAGACCTTTTTCTAAGAAAGTGCTGAACAATTTGATAATTAAGTATATATATAAAAAAATCTATGCTAACCAAAGGTACATAACATGGAAAGGCTTTCTGTGCTACAACAAGCTCGTGGCTGCACGTGGGCAAGCAACAATCCTGATAAAGTGAAGAACTGGATAGAGATTAATTAAACCCAAAGAAAACAAAGGCATATTAAAAAGATTTCTATAAAAATAAAGCACAAATACATAATAGTGGAAATGGAGGTTGGCAATTATTGGACAGGATCTTTGTGTGAGTCTCTCCTTGCTCATTATCCAGGCAATCAGGCCCCTGAAGGGCCCCAGTAGCTCCCAGTCCCAGCAGACTGGCCCTTCCTAAAGCCCTTCTGCAAGGGGAAGGCAGAATTTCCTCTTTGCAGGGGGAACACAAGGAAATGAAGGGCTGAATCCCTTGTGCAAAGTTGCCCAGGATCCTGAGGGAATAGGAAATCCCGGAATGACAGGGCTCTGCTGCACCCTATTCCTGTGAGGTGCCTGCTGGGGTAAACACACCTCGTAAAATTAGCTTGGCCAAACTGCTCTTTTTAGTTTTTTATCTCAGAGTTCACATCTCTCTCTGCTTCCCCACACTCAGGTCCTTGTCTTGCCACATCCTTCTCACACCTTCATGGGAGCAAGGGCAAACCAGCCCAAAATCCTCCCTCTCCANTCTCTCCTTGCTCATTATCCAGGCAATCAGGCCCCTGAAGGGCCCCAGTAGCTCCCAGTCCCAGCAGACTGGCCCTTCCTAAAGCCCTTCTGCAAGGGGAAGGCAGAATTTCCTCTTTGCAGGGGGAACACAAGGAAATGAAGGGCTGAATCCCTTGTGCAAAGTTGCCCAGGATCCTGAGGGAATAGGAAATCCCGGAATGACAGGGCTCTGCTGCACCCTATTCCTGTGAGGTGCCTGCTGGGGTGAACACACCTCGTAAAATTAGCTTGGCCAAACTGCTCTTTTTAGTTCTTTATCTCCAAGTTCACGTCTCTCTCTCTCTGCTTCCCCACCCTCAGGTCCTTGTCTTGCCACGTCCTTCTCACACACCTTCATGGGAACAAGGGCAAACCAGCCTGATATCCTCCCTCTCCACCCCCCAGTGACATCCTGGCTGCATCACTCCGGGATTTTCTCTGGCATGTTTCACATGGTCATTTCTTTGACTAAAACCCCCTGACCTTCTCAGGATTAAAGGGAATCCCCCCAGTGTTAAACACACCCAATACCCTACAAAAAGAGACCAGAATCCTTCCTGAGCAAGAGTTAACCCCAGAGCAATGCCTAAGATGGGTAGGTGTGATCAGAACACCTTCCCTTTCCAGGCAGGTTCCCAAAAGGATATATGACACTCACAGTGGGAAGATCCCAAGCCAGGACTTTGCTCAGCAATTTCATTCAGCTTGTTTTGTTGCATCACTTGTTTGCTCAGTGTTTATTCCCAGGATTTGTTTTCGTGTCACCTCCATCCCCGCTCGGCTGCCCTTGTTCACCACGTGGCTTCCTACATTCTCACAATCCTTTGAGCTTCAAGTGGCTTGGGGAAAAAAAAAAATCCCAGTATGAGTTCATGAAACAATGTATGAATAAGTCATTTCCTCCTTTAAATACACCTCTGAGTAAATGATCCAGAGACTTTTCAAGAACCATTTACATAACAGTCGCTGATGCAGCCTTCAAATTTTCATGTCAATCTCAAAGTGGCATTTTAAATCACCCCATTTTCCTCAGCAAGGATTTTAAGAGCAGATTTTTTTTTCCAACTTCCAGAGCCTTGCCTTTAGTTACGAACCTTTAAATGTTGAATTCCCCTCTTCTTTCTTCATTAGGGGTAGCGCAGAAACGCCAGAAGTGCTCTGGGTGTGCAACGTGGAATCCAAACGCTGCCGGGTGCTCCTTCAAAGGGTACATTTTTCCCTCTTACGACTACAAATGCCATAAATTTCAGCAACTGTCAATCCCACTTCACAGTCTGCAGCTCGAAAAGAGGATTTGGAGGCTTTGCTAGATGTGAGTAACCATCTACTGCAGTGCTATGGGAAGACACCAATGAATCACAAGATGCTCAACTCGTTGCAAATAAATTTAGGCAATTTCCAGGCATAATTCATAGGCAAGTAAACAAGGGAGTGGAATTTGGCTTCTGTGTGGGTTTCTGAAGTGGTGTAAGAACACCTGTGATTCCCTGGGCTCAGCATCCAAAAACAGGCTCAAAGGGGAATGTCTCCCTCAAATCCTCTTGGAGCTGGAATAGCAGTAAGGGAGGGGGAGTCGGTCCCTTCTCCCAGGTAAGAAGGGACAAGACAAGAGAAAGGGGTCTCAAGTTGTACCAGGGGAGATTTAGGTTGGGTATGGGGGGAAATCCCTCCACTGAAAGGATGACCAAGCACTGGAAGGGGCTGCCCAGGGCAGTGGTGGCATCACCACCCCTGGAAGTGTCCAAAAAACACGTAGATGTGGCACTTGGGGACGTTGGTCAGCGGTGGACCCGGCAGTGCTGGGGGAATGCTTGGATTTGACCTCAGAAATCTTTTCCAGCCTTAATAATTCTGTGTGGAGAAGTTTCTAGATGTGGTTAGGGTTAAGTTAATCCACAAATTGGATCATCAAGGGGTCACAAGCTCCATGTGCTGCTCCAGGGCATCACCAAGAAGTTCTCCTTTGCCTCGGGGTGTCCAAGGCTGTGCTGAAGAGCTTCCCTCTCCCTTTGATTACACAGATGGAGCCAAGGACTTCTGCTGCCAGCCTGGGAACAGCAACCACCCTTCAAATGAGCTCCTCTTGAAGTGTCTTTGCACTCAAAGGTCTTCCAGCACAAAGGGAAGGGAACAGAGACTGATCTCGGACACACTGGAGACCTGTCCCTACATTTCCAACGGACCTGATGAGTATTTTCTTGGCTGAACCAGGAGTTTTGGAGGTGGAGAAATAAAAGAGCACGTCCAGAGCAGTTGGCACTTTTGTTTGACTGGCCTAAAAGAACCCATGGGTTGGGAGGCACAAATTCCTAAAAATATGGCCATTTTTGGTTTGTTTTTTTTGGCTTGGCATGTGAATGCCAAAAAGCAGGAGAGTTGACTTGGACGTGCCCCACTGGCACAGGAGAGGCAGAATTTGGGACCCTGAGACACTCAAACCCACACAATGGCCTGTTCTTCAAGTCCACTGGAAGGGCCACAGCCTTGAAGGTGCTGAATCCAAAAACACAACGTGATTTAAGTCAGAGTCAGAGAAGAAGACAAAGCTCCTGGGGGAAGGGGAGCGACCAGAAGGCAGGACAAGGACAAGGCAATGCTGTGACACTGGAAGGGAATCTGCAAAGGGTGAGGACCTGTGACAGTCCTGTGTGAGCAGGAGCACTGGGTCACCCAGGAGTTTGAAAGGACCCAAGGAGGGCTGCAATCCAGCACTTTCATTGCCATCTATTCCACGGAGAGGGGCCAGGAGAAGCTCAGTCACCCCCAAACTGGGAGGATTCCTCAGGCAACCTCCATTCAGAGAAAGGCCAGCACTGCCAGGGGAGAGGAAATTGGGAGGATATGGGAAAAAAAGGGGGGGAAACAGCAGAAATCAGAGGTAAAACTGCTTCTTGTTTTTGTTTCAGCTCAAAAGTGCCTTTCTCTGGTGGAAATCACGATTTTATCCAACTTCAACAGGTAGTCATGCCAAGTGTGCCACACAGTAACAACCCAAAAAGCAAGAGAGGTAATAAAGGAAACCCCCTGCCTGCCCCTCTCCCCCATCCCAAAACGCATCAGCAAATCGGAGAGGTCATGATTAATTAATTCACATTCCTTTCCCAGCCTCTCTCCTGCCAAAGCAGCAGAAAATTCAGCTCATTGTTCCCTCTCTCTGAAGACACATGAGATGCCATGATGTCATGTCTCCTGTAAGCCACACCAGAAGCACAGCTGAGAGGGCTTGAGGGTCTCAGAGCAATTTTTGGGGCTGTCTACAGTGATTTTACCTGTTTTGGCACAAGCAACTGCACAAGGAAAGGTTTTCAGGGTTTCAGAGCAATTTTGGGGGATGTCTGCAGTGATTTTACCTGTTTGGGGACAATAAACTGCACAAGGAGTAGGTTTTTTGGACACCCTGCAAAGAGCACAGCACTGACTGCCCCTGCTGTGGGTCGATGGACCAGAGAATTCTATTAAATCACATTATTTGAGGACTTCAGGCACTTAAATTAGGCCATGAAAACACAGAGAATGGAGATCTTTGCAACAGGGATACACTGGGATGGATAAAGAGAGGATAACGAGATAATTAGAAGTTAGTGACAATTTCCACAATAAACAAGGAGAAAAAGATCTTTCTTTTAAAAAGAAGAAAGCTAAAAAGCTTCAACCACAGCACACTTCTTCACAAGAGGAAGCTTTTTGAAGCTATTTCAATTAAACCCAGCAAACTCTTTAAAAAAAAAATCCCTCAGATTGTTCCAGATCTCACCTGACTCTGTTCTACATTTTCAGGCAAGGAAAGGGGGGAAAAAAATAAAAAATTAAAAAAAAGTTATTTTACTTTGAAAATCTGCATAATTAAACCCAGCCCTGTCTCCTGATTGATAAAGTTTCAAGTGACAGCTTTGCAGCAAGCTGCCTCCCACACAGCAGCAATTTGTAAAAAGCCTTTCAGAGTTTTATGTAACTGAAAAATCCAAGTTGCTTTCACCCAGGTCTTTCTTTTCCAGCCCCGGTTTGGATGTGGCTGCGACAGAACTGCAACAAACAGGCATTTGAATGTGAGATTGGATGAAATTATTGGGGTCTAAATTAATCACGAGGCACCCACCGACAGCAAAAGGGGTTTTTCTTTTCCTTGTTGTTCTTTTCTGTTGGGCAAATTTTGAGTCTGTTTTATGTTTAAAGCCAAACTTAACTTTAATTTCTCCAGACATGACTGATCACACAAGACAAGTTTTCTACCAGCTCAAATTATGAGAGCAAACCCAAAAGGAACTAAAAGAAGAAGAAATAAAAGATTAAATGATGTTATTTCTTTCCCCCCCTGGGTTGGGTGAATACAAATCTCTGCTTGTTTTCTCTCCCCAGCCATGGAGCACCTTAAACACTAGAGGGAGTGCAGATTAAAGCTGAATATTCCCTCCATCAAAAGTTAAGCTCAGTGTGAACAGGAGTTATAAAAGTTTCACCTGAATCCCTGGATCTCAAATTCCCAGCGATGCTGAAAAGCAGGAGGGACAGCACAATTAATTCAGTGTAAATTTGCCTGCTGGGCTACAAGAATTTCAGCTCCGAGGAAATCATCTGAACCCCAAAGCACTCAGCTGGGTGGGGGTATTTGCCTTCCCAAGCACATCAAGGGCTTTTAGGATTAAAAAAAAAATACAGGTAATGCATTTTTCCAAGGGAAAAAAAAAAGAAAGCAAAGCACCTGGATCAATAGAACCCAGGAAAACACAGTTTTATTAAAAGCAAACATCACTAGTGGGGCTTTGGTTGTTTAATAAACTGATCTAGTTCTTAAAATCAAATAATTGTGATATTTACAGCCCAACCCCTGTAATGCTACCCAAATGCAGCAGAAACTGAGAGCATTAACTTGAGTCTGGATTGAAAGACACGAGGAAAAACGGCACAAAAAAGAGTCAAACACTGAGAAAAATTATAGTTATTTCTATTTTAGCACTGTCAGACATGGCTAGTGAATTATCTTAATGCTCTCAAATTACAGTCAGCTATTGCATGAAGTTCACAATAACTACATTTGCAATCAGCATGAACATGAATTTCCACTTACTTTGTATTCTGACTGTTCAACAAAAACAGGCTAAAATCAGTAACAGAGAATTGATACTTGAGATGAAACTTTTAGGAGTAAAAATCAAGTAAGATACATTTTGCTCGATGCTTTGCCTTTCCTTTGGGGTAAAGAAATGAAACCTGAGTTCACTGACTCCCAAAAAGTGACAGTCACAAAACACCACAAGGGAAGGGTTCATAAAAACCAGCTCTACGAGTCACTGGGTACTGAAGCAAATCCACAGGACAAAAACTCTGAGCTCATAAAAAACCCTCCAGAAATTCCCCATTTCGGTACAAAACAGGGAAATCCGAGACTCCTGGAATAACTTCATCCCCAAGTCCTCTGTGATTGTCTTCTCCAAGCAGAGCCACCTTCACAGCCAAATGAGGCCACTGAGGACTCATCCTCTTCCTCACTTCCCGCAGTGATTCCCACCTTTATCCCGAGGCAGTTGGGGATCTGCACATCCCTCCTTCCCTCCCAGTCATCACCAGCAGGTCCAGCAAAGCATCTCCCCTAAACAACCATCTGGGGGGAATATCCAGTTGTCAGATCTCTCCTACATCCTTCTCCTCAGAGAATCAGGGGGTGGTTTGTGTTTGTGTCTTATCCCACCCCCTGCCATGGGCAGGGACACCTCCCACCAGCCCAGGTGGCTCCAACCTGGCCTTGGACACTTCCAGGGATCCAGGGGCAGCCACAGCTTCTCTGGGAATTCCATCCCATCCCTGCCCACCCTCCCAGCCACCAATTCCTTCCCAATATCCCACCCAGCCCTGCCCTCTGGCACTGGGAAGCCATTCCCTGTGTCCTGTCCCTCTGTCCCTTGTCCCCAGTCCCTCTCCAGCTCTCCTGGAGCCCCTTTAGGCACTGCAAGGTCACTCATCTCCACCTTCACTCCCAACCCCTTGAGCTGCCCTGTCAATCCCCAAACCCCTGTGCAGAATGGAAGCAGACAGGTTTCTTTGGCACCACGTCCCAGCTCCATGAGCAGAAGACAATCATGAGCTGTCCCCTGTGCCTGCTTTTGTTTCAGAGAGACAGTGACAGGAGCCTGAAGGGTGGGTAGAAACCCTCAAGGCAGCAAACCCTCAGCACCCCTCGGCAGGCACATTTCAATGAGCTGCTCCCTCACTCACAGGCTCCTCTCTTTTGTTCCAGCTCTGCTGTGAGCTTTCAACATCCAGGAGTTACTTAATTCAGGAGTTTGTCACATAAAAGAGGTTTTCATTCTTTTCCAGAGGAGGTTTTTTCAGGAGAGATTTGTTCTTGCTGGGGAGCGTTCTCAGCAGCAAATCTATCCTAATTGTGTTTTGCAAACCAGAGTACTAAATACTTATTAAATAATATTTTTTTTGCTAATTACTTGCAAGTGGAACTTGCTTTTATAACCTTCCCAGTAAAACAAAAAGCAACCACTCACCCTACACCTCTTTGGACTGTTGGAATCCAAATGTCTTCCTGTGAGAAGGAGGAATTTTGACTCTCCTCCTGTGCCATTTTGCTGCAAAGCTCAGGCTAAACAAGGTCTCCACAAAACCTGCACCTTGCTCTGAGCTGAGGGACTTTGTAAAGTAGTTTTAATCACTAATTTCTCTAATGAACCTGAGCCTGGGAGCTGTCAGAGAGAGAAACACACACAGAATTCCCTGTTTCCTTTTGGCACCACCTTCCTTACTGGCTTGTCCTTCATAGGACATTCTCTGTCCTCATTCATTGTCTTTATCTCCTCAGGATTCTTCTAATTTGGGTTCTTCTAACTCAAGCAAAGGTATTTTCCCATTATCCACCTGTGTGATTGTGGGGATAGACCAAAGACAGGATCTCCCACACCCAACAGGTCTAACTCCATCCCTGTTCCCAAAGTCCCAAACCACCCTGTTTTTCTTGGATTCACACAAGAAAACAATTTTTGGTGGGTTAATAAATCAAGGTCACACAAAATAAGTCCCTGAGTGGGTTCTTGGCCACAGAGAAGGCCAAGTGCAGTAACTGGTTAAACTACAGATAGGTATCTGAGCACTCAGAAGCCACAGAAATTATTCCAAATTAAGCCAAACATAAATGGGAAAAAATATTTACTCAAAAGCTCCAAAAAGAAACCTGGTGTCCAAACAACCTCCTGATGCTGCCCTGACACCCAGCACTAGGAGGAAAACCACAAGAAACAGGAAAGGAAATCTGATTTCATCAATATCTATAAAATTCCCTCTGACCTTCAACTGGAAACTCCCAGATACTTTTCCAGACCTGGTTCCCACCAAACTCCCTGACTGCATCCACCTGAGGTCACATCTGTGTGGAAATGCAACTTATTCAAGACTAAAAGAGCTGAAATTTTGGGGAGTTCTCTAAGGACTAAATTAGGCTACAGGAACCTCAGGAATTGTTCATTTGGGCACACAGGAGTCGGAATAAAACCACTGTGAACTGTTCTCCATGAGGTGAGCCTGGTTAGTTGCACCAAACCCTTGTCTGAGGTGGGCTCTGAGCACTCCAGGATATCCAGGCACAGAGGATGAGAGGAAACATCCAAAGCACAAAAAAACCCACAAAACCCTGGTTTTAAATCACTTCTGTCAAGGCAAGTAACAAAAGAGACTCTGCTCTCAGGTTGCAGACAGTGAAGAGCCGTGTTGTCACTCAGCTCTTACAGAGCTTCAGCTGAGCACTGTTAATTATCTAATACCCAGGCACTTCTTCCACTTCAAAGTAATTTTCCATCCTATTAGTTTTTATAGCAGAAGTCAGGCAGAACTGACTCTATTTATCTTTTGCTCACTGGTATAAGTTAGAGTTTCTTAAAATGCAGACCTGAATAAAATCTCAATATCCCAGTTAATTTGTCACAGGTCTGCAAACCCAACTTGGAATTGTTTGCAGGATCTCTTCCACACAGGTCTTTTGTTTTAATTCAACTTTTTTTTCCCCTACTTTAGTATGGCTTGCCAGTACTGAAATTAAAATTCTTGGGCTAATTAATTTTTGTACCTGAAACTAAATTCCCCCCCCTTTTAATACCTCCCTCTAAAAAAAAATTCAGTCCTTGGCATATGAAACCAAAGGAGAGTTGGAAAAGTTGACAGGAATTAGAAAACTTTATAGGAATTATGAGGTTTGACTGGGAAGTTTTGCACCTCTACAAAGCCAGTAGTTAAAACACAAAGTCTGGAGGCAACAAGGGTTTGGTAAGACAGGAACCCATGAACTTTCTCACCTCATTTCCATGAGAAAAAGAAGGAGACACATTAAAACCCATTTTCATGGGCAGAGATACACTGGTTATAGGATTAAATAAACCCAAAACATCTCTAAGACACAACTATTCCACCTCAAAGGGGTGAAGTTCACCCCAGGAGCACCAGTGGAGATGGATGTGATGTCACAACTTGGGCTTTTACACTAAAATGATTTTATGGCATCAGGTTGAGCCTCAGGTATTTTCCTCTTATTTTCTTTAATGTACGAATCCCTTTTTAAGTATTACCATGCCTTTAACACTCCAAAGTCCCCAAAACTTTTACACTAATTCTTACAGGTCTTTCTAATATTCTACCTTTTTCCAGCCCACTCCTCACTTTGGATGTTTCCCCAGCTCACAGAGCAACATCCTCCTGGCTCATATTTGTCCACAGCAGAGTCAAGATCAACTCTGATAATTGAAACAAGACCAGCAATAAATCGAAGCCACTCACATTTTGCAGCCAAATGCTCCTGTGCAAGGCCCAGAACACACAAAAGGTGACCTTGATGTTCAGGTGGGACTCCAGCAGCACAAAGGACCAGGGCTGGAGGCTGTTCCCCAGCAGCTCTTGCCTCCTCACCCTCCTTTTGCTTCCCCTCCCAAACCACAGAAGGTGATTTAGGGGTGTGATAAAGCCCAAGGAGAAGGTAATTGGAGCTCCAGTCAGATGAGGAGCAGCTGAGGGTGTTTAGCCTGGAGAAAAGGAGGCTCAGGGGGGACCTTCTGTTCTCCCAGGGAATAAGGGATGAGACAAGAGCAAACAGCCTCAAGTTGCACCAGAGGAGGTTCAGATTGGATATTGGGAAAATACCTTTCTGGAAAGGGCTGTCCATCCCTGGCACAGGTTTCCCAGGGCACTGGTGGATCCCCATTCCTGGAGGGATTTCAAAGCAGTGTGGATGTGGCACTTGGGGACACGGGTCAGTGGTGGCCTTGGCACTGCTGGGGGATGGTTGGACTCAGAGATCTCAAGGTCTTTCCCAACCTTTAGTGATCCCAGGATCCAAGGCACGCAGCGTTTCACCACGTTTCCAGCTGTGCCCTGTCCCTCAGTGATGGACATGCCAAATAAGCTCCTGAACAGTTGTTTTCTTTCTCCCAGGGAGCAGGAAAACCACTGTTCTTTCTGCTCTCTTTCCCTGTTGCCTCATCCATCTTTCTACACCTCTGGTGATGTCTGAAAGCTTGCAAAAAATTCATTTGGGATCTTGGAACGGGCAAAGAGGCACCTGCTGAAGGCGTGATGGCAGCGCCGTCCTGCATATCAGCTCTTGTCCCTGCTTCTTGTTCCTTTGGGCTCTCTGAGCCACCAGACCTTCATCCTGCAGGTTCTGAGAGTCTCTGTGGAAGCTCAGACTGTGAAATGTGCTCATCTGGCACCGCCAGGGTCAGACACCCAAGGCATTTCTGTCCAATATCACCCGGATTTACGAGGATAAAAGTTTTGGCTGCATATTTTGTAAATCATCATCAGTAACCTGAACCTTTTGGGCCTTCAGGAGTGAGGGACAGCCCTCAGGTGGGCTGTCACAGGGGGAGACACAGGAATTCCTCCTGGAGACACTTGTCACTGCGGAGCAGACCCTCCGGAGCCGCCTCTCCATCCCGAGTGCAGCAGCCTGGAAGGTGATGGGAAGGAGACACGACAGCAACCCCCTTCTCAGGCTCAGCTCCCTCGAAGAGCTAAATTAAAGGAAGAGCAGGTGTCTGTTAAGTCTGGGCTTGCAGCTCCTCCAGATCTGTGGGGAAGTGTCAGCGCCGCGCTCACGTCCGTCTGGGTTTGTCTGGGGAGGAGAGCGGGGTCGTCTGTGGGTGTCCCACCATCCCACCCAGCACAGCTCCCCCTGCTCCTCACCCCCTCTCAGGGCTCCTTCCCACTGCCACAAGCCCAGGGGGAGAGCCCAAACCCCCCAGCATTCCCAAAAACCCAGGGGGATTCCCAACCCCTCCCTGAAAACAGGGTATTTGTGGAGGGTGGGACTTCTTCAGCTCTGGTCTTCATGGTTTGGAGCTTTCCACACATCCCTCTTTTAGGGAGAGAAATGCTGTGGTTTATGAGTGGGAAATGGCACAAGGGGTGCCTCTCCAGTGGGGCATCACAACCAGAAAAGTCCTTCCCCCATAAATTAGCACCTTTCCCAATAGTCTTTGCTATGGTAGAATCAGAATTTCAGGGCATGATGGTAAATAAATACAAGACTGCAGGAAATTATTGCATTTTGCAGCTACTAAATTGCCCTGAAGTCACAACACAGCAAAGCCCAGGCCAAGAGACAACTTTCAAGGCATGATGGAAAATGCAGATATTTAATAAAAATGGGAATTAAGGTTTTTGGAGTGATTTTTCTTTATTTTTTTTTCTTTTAATGAATGCCCTCCCCAGCACCAGGAGCACTCCCAGGATCTGTGAGCTCGCTCTGCTGCAGATGCATCACAAAAACTGCAGCTGCTTTCCTGCATTCTGCTGTGGAAAGGGACTTTTGGCAAAGCATTGATATTTTGGAATTTTACATACTTTTACTGAAATCTTACAAAAAGGTGGCTTTGTCTTAGAGGCTTAGTTTTCAAGAGACATCCATCAAGCAGTGTCACCTGTCAAGCATAAATCAGTTAACCTCTGCTGAGTAACTCTCTTAAATTACTTAAAAAGCAAAACCTCTGGAGGTACACCTGGGACTTTTTTTTTTTTTGGCTTTTTTAACAAGACACTCTTTTGCTATTTATGTTTTTGTCTTGGTCAGGAGCCTGGTGGTTTGTAAGTGTGGGTTTGGGCCTTACAAATAGTCAGGAATAACCAGACACCTCCAATTGCAGGGCAGCCCAGGCTCCTGTCACTGCCTGAGCCACATTTTAAAATGCAGCAGAGCTGCTTCTGTTCTTTTCCGACCTGCAAGGGGGAAGAAGTGACACCTAAGGCTATGTCTACATTATTTATACCACTTTGATAGATTAAATCTTTACCACGAGGATGAGCTTCTCAAACATGCCTGAAAATGTTGAAAGATTCCACAGGTGCTCTTGCTGAGTGCAAACAAAGGCTTCTCTTTGTGGGGAGAAAACAGAACTGAAAATGGAACAAAATCCTGGGAGCTGCAGTTGCTGCTCAAAGCAGATCCTCGACTGGACATGTTGGACTTGGTTATTTTTAACTGGCATGTTTTTGGAACTCTTCAGAGTAATATTTATACATTTATATATTTGTGTCCCCAAGTGCCACATCCAGGTGTCTCGTGAACACCTCCAGGGATGGTGAATCCACCACTTCCCTGGGCAGCTTATTCCAGTGCCTGACAACCCTTCCAGTAATTGGGTTTTTTCCCTAATATTTAGTCTGAACTTCCCCTTGTGCAATTTAAGTCCATTTCCTCCCATCCTATATTTGAGACCTGAGAGAAAAGCCCAACCTCCTCCCATCAGGGAGTTGTGTCTCCCTGAAGCTCCTTTTCTCCAGGAAACCACCAACATCAATTTTTTTTTTCTCTAGTTTTGGGCTAATTCATAATTTCCAAACTTGGAGGCAAGCAAGAATTAAAATATTTAAAGGCTTTACACCAGATTTGAATCTGCTATTGGAGCAAGAACAATCTTAAATTATCTAACTGATTCCATGGATTACAATGGGATTAGTGGAACAGAGGCTGGTCCTTGAACCTGCAGCTGGAGGGGTTGAGCTCTATTAAAGTCAGTAAAAGCCCAAGTGGGAGGAAGATCAGCAAATATTCTTTATTCTGATCGTTGTAACTTAAAGATGATCATGGTCTTTTCTTTCCCTGTGTCTCCATGATCAAAAAGCCAGAATTTTAGGTCTCATTTCAGCATAAAATTGCCTTAAAAAGTGCTTTCTGAAATAAATATCTTCCTTCTAAATTCCCAAGGAGTTCCTAACTGCTATTTTTAGAAAGGCAATTTGGAATTTCACAAATGCAGATACTGGGAAATGTCTCTGTGCTTGCTGACTTTCCCAAAATGACATTCAGGTCATATATTTTTTTTCCCCAGGTGGGGAATGCTTTGGGGTGGATGTAACCACAGCTACCCAACTGGGAACCAGATCAAAGCGCTGAACTGGGACCCAGTGACACGTGTATGGTGCCCATGATTTGATCCACAAGAACTGGGACTCACATCCATGGAAAACCTCCTCTGTTGCATGTGAGCATTCCCAAACAGGGAGGAGGAGAGACCCACATTGCACCAAAGTCAGTCATGGATTTCCCAGCCCGTTTTTGCAACGTCCACTCCAAAGGCACCATCACCCTCCAGCCTCATTTATGTCTGGTTTGAGGTTTCACTGACCTGTCCTACAGGTTTGCCCACCAGGGGAGGGGCAGGTGGGACATGAGGAGGAATTTCCTCATGGAAAGGGTTGTTAGACACTGGCAGGGGCTGCCCAAGGAGGGTTGGAGTGCCCAGCCCTGGAGGTGCCCAAGGCAGGACTGGCCGTGGCACTCAGAGCTCTGGGCTGGGGTCAAGGTGGGCATCAGGCACAGGGTGGGCTCCGTGGGCTGGGAGGGTTTTTCCAGCCTCAGAGATCCTGGGATTCTGGGATTCACTGACCTGTCCTCCACTCTGAGGTCTTTATTTTGTCCTCCCCTCAGCAGAGACACCACAAACTTCAGGAACCAGCAATCCAGTTCTCTCCGTTCAAACTAAACAAGCAGAACTGAGAAAATCAGATGCCACCCAATTTATTTAAGGAAAAAGACACATTGTCCCTTCCCATGCTTTGCTCAACCACATCCTCTTATTTCCAAAAGATTTTCCTGTTACAGAATTCAGGGCTCTTCAAAACATGAGAAAAGATTGAGAGGTAAAGGACTATTAGGGGTGAGCTGACAGGTATATTCCCTTTGGAAGAGTGATGACACTGCTTTAAATATTTAATGCACTGCAAAACATATGGAAAGAAAAATAATGTGAAGTTGGCTTTTGCACAATAACACCATATTTTCTGTATCTTTCTCTGTTGCAGCCACATGATACAGAACTGTAAAATTTAAAAAAAAAATTTAAAAAAGCAAAATGGCAGATTTCAAATCAGTTATCATGGTGCTATCAGCTTTCAAAAAGTAATCTTTTTTTTTTTACCCCTTTTTTTTTTTTTCATTTTTCCAGTGCAATCAATAAACAGGCCGTGGCCATCAATCTGCACACCAGAGAGCAATATTTTATTTTCGAGCTGATAGCTCCCCGTGATGAATTATAGTCATTAGGGAGGATGGCAGCAGGTTACAGTGGCTACTGCACGCTTGTGAGTGCTGCTGGCAGAATAAAGTGGGAGGGTTTGCTTATTATTATTATTATTATTATGATCTTAAGTCATAGGACCCCAGGCTGGTTTGGGGCAAAGGGACCTTAAAGATCATCTCATTCCATGGACAGCAATGCCACCCATCCCTACAAAGTAAAGATGTAAATATTACCCCGAGAATGCACCACTCTGGGCAGCCCAGCAGAGCCAAATTTTAATTTTTCCAATCATTTGAAATGACCCTTCCAAGCTTTTTTCCTCAATAAATATCTTGTATTTGCAACAGTGAAATCTGTGATGCTCGAATGCAGCTTTGCGGTCAAATATTTGGAGGGGTAACCATTTTTGGTAGGGAAATGTGGGGAAAATAAGAGAAAATAAAGAATTTATCTGCTATCCAGGTACACGAAAATGCCCACAGAGATGGGACCATGACCTCAGATTGAATTGTAATGTGGCATCTGTGACTTAGAGACACAAAGAGTGCTTTGAGTGGATTATTACGCACGGAACATAATAAAAGTCATCTGAGCCACACGGAGCTTAACGAGCTGCCAGAAGTCTGAGCTGAACTAGTCCAAGTGAGTCTCTGTGCCAGGGAAGCAGAACAGCTTTGAGACCTTTCTTCTCAATCCTCCCTGATGGAAAAGCCTTTTTTGCTCCGGCACTCGCACAGCCAACATAAAAGCGAGGCGTCTTCAGATGGATCGCGGCACTCGGAATTAAAATAGGGCTCTCCAACGCCTTAAATGTCACCAAAAACACACCCAGAGAGGGGGAACAGGCGAAAGTCAGGCCATGGAGATGGGGTTGTGGCTGGAGAGTTCCTTCTCCAGAATGGGATCAGCAGAGGGACAGAGGTGGGAGGGGGAACAACCCCAGCCTGGAGAGAAAGGGATAAAAGCCCTGGGATAAAGCCTGGGGAAAAGTTTCATGAAGGTGTTGGAAGTGGTGGGAATGAGGGAAGGAAGGAACAGCCCCCCATCCTCCCTTTTAATCCAGAGCCATCCAAAACTGAGATTAGAGCTGCATTAGGAGAAAAAGCTTCTGGTGACAAACTTAATGGGCTTCCCATCCGGACACCATGAGTGCTCCTGGGTCTGGGAATGACAAACAAAGGTCCAAAGGTGCTGGAGGGGAGAGCTACAAAATCAGAGCACACACAGCTTGGGTGACACTTCTGTGATCATCACTGTCTTCTGTTGCATGAACTGCAGAGGACTGTGATCCCCAAAAAATTCCAGAGGCATCTGAAAACTGGAGAAAAGTTGAGTTTTATTTAAAAAAAAAAAAAGGAGAGAAATGAGTTCAAAATGATAAATAAATAAAAGAAAAATGAGGAGTCCATGGTTAGCCATTGGAATTTGCAGGGATATTTTCTCGAAGGATTGCAACTGAGGGATGGATTTCAGGTGAGATACTCAGAAATAGGCTAAGGCAGCTGCTGACAAATTCACTGGCTCTGAATTGTCTCTCTTATAAAATTTTGCAACAAACACGAGCTTTGAAATTCTCCTTGACAAGTTTGTTAAATCCAGAAGAGGTGGCTTTGGGGAAACTTCCCCCTGGAAGAGCAACAAGCACCACGCCCAAGGGAATGGAGAGCAGAAAGCACCATCTGTGGTCACCCCACAAACCTTGCAGCAGTTCCAGCAGTTTCTGGAAGCATTAATAGTGTCCCAAAGGAGCATTGAGAGAGTTATGGCTTAGTATCAGAACTGAGATAATCCTGGAAGTGCCCAAGGGCAGGTTGGACAGGGCTTGGAGCAACCTGGGACAGTGGAAGGTGTCCCTGCCCATGGCAGGATGAGCTTTAAGGCCCCTTCCGACCCAAACCATTCCATGACCATGATGCACCAAATGCCTTCTACACCCACAAAACTCACTTATGTGTGTCAAACCACTCCAAACCTCCACCCCATCTGCATTCTCTGGCACCAGTAAGACCAGTCTAGGTGAGGCTTCAGGCTCAGCACGGAGCTTTGTGCTTTCTTCTCTAGTCCAAGACACAACTACTCAGAAAGACAGGAGTAACCCAGGAATGCCAGTTGTTGCTTCCATGTCTTCTCCTCTTTCCCTGTACATTTCCCAACTGGATGCAATGACCCAGTGCCCAGTCCCTGCTCCAAACCTGCACCACCCCAGAGGTCAGATCCCCACAACAAGCAGAGCAGAGGTAATTCAGCTCCCAACCAGGCCAACAGTTCCCGTTCCAGAACCTTCCTGCTTTTACACAGCGACGGAGCCGAGCCCGTGGCACATTTTTTTTTCATTCCATGCAAGCTGCCATCTTGTAAGGAAGGAGGAATAAACATATGGATGGGAAATATGTTGGAATAATCACTTTCTGCACTGCTCCTTGCCTGTCTGTGTAGACATCAGAGAACACATAATAGCGAGCTCTGTGCATGTTGTGTTATTTCACACCACCCCCCATCCCACACAGCAAAGGCATTTGACTCTGTCTAATACAAGCTGGGTTCTCATGGATTTGCCACCAGGAGGAATCCAACTCTCTGAAGGAGTCCTGTTTATCTGCAAATTTCAGATAGGAAGTGTTAAAAGAGCATCAGCATCACGATGACCAGTGAAGACAAAGGTCCCAGAGCTTGCCTGAGTTCACTGTTTTTAACAAGGAATTAGGGGAGGGAAAAGAATCAGACTAAAAAGCTGTTCCCCATTTCTGTGCCGAAGATTTACACTGTTCAGACTTAAAATGATGTAAATTTAGAAACAAAGAAACAACACTGGCATAACTTTCTTTAAAGCCATAAAAACACAGAATAACTAAGCCCAGCACTTAAGGAACTCATTTAGCTTTTCCAAAGACAACATGGAGCCAATTCCACATGAAACAACAATGCAGGGATCCATATCCTAAGTGATTTGGATATTCAGGCAAGGATTTGAGGAGAGGGAGAGAAGTGAGGAGCAGAGACATTACTCTGCCTGCTCTCCTACATGATTAATAAGCAAATTACACAACCCTCTTCTCCTCCAACATTTCAGAAGCGTATCTGGTCTTTTTGGGAATCTATCTTAGTATGCCAAGTAGCTGCCAAGACTTCCACACTCTCCATGCAGATGATTAAACTGGTCAAAATATTGTTATGTGAAAAAATGAGTAAGAGGATAATGAATCTTTGGATTTTGAGGCGTCTGAAAAACCTTAGGAGAAATCTGGCAGTGGGGGACAGGCTGAGGATGGGATGGAGAAGGGAAGACAGACATGAGGTCTCAGAAATGAGTCCTGCCCTGTAAAGTGTTCAGGGGTTTGCACCACTCTGTAATTGAATTTATTCAGTTATACTCCTATTATTTTGTTTGGAAAGTCCATGGAACAAACATGGATATGAAGGAACACAACAATTTTCTCCTGAAAACCTGCCCCTGCAGCCGAGTGGGGCGACCACTTTCATCACAACCACCAAGAGTTTGCATTTCTGGAAAGAGAATGTCACAAATTTCCACACCATTCTTCCCATTCCACGTGGTGCCAGCAGGGCACATCCACTTCCCTGCTCACCTCACCTTTTCCCACATGACAAATGGCAAAGATCTGCTGGCATCACAAGGACCCTGCTCTAATTAATCACATCTTCTCACAGCAGTGCCCAGCTCACAGTGCTGTTATTAATATTATGGGAGTGCAGGCCCTCCCCGTTAATGAGGATCCTGGAAAGATGTGCAGCTCCATGGCTGGGTAGGGAAAATATAAAAGGTTTGAGTCCTGCTTTGATCTGGGGGTGCTTTCATTAATTACAGCAAAGTATTTCAGTAGCTCACAGGGGCTTTCAAGAGAACAGAGAGTGCAGTGACAGGACAAGGGGCAAGGGCCCCAAAGGGACATAGGAGAGGGTTAAATTAGAGATTAGGGAGAAATCCTTCCCTGGGAGGGTGGGCAGAGAAGCTGTGGCTGCCCCTGGATCCCTGGGAGTGTCCAAGGCCAGGCTGGATGGGGCTTGGAGCAACCTGGGCTGGTGGAAGGTGTCCCTGCCTGTGGCAGGGGCTGGGATGGGATGAGCTTTAATGTCCCTTCCAACCCAACCCATCCTGTGATGGAGGAGAGGGAACGGCCTCAGGGAAGGTTGACATTGGATACTGGGGGACATTTCTGCCTGGAAAGGGTGGCCAGGCTTTGGAAGGGGCTGCCCAGGGCAGTGTGGTGCCCCCAGCCCTGAAAGGATTTCAAAGCCCTGTGGCTGTGACACTTGGGGACATGGTCACTGGTGGCCTGGGCAGTGCTGGGGCGTGTTTGGACTCCACAATCTGCGAGGTCTTTTCCCACACAAGCCATCCTGTGACCCCGAGTGTGTTCCCCAGGCAAACCCCTTCCAGAGCTCCCCCAGACACGACTTGATCTGTAAATACTCCCCTTGAAGAGCCAGCTCCTCCAAGGCTCCATTTCCAGGCTGATTTCCATGCTGACAGTTTCTCTACATTTGTTGAATTGTAAAGCATGTAAAGCTCAGCAATAAAACGTCTGCAATCTGTAGCAGTAATGGGAGGCCTGTCTCATAAACAAGATAAGTTGTTTCTTGCCAATATTGTTACACTTCATAAATACGAGCTCGAGTCTGTTTTGCGTCTCCTAGATCAGTAGCAGACTTTTATTTTAATTAAACACAACATATAAAATATTCATTTCAAAAACAAACAACATTGTTTTAAAGGCATTGTGCTAAATTAAATTACAGTGCTTTTGCCATCAGGCTCTTGCACGAAGGAACAGTTTGGGATTCGGAGTGGGTTGAGACATCACAAGTGTCCGTGGAGAGCCCAGAGGAGCAAAATGGGAGCTGCCCCATGAATAAATAAAGTATTTCTATTTCCTCATAATGTAAGTGCTCATATGAACTCCTTCCAACTCCCAGAGACTCCTCATTCCAGCTGGGGCTGTAATTAAGCAACTTTATCACCTGGCAGCGAGGAAGATGCTGCCAGTCCCATTTCCTGCAGCAGAACTGCGGGGCGAGCGTTTCACTCCACACTGACGTCATTTATTGTCTCATTTCATCAGACTGGGGCTCTGTGACAGAGCCATCTCTGACAGGCTCTATCCCAAAAGTACTTCGGTTTGGAAACTTCCCCTGGTGGCTCGACCAGGATCCCAGAGAGCCTCATTCAATAAAAATGCTATTCCTAGTTTAGCAACGCCAATCCAGCTCCTGGATTTAGCAAGGAGCACAAATTCCTCTGACATGAGCCTCGGAGATGACAGAAATGACAGAAACCATGCTTTGGAATTGTCAGCAAAGAAGAATTTTAGGAACTGAAGAGAAACTCTCCAGAAACATCCAACTATTGAACCAGCAATCCCTGCCATGGCCTGGGAGGGAGTTCCCATCTCCAAATGTTTCCTTCGTGGTCAACGTGGAAAATTGGGTTGCTCAGCTGTAAATCTACCAGAAGAGGAATTCACTGTTTTCCAGGAACAGGCAGGAATTGGGTAATAAACAATATCTCTGCCACATCACATCACCCTTCTGGCCCTGCAAATAAAGTTCAAAATAACTGGAATTGTTAATTATGGCTTTAAGGTCACTGTGTGAAACTGGACTGCAACACAGACCGGTGGCCAGAGCTTGTTCCAAAGCTTTATGGCATTTAGTTCCATCCTTCTACTCCAGAAAGGCACTGGAAAGAAAAGAGAAGGCAAGAAGAAGAAAATTTCAGTGGAATTTCAGAGGAGTAGAAATGGAAAAGATGAAATTATTAAAGCCTTGAGATGGGCCTCTGTCTTGGGTCATGGAAACAAAAAAGATGTGCCTCAAATACTTATTCTACTTATAATTTTCCAGAAAAGTCCTCAATCAGACCGAGAAAAAATGCCATAAAATCTCTGTCCTGACAGGCTCAACAACCTGGCACCTTGTGGAGCCCTTGAGTCCTCCAGGGGAATTATTATTAATTATCAATTATCCAGATTATCAATTATTATTGCTTGATAGTAAAACATAACAGCCACTGGGCTGGATGTGGAGCACGTTCTCATCAGGGACCTGCCCAGCCCTCCTTCCACGGGGATTCCTCTCTGGGATTTGCTGGCTTAAGCCTTAAACCCATCTTTTTCACAGAAAAAAACCCCAAGAAAATATGAAAAAGTTGGGGTTAAGACTTGAAACATTTAGTTTTCACCCCCAGAAAAGATGAATAAGCCCCTGATGATCACCTTTCCTCTGAGGGCTGATCAGTGACATTCATCCCACACAGCAAAAAGAGCCCAAAACACCCTTTTCTTTCCACCTCAGCCCCTTTATTTTCAGTCTGCAACTTCTAAAGTCTCAATAATAGTTTCTAATAAGCAAGACTATAATTTTTCAATTTTTTAAAACAGCCTTTCCACTCAAATTTCCTCCTGTTTCCCACAGATTAATTGTTTTTTATTAAAAGTAGAGCTGACAATTGCTGTTTGGCAAGAGGCTCCATGCTTTTAGCTCAGAGAGACTTCCCCTAATCCCTTAATTTGGCAAGGCATGGACTTCCATTCCAAATTAGCACCTCTGCTGATTCATTACACACAAATCTGGTGCAAAAGTGAAGTCATTTGAGCAGGTTTTATAACACTGTGGTGTTTCTGCATTAAACAGGCAGAAAAGTCAAAACACGCTGGGAATATTTCTATTCCTTATTAATTTATATTGAAATGAACCATCATGTGAATGAACTGCAGGGATAAACAAGTGGAACTAATCAGAACAAGTATTGTGTGGGATGGGGGAAAAGGGATTAATTGTATTCCAGGTTGGGAAGGAGTCTATGAAGTAGAATTCCTGTTTTATTTTTCTATAATCTAAGCTCACCAAGATGCTTCAAATCCTCCTGAGAGTCCTGAAGAAGTCGAGCAAGAATTAAATAAACTGGTTTGGTTGCTGCTTCCTGGAAGCCCGAGGTATCAGACTCCAGCTTTAATCACACAGCCATTTCTTCTGATAAAATGCAGAATTTATAAATTACCAAATTGGACTGGTATTCAATAGATCAACCAACTGGGCAGTAATTGCTTTTCATGTGGATTTCTGGGCTGGGCTGTTTCCTGAGCAGTGTTTGCCTCGACTGGAAAAGTTTTTTTCAGGTTTTGAGACAACAGGGCTGTAAAAGCTGTCGATTGAGCCACAAAATCACCAGATGGATCCTCTTTCCTTACCCTAAAATCTGATTTATTCAAAACAAACCAGCTCTGAAGGGGTGGGGACAGATCAGGGGGCTGTAACCAAAGCTGTGTTTCCAGGACATCCAAAGCTGGAGCTGGAGATGGGAAGTGATGATGGACAATCCCACTGGCTGGTGGGCAGCTGGAATTCAAAGGGACCTCTCCAAGAGGCACACATCCATCAGCAAGGCCGTGCTAAACTGGGATTTGGCTGAGAAACAGGGAATTCCAGGCTCAGCAGCTCCAGAGAGGGGCTGACACGTCTCAGTGCAGACACCCAACACTCTGCACGGAGCTTTCATCTCACGGAGCTTTGGAGAGTCCCCACCTTCTCTAAGGGAAGCCTGGACTAAAGCCAGGATTTGGGTTGGCTTTGGAGGAGGTTTTGTATGACCAAAGCCCTTCTGTCCCCCTAAGCAGGTTCCTTCAGCCTCTCCCTCTCCAATGTCCCTCCTTTTCCACGCTGACCAGGGAAGTCTGACTGGAGATCAAACTCCCTACATGGGATAAATATTTGCATCATGGGAAAGATGTCGGAGATTTCATTTCAGAGTGAACTGAGAGGGTTATGACTTGTTATTGCCAAATATATTCATAGGCAATAATAATTCCCACCTTCAGCACAGCAAGACCTTGCCCAGGCTCAGCCCCCTCAGTGCCCTCACTGAGGAGTTTCACGAAATCACAGAATTGTTAAGGCTGGGAAACATCTCCAAGATCAAGTCCAACCACTGACCAAATAAAATCATGTCCCTCAAGCACCTCATCTCCTGTCTTCTGAACACTTCCAGGGCAGCTGTTCCAGTGTCAAACCACTCTCCCTGTGAAAAATTGTCCCTGATACCCATCCTGAGCCTCCCCTGGTGGGCTGTTTCCTCCTGTCACCTGGGAGAAGAAGGGCAGGACGTGGTGGGAGGGCGGCTGTCCCTGCAGGAATGCTGCCCCAAGCCAGGGAGATGTTAAACCTCTGCTACAGAGCCTGCAATTCCCCCACTGAGTGCTCGTGCTGGTGGAATCAAATTGGAATAAATGGCTCCTTTTCCCTGATTGTTATTTCTCTGGAGTGGCTGAGGACTGTGCTCGTGCAGATCGGAGTAAATTGCCGTTCTAAATAACAACGAAATTAACTTTGGTATTTCCATTAACGCGCCGAGAGCCTTGAGCTGTTTATTTTCTAATCATTCAAATAACATTTTTACTCAACAGCTTTATGGCATTTTCATAAGCCAGAACTCGCACAGCAAACTGAGAGCAGCTCCCAACAGCAGAACTGGAGCAAAACCAGGAGCTGGAAATGAGATCGCCAAGGTTGGGAGAGACCTCCAAGGTCACCATGGCCAACCTTGGGTAGGAGATCTCCATGTCAAACAAGTCATATCACAAAGTTCCACATCTGCTTGTTTTCTGAACATCATTTTTTCAACACTCACTCACTTTTGAACACTCATTTTTTTAGTATTAACTCATTTTTTGAACACTAACTCATTTTTAACACTAATTTTTTTTAATATTAACTCATTTTTTGAACACTAACTCATTTCTGACCACTTTTTTGAACACTAACTCACTATTGAACACTAATTTCCTTGAATATTAACTCGTTTTCTGAACACTAACTCATTTTCGAACACTAATAAGTCATTTTTTGAACACTCCCTTTTTGAACACTTCAACATCGCCCCATTTCACAGGTGGAAATCCCACCATGTTGAAACCTCTGTAGCTAGGTGGCCTCATTTTTCCCAGATGTGTGTGAGATTCCTTCATGTGTGATCCTAAAAAACAGTGGATCCCTCCTGTTACAAACACCTTAAAGGCCTGGGCCTGCTGCAGGATCCTGGGAAGGGACTCAGGAATGGGGAAGGAGCATCCCTGGGATGAGACAAAACCCTCTCCCGGGGTTTTCCAGGCTCTCAAAGCCTTTAATTCTCAACCTCATGGAATTAAGAACCCCCCCCTTGATAATTCCCAGCTGGACCAAAGTCCGACTCAGCCCTGTTTTCCCCACTTAAAGAATCCTCTTCCATCAATTCTAAATATACGTGGAGCTAAATATAGCAAGCCCCGAGCTGCAAAATCACGGCTCGAGCTCCCCTAGACTCGGGCTCAGTCTGTGCACCAGCTGTGGGGGGAAATGTGCTGAAAGGGAGAACATTTTGTCTCTTTTCATTTATCAAACATTCCCCTGCAAACACACAGTCATCTGTTTAAGGGGAGCCGAGAATCTGTTCGAATCATTCATTTGGTGGTTCTGCGAATTCCAACCGCGCTTTTCTCCGGGGTTTCAGTTCTCAGGTAACTTTTTTTGATGGATAATGCTTTCAATCAAAAAAAAACCAACCAACTTTGGATGCTGGAGGTCTTTTTTTTTAAAGGTACTTATAGGTTTTCGCAGTCATTCTTCATTTATTTGTTAATGTAAGCAATGCCATTTTTTTGGACAGTTGTAAGACACGTATCTGCATCAGGTCTGCAGATCAATAAATCTGCAAACTAATTCAGATGTGAATTTATTTCTTTTTCCTCTATGTCATCGTGGGTAAAGTGGATTGCTAATGTGAAGTCAGGTTTGACATCCCCACCTCTCACGAGGAAGGATTTTCACATTCATACAATTCAAGTCCCCAAATGGATCTGTGTGAGAAGAAAAAAGGCAACACAGGACCCAAGTGAACTCCAGGTGAAAGGTTTTAAGCACACCCAGGAGTTTAACCTTGATTTCCTTTTAAAACCTCACAAAGGATGGCCCAAGTGTCCATGTGAGCCAAACGAAATGTTCCCTGTCTGGAACAGTTGTCTGCAGTTCAACTGATTCTGCAAAGTCTCTCTAAAGCCAAGAGAAAGAGAGATATTTTTACTTCCCCTCCTCCAACACTGCTATTCCTTCCCTGGCTGTGTCCCACTTGAGCCCCAGTCCTAACCCCCCTTGTGATCCCTCTTTCCTTCTTTCTTCTTGCACATTCCCTTAACATTTTGCCTCCTCTTCTTTCCCTCATATTACAAACCTGTAGTTGGCCCCTGTCACCTTAAAACATCTGATGATGCTCCTCTCACTGCCCTTTCTCCTTTTTACCTTTTTTTCTATTTTTTTCCCTTTTTCTCTCCTTTTACCTCCATTGCCCCTCATTTTACCTCCTTCCCCCCCCTTTTTTCAGAGTTCTTTGGTGCTGTTTTGCCACCTCCATTTCCCCCAACCCCCTTCCAGATTTCCTCCCTCCCCTGGCCCTCCTTCAACCCTTCTCCACAACCCCCCTCCGAGGACGGTGACAAACCTCTCCTTCTTCTACTCCAAAACCAGCAGGACTTCATTATTTTTTTAACCCACCAACCACCTAATTTCCCCACCAGTTTGGTTTTCCCCTGACCTAATCTCCCAAGGCTCCATCCCCCTTTCCCTCCTCCCTGCTCCCAGCGGGACGTGCCTCTGAGACACCCCTCCATCCCAATTTTTGCAAGCAGCTCTGACGTCTCTCCACATTTGAGGACACCATCCCACTCAGCTACCTCCTCATCCTCTCCCCAAACGCTTCCTGAAGCCTCCTGGAGTTCCTGGTGACAGGAAAGGAGTTCATCAAAGTGCTGGCACCGAGCGAACCTCCCACGGCCCGCGGATAAAAATAAACAACAACACTCAGAAATATTGCTCACGAACCATATGCTTCAGGGGGTTCTTGGCTATCACCAAAAGGATGGGGGTCCTTGGTGCTCTGGGTCCACAGGAACCCACGGAGGAAAAAGGATTATCATCAATCCCCCCCCTCCAGAGGAGCTGGAAGCTCAGACAGACTGATGAAGCGCATTGGCTCGGGTTTGTTCATTCTTAGCGAACTATTTCAGATTGTTAAATTGTCTGTTATGTTGTTTTTCCTCCCAGCTCAGAGCCCCAGACAGCTGGAGGTGTTTAAAGAAAAAAGAAAAAAAAGAAATAATAATAAGTAATGTGCATTTTTTCCACAATATGGAGAATTCCTATTCTTATATTAGTTTTTATTCTTAGAGGCTGGAGCTGAAATTTGAGTTCCACTGCAATGCTTCCACTAATTGCCTTGAATAATTCAAATTTTACCACTCTCGAGGGCACAAGTGGAGCCAGACTGTTATAAGCCATGTTTGTTACTCTGGAGCCAACAAAAGAAGTATGTTTTTTGGAGCATGCTGAGCTTAAGTTACATGACTTTGTTTGTTTCAAAGGACCCCACCAGTGAACGAGGGACAAGCCACATTTTGCTTTTGAAGCAGCAGGAACGCGTCAAAAATCGTGGCGTAACCCTGAAAATTGGGCTTGGTCAGCCAAAATTAGGAGGGGCCTGAACTGTGGGATCCCTCTATTTTTGGCTCCAGAAAGAAACTCTGGAGCTGCTGCTGATCTGAAATGGGTCCTGAAGAGAAGGAAGGAAATTAGATTTTTTTTTAACTTACAAAATTGTCTTGCCTGTGTAATAACACTGAGCATGACTGTCACTCTGAAGACATATTAGCTCATTTAGGTAATTAGTGTGAGCAGCATGTTTCTCTGCTTATTCCATTCAATTACAGGGTGCTCACTTTGTCATTACTGGAGTATCTTAATGTGACTTGTAATTAGTGTAATTACAATCCAATGTTAATTATATCTGCCACTTAGACATAATTTTATATAGTAATGGTCTTATTCTCAATAACCTTATTATGTTGTTTATTCAAACAGGAATTTAGCCTTCTTTCATGCGTCAAATATGGAGATTACACAAAGTACTGCCTGTCATTTCCCTGCTTATGGCTGGGGCAGCTTCGCCTGGCAAAATCATATTTGGGGCAATCAGGGAGTGGAGCAAACCAAATTAGGGAGGTTATCTCGTTACCAGAGACATGCTGAGCCAGCAGGAATGGTTTGCACGGGAGGCACGTGAAGTCACCCCGTGGGTCGGGAGGGCCACCGAGAGGGGTCGATGGCCACAGTCCCACTGAAGAACAGGAGATGGGGGACATGAAGTCTGTGGGGTGGTGTGTGCACATCTAGGGATGGGCTGAGTGCTGCTCTTATCGGCGGGGAAATAAAACAGCAGGAGTGGAGGTGCCAAAAAATGTCTTGGGACAAGATTCTCCATGGTAATGATGCTTTTAATACAGAGCTTAAATGTCTGGTATGGGGGGTTGTTGTTTTATAAATTTCCTTTCTCTGCTCGACAGCGTTTTGGGGGGACAGAGGCTCTGTGGGGTTGGTTCTGACCAGCAGTGGGGTTTGCAGAGTTTTCCCTGCTCCCTGAGCTTTGCTTCACCCCACGGGGATGGACTTCTGGTTCTTTTCCTAGGAGGAAAGGCTGGGAGAGCTGGGGGGGTTCTCCTGGAGAAGGGAAGGATCCAGGGAGAACTGAGAGCCCCTTGCAGGGCCTAAAGGGGCTCCAGGAGAGCTGGAGAGGGACTGGGGACAAGGCATGGAGGGACAGGACACAGTGAATGGCTTCCCAGTGCCAGAGGGCAGGGCTGGGTGGGATATTGGGAAGGAATTGCTGGCTGGGAGGGTGGGCAGGGACTGGAATAGATTTCCCAGAGAAGCTGTGGCTGCCCCTGGATCCCTGGAAGTGTCCAAGGCCAGGTTGGAGCCACCTGGGCTGGTGGAAGGTGTCCCTGCCCATGGCAGGGGTTGGCACTGGATGGAATTTAAGGTTCCTTCCAAACTGAACTACTGTGGGATTTTATGAAGCTAAACAGAAGGATGCCCCAGGGAAACCCAGGGTGCCTGGCAAAGGGTGCCCTCCCAAGGCACCAAAGCCCAGTGAGCTGGAATAAAGAGCCACCAAACACAGGCAGCAGGTCCTCAGCACCACCTGGCTCTGCAGGTTGGGCCCCACTGGGCCCCTCCACGTGCTGCCACAGCCAGAAACTCCTCAGACACCAAAAACAGAGTCCTTCTCTAAAACAGGGGGTTTTAGGAATTAACCCCAGACTGGAATAAACTCCCTCTGGAAGCACGGTGTGCTCCAGCCCCAAATCCCACTCTAGCCCTCCCATCCTTGCCTCTGACACGCACAGTTAAATATATTTAGAGTAAAAAGCCCTAAAACAGCCAGACAAAGCAAGGCACGCATTTCTGCCTCCACAGAGGACAAGGAACACATGACAAATATCAGTCACGTCATTTCATGCTCCATGTTGAAGAGTGGCATAAGAACCAGAGGAGGAGAGAAGGGAATTTGGCAGCTCTCTGGGAGATGCAAACCGAGATCCCCCCTAATCCACGCCTTTTACTGAGAGTCTGAGAAGGGTTTGAAGCTTTGAGCTCGCTCTGCTCTTTGGAGGCCAATGAATCACCCAGATTTCCATGGCTCGGGGTGATGTCCCAAGACAGCTGCCAGCTTTCTGTGGGCTTAAGGAGGCCAAGGAGGTTCAGGAGGCAAGCAGAGAGTCAGTGAAAATGAGAGCAAATCAGGGGGAAGTAACCCAGGAATGGGGTTGGGGCTGACCCAGCTGGAGAGGCAGGAAACATCCCCCACTGCTGAAGGAGGCTCAGGGGGCAAAATCCCATGCTGGGAGCTGAGCCTTCTCCCTGCCCTCCTTTCTCTCGGGTCCATGTGGTTCTCCACTCCACCGAGCTCTGCCTCTTTTGTTTTTACCAGAGACACAACAAAATGCAAAGGTTTGTTCTTGTTCCCCTTCTCAGCTCTGGCCTTTTGGACAACCTGAGCTTGGGCACATTCCCATATGGGAGGAAATGCTGCTTCTGCCTGAGGCCCCTTGGAATGACAAAGCAGCTCTCATTTTTCTCAGGATCGGACAAAAAGTGCTGCTTTTTTTAAAAACAGAGGCTGGGAGAGCTGGGGGGGTTCACCTGGAGAAGAGAAGGATCCAGGAAGACCTGAGAGCCCCTTGCAGGGCCTAAAGGGGCTCCAGGAGAGCTGGAGAGGGACTGGGGACAAGGCACGGAGGGACAGGACACAGGGAATGGCTTCCCAGTGCCAGAGGGCAGGGCTGGGTGGGATATTGGGAAGGAATTGCTGGCTGGGAGGGTGGGCAGGCCCTGGCACAGGTTGGGCAGAGAAGCTGTGGCTGCCCCTGGATCCCTGGGCGTGTCCAAGGCCAGGTTGGAGCCATCTGGGCCGGGGGAAGGTGTCCCTGCCCTGGGCAGGGGTTGGCACTAGGCGGGCTTTGAGGTCCCTTCCCACCAAAAGCATTCCATGATTCCATGTTTCTATGACCCATTTTATGAGTTTCACATGCAAGACCCCTTCATATTCCTTCCACATAAAACAGAATTATTCTTTCTACTAAATCCTCTGCATTCAGTGGGTCCAAAACCTGCTTAGATTTACTTCAGGCATGCCAGAATCCCTCTACTGTAAAAAGAAATGACATTTAAGATGCATATTTGCTTTCTTTTAATGGCCCAAAGGGAAAGTAAGCCCACATTCTTTTGTTGCACAGAGCACATCTGGGTTAACACAATCCTAAAATCAGAAGGTTGTCTTGGCAAGACAGTTCCCACCAGCTGTGAGGAGGAACCTCACGTGTGAAAGCACCTCAAATACAACAAACCACTCAGTGCACAGCATTGCTTAGGTAGATCTCTTACCATTAGGTCATCAAATATATCACTTGGCTGCATAATAACTATAATTTATTGTTCCTGCAGTGTAAATCTTACTGGAACTCTTGGGCAAGGAGTGATTTCTCACTGGCTGCCAAGTAAACTGTATTTCTGCCAGCAACAGTACCCTGACAGAACTACCTGTTTCACACGCCTTTTTTTGGCCATTTTTAAGCCCAAAGTGCATCTCCTCCCAGCAGGCAGAGGCTCTGCAGTCCCCCAGTCACTGAAGTCACTCACTCCCCAGTATTGTCACCCCACACAAGGACCAATGCAATCACCAGCTGGATTTAATGACCTAAATCAGCCAGCACTGGCGTGTCTGGAATGTGCTGCCAAACCAAGGGTTAACCATCAACCAGCAGTTCTCCAGCTCTCCCATTTCCTTCCCTAGCTCAAAGGACACAGCAGGAAGAGCAGGTCTGGGTTAGAAATGTCTCTCCTCTCCTCCCACCTGCTGTCCTGCTAAAACAGGGCACACTTACGTGTGATAAGAGGTTGTTCCTTACATTTTAATACTTTTTGGGAGTGAAGCAACATTGCTGGCCACGACAGGAGGAAAACTCTGCTTGAAAATGAATTCAGGGTGATGGATCAAGCCCAGGTTGGATGGGGCTTGGAGATGGTGGAAGGTGTCTCTGCCCGTGGCAGGGGGTGGGACTGGATGGGCTTTAATGTCCCCCCAACCCAAACCATTCTGGGATTCTCACACCGTGTCCCGAGACTTCCACACAATTAATTCCACTAATTAACTACCTTAATATTAAAAACGGTTCCCTCATTTTTAGCCAACTCTTCCACACTGTGGTTGTCTGGTCTTGCTGCTCCTGTTCTATCACCAGGGCATGGAGAAGAGATTCCTGCTGTTCTTTTCCCAGCTTTTCCCCTGTTTGAACAGTCTTGCTGTCATTGGGCATCCTGAACTAGAGGAGAAAACACCACAAGGGCTAGACCTGAGAAGAATGATTGGCCTCCTCATTCTTGGGCTCTTCCCACTCATTCCTGCACAATTCCTTCCCAGTCACCTTCTGTAGTCCCTGTTTTGTGGAATCACAGAATCCTCAAGCTTGGAAAAGGCCTTTAAGACCATCAAGTCCAACCATGCCTCCAGCACTGCCAATCCCACAGTGACCCATGTCCCCAAGAGCCACATCCAAGCAGCCTTTAAATCCTTCCAGGGATAGAGGATCCACCACTGCCCTGGCAAACCTGTCCAAACATTTGACAACCCTTTCAGTGAAGAAACTTTTCTTAATGCCCAACCTAAACCCCCCCTGAGGTTGTTTTCTCTCCTTTTTCTCCTCCATCTCCTCCTTCCCAAGGCCTCTCCTCTGACGTCTCAGCAGAACCTTTGTCTCCCAGCACCACGCTGTCTCCTGAGCCACCCATGTCCCTGATCCCACAGCATGGAAAGGCATCACCAGCAGGACCCCTCTGGAGGCTCCACCAAAGCCCAAAGACAACCAGTGCAGCTTCCTGGAGCACAAGTGGAGCTGTGAGGAACATAAAGGACAGCTCTGGTGGCCACACAACCTGCCAGACATGCCCACCACGGCCCTGCCTTCTCCCCCAGCCTCGCAGTGCCAGGGCACTGATGGATTGTGCCAATTACTGTATGGCAGACATACAAGTCACACTAATGCACAGCAAATCCAGCACTCCTTTAATTACAGCCACAGACATGGACATTTGTTTTGCTTAGTAATTAAAATGTTCTATTGTGCTTAATACTGTTATCTGTATTCTTTGGTTAAGTGCAATTTAATTTGCTTTCTTAAGAAAGCTGGGCATAATTTAAAATGAAAAATTGGTCTCTTCTGCTAATTTTTTTTTATTTCCCTAATGCTATTGTTTTCCATGGCTGCAGATCTAGAACACAGTAACTTCGGAGTTTGTTCACCAAGTTTCTAGAAGGTGTTGCTGTTCTAAAGGCCAAGAAACCATTTATTTGTGATTGGCTCTGGAAAAGTTCCTGGTTTCTAAAGCACTTAATGAAATGAAGGTGGTTCCTGAAGCATTTTTGAGGCAAGGGAGGCAGAGTTTGCACTGGGGTGTGCCCTGTTCAGAAATGATGTGCTGGAATTCAAATCATGGAAGAGAATCAGAGTGGTTTGGGTTGAAAGGGACCTTAAAACTCATCTCAGTCCCCCCTTCCTCTATCCCAGGTGGCTCCAACCTGGCCTTGGACACTTCCAGGGATCCAGGGGCAGCCACAGCTTCTCTGCCCAACCTGTGCCAGGGCCTGCCCACCCTCCCAGACAGCAATTAAGTACTATTGATTACTAATTAATTCAAGACCAGCTGACAGAACTCCCCTTACGCTCACCCAGAATGACGAGGGATGGAAAGAGGTACAGGAAAAACAACATCTCAGGGCTGAAATGCTGCAGCCCGTGGGACTGACAGCCATCCATCATCCATCCATCCACCCATCCCACGCAGAGCAGGAGGAGATCCAGAGCAGGAGCTCCAAACCACCCCTTGGCTGACTCACATGTGAGAGGAGAAGGGGTTTGTGGAGAGCACGAGCTCAGAGCAGGCTCTGCAGCTCTCGAAGAACATCCTCGCTCGGGTTTGGTGCATCTAACAAGGCATTTGGAAATGCTCCCTCCCCACCAGGGTGCCAGCAGCTGACTTTCGTCACCTCACAGTGTCACAGGCACTGGGATGTTGGGAAATCATTCCCTGGAGATGACCTGTTTTAATCTCAGCTGTCATTTCCAGCACCACTGTGATCAGCGCGGTCTCTCTAGGAAGGATGGAGTAACGTTCAAATTTTACCCACTCCCTTCCTGTAAACTCCTCTATTGTTTTCACTCCTTATCTCACGCTGGAGAACCTCAAACTTCATCTGAGCTTCTCTTCTCCCCACTGGCAGAGCACAGAAATGAGGATGTCAATATTCACCCAAAATGCTCACGGTCTGGTCATGAGTCACAAGTTTTGGGTCTTCAGTTCAAGAACAGGGATTTGCCCAGCCCACCTTCCATGCACAGCTTGGATCCTGCCAGGCTACAGAAACACCCTCCCAAAGCATATTTTTGCCATAGGAACTCCAATGTTATTCCAACCCAAACAGCAACATCACCTCACACTAAACAAGGCAGGGAGGGGGTGGATGTCCCACCCCTGAAAACATTCAAGACCAGGTTGGATGTTGTTGTCCAGAGTTTTTTCTCAAATTCAAGCAAACCCAAACCTGGCAAAATAATAATAACCATCACAAATCCTCATGGTGTAGAAATAGAAAGTTGAGGGAGGAAGGTGGTGCTGGTAATTCAGGATAAACCTCCCTCCCATAGAAGGTATCGCAGAAACCACACGGCTAATGAATTAAATCTGCATTTGTAATGAGGATAAATCAGGCAAGTTTGGGTCATGGAGTCCAAGTAAGGGCCCTCCTGCTCTGCATCCACCTGAACTGCCCATGTGAAACCCCTCTCTCCGTCCTAAGACAAGGGGATAATATAATTAATATCCAGTTATGCATAATTAATAACACAGCAAAACCTTTCTCCTCTGAAAAGCAACCTTAGATAACCAAGCTCTCAGTCAGGCCACATAATAATACACTTTGAAAAGCAATATGTACAATTCCAATTTTCCAGCAGAGACCAAAACAAATTAGCAGCTTGAATTCCTCTGTGCTTTGCTAATAATTTGTTTCCAGCCCTGTGTCGGTGATCAGGGCTCGCTGTAATGAGGGGCAGGAAATAGTAACAGCCTAATTACAGCGGGGGGCATGGGAAGCAAACCATAAATCAGCCAGTTAGCTGGAGCTCGGTGGGCTCTGCTCCCCCTACGAGCTGGAAACAAATGGATTTGAAGGAAATAATAATAATAAATTCAAGGGCTAAGCAGGAAGAGGAAGAGAAGTGCTTTGACCTGCATTGCGTTCACACGAAGGAGGTCTCGGTGAGCTCCACGTGTGGAGCCCCCAAGGTGGGAGCAGCAGGTGCTTATGGAAAGGGTTTATCTGCTGGCTTAAGAACATCAGTTTTTAGGGGCACAAGCAAAGCAGAGAAGAGTTTTGGCACTGTGGTGTCACCCAGAGGCATGAGTGTTTCACCATGGGAGCAGATACAGCTAGGCCAGCAAAATGTGGGGGAAAAAAGGGCCTGTTCTGCTCTTCTCACAAGGGGAAACCATGGATGTCTGTCAGTGGGAGGAGAGAGCCTTCAGGAGAATCAATCCCTTGTAGTTTTGGATTTCCACCTGCCTGGCTGGAGAAAATCTTGATCCACAGGGAAGTTATCACAGCAGCCCCACATCCAGAACTTTCTGTGTGTTTGTGCAGCACTTGTGGCAAACAGAGGGGATCAGGGTGCAGCATTGCCACATTCAGGGTTTTCCTGTATTTCCTTCAGTTTTTACACTTCTTGATGTATCTGGATCTCAGCATCAGAATTACTGAGGTTGGAAAAGCCCTCCAGGGTCACTGAACCCACCCCGTGCCCGATGCCCACCTTGTCACTGAGTGCCACGGCCAGTCCTGCCTTGGGCACCTCCAGGGCTGGGCACTCCAACCCTCCCTGGGCAGCCCCTGCCAAGGCCTGACCACCCTTTCCAGGCACAAATCCCTCCTGCTGTCCCCCCTGACCCTGTCCTGGTGCAACTATTTCCCTTTGTCCTGCCACTGGTTTGGCTGGGAGAAGAGCCCAGTCCCCACCTCGCCACAACCTCCTTTCAGGCAGCTGGAGAGACAAATTTCCTTAGGTGGTTTACATCAAACATTATCAATAATATCCCTGATAACACCAAATATCAACAGGAAAATCATATATTTTCACAGTCACCCAAGAAAAAAATCAGTATGTTTAAGAATAGATTAAAACCAGGATCAAGCTGTTGTCTTTTCAAAATCAGATTTGCCAGCAACCTCTACAATAAATGACATTTGTTACAATACAATAAAGTTAAACTCAAACCACGTCACAAATATAAACTCACCAAAGGTTTGTGAAGAGGAAAATCAGGGCCTGGCAGAAATTCTGAAGAGAAAAATCAGGGTCATGAAATCCAGACTGCAGTCATTTGGGGCAAATGTTTATGAGTTTCCAAGTGTATTCCTGAAAAACAAAATTCCCATCAGCTCCAAGTGAGCAGGTTGTCCCTTTTCTATACATATAAATACATATATATCCCTGTTATAATATATATTTAATGTATATAAGTGTATTTTTTTAATTCCTCTTGCCTAATCAGTGCTTTCTCATTCTCAACAGGACACAAGGAACAGCCCAACCTCCTCTGGTGAGCACTGAGAGCCAAGGGCATCATCTCACAGACAAAAGGGTTGGTGTTGAGGGTCTCCCAGGTGCCCACCCAAGCCCAGAGGTGGGGACAATCCCACTCCCAACCCAACCCAACCCAACCCAACCCAACCCACTGGTGTAGACCCTCTTGGAAAGCTGGAGAAATCCTGGCAGGATTCAGGCAGGGCAGCCCTTGGCATGGTATGGGTTTACACACACAAATTCCTCCGTGTGATAAGGCAAGATCTTAGAAGTCCCTCGTTAATCACCATCAGATGTTTAATGTGCTCATTATCACCTGCTTTGATGTGATTCCGTGCTGCTCCAACATGAGGATTTCACATGGAGATTGTACCTTCCAGATGGAAACGCAAACACAACAACACTTTAGTGCAAATAGAGGAGAAAAAAAGGAAAGAAAAGCATATTTTCCAGAGCAAACAAGTTCTTGTTTTCTTGAGGATCCTCCCTCAACTGCCAAAACTGTGACAACAAAACCTTTGGAGATTGATTTAAGGGAGATTGTAAAAAGATGTTTTGGTGGCTTTTATTGTCATTTTGCTCTTCCTGACAAAGTCACGTGGCTTAATTAGCACAGGCCAAACACAAAGAAAGGAGCCCCTCCTCTGTTCCCTGAGATCCTGGAACTTCCCAAGGTGAGGATACATTTACATGTCTCCTTGGATTTGCCAGGTCTTCCTGGAAGCTGAAGATGTCCTTCTTCAGACATTCCAGAGAAGCTGTGGCTACCCCTTGATCCCTGGGAATGTCCAAGGCCAGGTTGGGACAACCTGGGCTAGTGGAAGGTGTCCCTGCCCATGGCAGGGGGTGGAAGGAGATGATCTTTAAGGTCCTTCCCACCCAAACCGTTCCAGGATTCTTGCCAGGAAACAGCTTTTCCATCCTACCCCCTGCAAACCAGTTCCCTGGAGACCCTCAGCACTTTTTCCCCTCACGCACACGTCGGGACACCACAAAACTGGAACACTCTGACACCTGGGTTGTATTTTAATCGTGGGAGTTTTGAGATGGGTGAGTGGAATGGGAAGTCGTTTCATGCACCAAACCCTGAACCCAGAGGGAAACAGAACAAAGGACACGAGTAAAGGCGCCCAACGAGCCCGTTTATCCCAGTTTTGCCAATTGTCACATGAGCCCCTCCATGAATGACAGCATTTGATCCCTCCACATCCTCATGGCCCACGGTGCCCCTTTACCAGCTCTCCGTGCCTCCCTCCCTCTGCCCACCGCTCCGTGCCCACCTTCCCTCCTTCCAACATATTGAACTGCTGAAGAGCTGCCAGTTTGCTGAGGCAACCTATTTCCAGCACTGCTCCTCTCCCTCCAGACATGCCATTCCTCCCCGGAGCGCTGCTCTGGAGCCCAGCCCAGCCCAGGCAATATGTTCCCTGGGATCAGGGAGAGCTTTGGGTTTCAATACCTGTCAGGAGAATTCCAGGCATTCGCCACCCACGGCGCAGGAGAGAATCCAAACTTGCTGGTGGGGAGAGGGGAGTTATTTCTGCTGGCTCGCAGGAATCCGTGGCACCATTGAATGGCTTGTCTTTAGATGCATAACCCAGTTTTGCCACAGCTGCTGTGACGTAAATAAATTGGGTATTATCTCCTTTTTTTGACATTGGAGGGTGGAATATAAATAGTGCCGGAACTTATGCCGGGCATAATTCAGTGTTTAAGACATTTATCCTTTTCAAGCACAAGGTGCCCACAGAGCTGCCTAACACGAGTCAAAATATTTGACTTGCTTAAGGTATAGAAAGGACAAAAATATTAAATATATCCCATAGACGTATCTCCCTATTTCTAGAAAAAATGTCACTGGTTGGATCACTTTTTATCATCCCAAAATGAGACTTCCAGGGCTCCTTTGGAGCCGCACATCCCTACTGTAGTGATCAAGAAATATTAGCATGTGTGACACACGAAGGATCCCTAAAATACCTACACTTGCTCTACAGAATTAGCTGCACTTGAATAGTACCTGTGTAAAAAAACCCTGAATTTCTCTGCACATCCTCTTACCTCATCAGACTAAATCATTTGCTCCAGCTGAATTTACTAGAGGGAAAATGCATCTCTTGGTACCTGGGATTTGAATTCAGGCTTCCCCTCTTAAGGTAGCAGCGTTTGAGCTGCAGGCTGCACTGAAACCCCAACAATTCCCCGAGAATTCCAATCCACCCTTAGAAATACCTGGCAAACCCAGCCAAGCAGATACAAAACTGAGAGTTTTCTTCCCCATAAATACAGCTCTGGGCAGCCAAACACCACCTATTTTGTTTCAGCAATAAATCACCGCCCTGCCTTGAGTTAGTAATGAGATTTTTAATCATGTGGATTGAACGTATCCTCGAGTTAATAAAAAAGTATGGCTTCCTCTTTATCTTTAATAAAAGATTTGTACACTGCTCAAATGATTAGTGTTACATTTTTAAAGGACCCCAGATTGATGCTTTTCAATTCTCCTTCCTATTTTTCCAGGCTTTTATAATTCAAAGGTAATATAGGGAAGGGTTAATAATTCATGAGGTAATTTTAAGGCTTTTATCCAGAACCCTTTTGCCTATTGACTTAAGAATGTGCCATAAAATACCCAGGTATCACTATGCCAGCAATTTGCAGATGGAATCTCTGAATTCATGCAAGTCAGGCTCGGTGTTTAGGAATCAGAGCACATCATTCCAGCCTTGGAAGGGTGCAGGGGGAGGAAATAGCTTTCCAGCACTATTTAAACGAGGATATTTCATGTCTTCACACAGTTCTGCTTTTTCGCCCTTGTTTGCAGGTTTATTCTTGATGGAGTTATTTTTGCAGTTGCCAAGAGACAAAGGAGCTGGGGAATATTTTAAAAAAAGGTAAGATTCTGCTGCAGGAGGCCTGTGCTCCCCACCTGCATGAGAACCAGACCCTGCACCCTGGGAAAGCTCGGTTGGATGAAATCCACACCGGCACAGCCCAAAAAAATGGGTTTGGTTGAGATGGAAACATCCAACCTGGCTTGCAGATCATCCAGCCCAGGAATGTCCCATGTCAGGAGCAACAGATGAGAAGCTGATGCCCTGGTGGGAAGGACAATCCTGGCATTCCTGGCATTGGAGCAGCCACTTCCAAAGGACCACGCCATGGCCAGACTGAAGAGTACCCATCCAAAAACTTCCCAGAGAAGTGGCATTTTTGATTGTTTGCAATGAAGAACCGAAGTCAAAATGGGTCTTGGGGGTGTCAGCCTTCGATTCTTGGAAATGAATTTATTTTGTTTTAAATAAACTCCCTCGCTTTAATTTGTTACTTCATCTTCTCTCCGAGTGGCTCATCAGCCTGAGTTCTGCTGCCACAACAGGAATACTTGATTGATAACAGCCAGGCTTCAATATATCATTTGATATTGGGAAGGGATTGCTGGCTGGGAGGGTGGGGAGGAGCTGGAATAGATTTCCCAGAGAAGCTGTGGCTGCCCCTGGATCCCTGGGAGTGTCCAAGGCCAGGTTGGAGCCACCTGGGCTATGAAAGGTGTCCCTGCCCGTGGCATGGGGTGGCACTGGATGGGCTTTGAGGTCCCTTCCCACCCAAACCATTCCAGGATTCCAAGATGTTTGGTGGTTTGTTCTTTGTTTTTTTACTTTCAAGCACCAAAGCATTTTTCCCAGTGTGTTTTCCATGTGCACAAAAGCTCCTGCAGAGCCATCACCCATCTCATAGAGCTTTGCAGGTGCTGCTTAGTAACAACAGCAGAGAGTAATGACAACTGGGGCTAATTATTAATTCCACGTGTAACGAAGAGAGCAGAGCTGAGCTGTGCACACAGAGCCATCGTTTGCTGCCTTGGGAAAGCTCCTCACACCCCTTTGCTGGCACTTCCCTCCATGTGTATCCATGAGATCCTGCTAAGATCCCTCTCAGTTTGCCAAATGGGACACAGGTTTCACCAGCCCAAGGGAAAAGGTGTCTTTATGAGCTAATAGTAACACCAACTGGATTATATTTAACTCCAGGCCAGCTCTGGACACGTCCTTTGTTCTCCATTGAATTCCCAGCTCTGCCGGAGTCACCCTGAGCTCCTCGCCTTGCTTTGACCCCCAAAAACTCCTGACTAAACTTCACAGCCTGTGTTCTGCAGCTCCAAAAATGCAAATTGCTGCCAGGTTCTTCAGTTCCCTCTGCAAGACAGGCAGCATATGCCATGTGCATAATTCAGAGCTCTCCACGGCTGCTTTTCCGGGGAGGTTTAAAAAGGAACAGCAAACCTTGTACCCGACTCAAACCCTTGGCCACAACAGTGGGAATCATGAAATGATGTGAAGGCTAAAACTAGGCTGGCAGAGGGGTTTATTTTTAATGTCATGGGGTAGAAACACAATGAATTTAGTGCTTTTGGGACAGGACTGAAGGTGCACTTGACACAGGTGAGGTTTTTGCAGATGAAGAACCGAGTCGGGGAAGAGTTTGAGAGGAATAACGTGGAAAATACAGTTTGTGTTAATATGGAAAATACAGTTTGTGTTAATGTGGAAAATCCAGTTGGTGTTAACATGGAAAATCCAGTTTGTGTTATCTTGAGGAGCAGGAAAACGTGGCAGCAAAGGAAAATGAGTTTCCTTTGTACTCAGCTGAAAGAATAAATGCATTCACCCTGTAATGAGTGGCCATCAAAATCCTGAGAGCACCTCTGGGGTGTCACACTGGGGAGGAAGAGAGTTCAGAGGAGCAGCACAAACCCTGCGAGCTGCTGACACCGTTCCTCTTGGTCACACAGACACATCTCTGCTCTCCTGAAAGGATTAGCCTACAGAAACACCCCGAGGAGACCCTTCCTTACAGGGACCATCCCTGGAGTTTCTGTCTCCTGCTTTTCCATGACAAAGAGAGAGAAATAAATTGCTGAGACACGATGCAAACCCAGGGATGACAATTCAGTGCACAGCAGCAAACAAGCCGTGGAGGGGTCAGGATTAATGCTGAGATGCTTGTTTGTGTTCCCAAACACTCAGCTCCTATGCAAGAGGTGAGCATTAGCAGGAACAACCCAACCAACTGAGCAAACCCCAAACCCTGCCCCAACTAAGGTTAAAAAAAAACAAACCCAAACCTTTGAATGACTCCTAGCACTGAGCCTGGCAGTGCCTGCCAGGAAAAAAGGGAATTTGGGAGATGGCATCTCCTCAATTTTCTTCGTTTGTGTCAGAAGTTGAGCAGCTGTCTCCTTACCAGACTGAAGTGCAGCCAAAAAACCTCGCGAGGCAGCCGAAGAAAAAGCACTTGAGAGGAGCTCAGCTCCGAGAGCCACGAGAGCAGCACATTTGGGAGAGGGCATGTGTTAATATTGCCCCTCCATTATCAGCTGGCAGGGTTTGGGAGGAACAGTGGGAAAAAAGGAGGGCTTTGTTTGCTTCCACTGCTGGCTCGGGGAAAGCAGGATGCCATGCATGCCACTGCCCAGTTTATTTGTTGGGTTATTTACTGCTGGCCAGCCAAGGCATTTCTGAATTATCTCCCCCCACACTGCTGAGGGAAGGGAAATAAGAAAAGGAGATGCACCTGGATTTTCCATGGCAAAAGGGGCTGTTATTCCCCAGGCACAAGATAAATAATCCCGGTGGTTGAATGAGCTCCCAGCTCCAGCAGCCACGGGATGTGACAGGGTGGGGAAACCCTCTGCTGGATTTGTGTCTTCTTTAGTGAGTCCTCCACTGACTGTGCCGGGCTGGAGATCCCTCAGGACAAGCCCAGGAGGACCTTTGTGCTGCCCAGCACTGAGGATGGGATGAAGAAAACCAAATTCCAGCAGTTTCTGCATGAGGAGCTTTGCCAGGTGGGATCTACTGGAGCTTTGCCAGGTGGGATCTGTTACTGTAAGGCACAGTTTGACCAAAAAAGAGAATTTATTGGTCTTAGTTCATCCCAGAACACAAGGCAGGGAAGGTGATGGCATGATCCCCTTGTCCAGATGCAGAGAACTGGAATCCCAAACACCCATTGACCATTGTTCATGTTGGTGTCTGACCCAAGATGTTTTCTGTGACCTCATGAACCTAAAAATTCACATATTTCCCCTCTGTATGTGCCAATTCCACTCCTGAGGCTGATCCCACTTGGCCCAGGGTGGATTTGGGGTGGAGACAGCAACGTTTTAGGGCAGGAGGGGTTGGAACCCACAGCCAGAGCAGGGGGTTGTTTAATTATATTTTAATAGAGTAGTTTGGGTTGGAAATGACCTTAAAGTTCATCCCATCCAACCCCTGCCATGGGCAGGGACACCTTCCACTGTCCCAGGTTGTTCCAAGCCCTGTCCAACCTGGCCTTGGATATTTCCAGGGGTTTTGTTGGATGAACCTGTCAATTACTCACCATATAGATATATATATATAATTATACAGGTGCCATAAATTAAATTCAATAAATAAATGAATAACTAGACACACTCCAGGATCCTCCTTGGCCATCTCCTTGCAGCCAGCTTTTCCCTGAAATGTTTATTTACTACACAGCCAGGCTTTTGGCAGCATTCCCACTGCAAAATGTGCTGCCCAGATATTACAAAGTGAACTCCAAAGGAAAAAAAAAGGGTTTTTTTTGTTCTTAGACCTCCCCTTTTCCACACAGATATCGCTTTACTTCACAGCTGTGCCTTTAAGGCACGATTGTGCTCACAATTTCCAGAATACTCACTTAAAGAGAGATGAGTTTAGAGACCATTGGTTAAAATGAGATTTCCCACGTGGTCTTCAGCAAACAACTTTAAACAGATATTTTTGCTCCCTTCATTTACCCAAAAAAAAAAAAAAAGCTTCATTTTAAAAGCCTAGAAATGCAAAAAGTAAAAAATTAATGTCCATGACAAAATCACTGCTGTGGCGTTTTCAACTTGTTTAAATAATAATTTAAAAACTCGACTATAGAACAGCCCAAGATTTTGGCATTCAGGTATTGCAGGGTGGGAAATAAGGGTTGCCTGGAGCCAGGCACAAAAAACCCCAAAGAACAGAAAATAATGATGACGTGAGTGGATGATTTTCCCTTATTTCAGTTTAGAATCACCATGGAATGGTTTGGGTTGAAGGGACCTTAAATCCCATCAAATTCTACNCCTGCCCACCCTCCCAGCCACCAATTCCTTCCCAATATCCCACCCAGCCCTGCCCTCTGGCACTGGGAAGCCATTCCCTGTGTCCTGTCCCTCCAGGCCTTGTCCCCAGTCCCTCTCCAGCTCTCCTGGAGCCCCTTTAGGCTCTGCAAGGGGCTCTCAGGTGTTCCTGGACCCTTCTCTTCTCCAGCTGAGCCCCTCAGCTCTCCCAGCCTGGCTCCAGAGCAGAGGGGCTCCAGCCCTTGGAGCATCTCCATGGGATCCTCTGGACTCGCTCCAGGAGCTCCACATCCTCCTGCTGTTGGGGCTCCCATGGCTGGACACAACACTCAAATAAATTTTAGATTATTCTTTCTGCTTTTCCTCCCTTCTCAGCCCTTTTGTCACCATGACCAAAATGTTTGACTGAGATCTGTGACCAGACTGAAAAAAAGGCACCAAATCAGGGGACCAAATGATCCAAACTGGTCCTTTGTGCCTTGGAGTCACACTGGTAGAACAGCAAAATTCCTGATGACACAACAGCAGAGCTGCATCCAAGTGGCTTTAAAAAGTCAGATTTGAAGTCATTTTGCCCCAGTTTCGGCTCCCACCGTTCCACCACTGCACACAGAGTCCCTCCTGTCTGCAAACTCCAGCACTTAAAGAATAAACTGCAGGAACCTGGGGGAAAACCCAAAACAAAAAACACAAATATATATATGTGTGTATGTGCAGTTTCCTGGTTCTTCTGGTTGTTTCTCTGATGCTGCTCCAAAACCATCCAAGACTCCAGACAAGGCCCTGCACCTTGTCAGAAAAAAAGATATGGATTCCATCCGAAAAAAAGATATGGATTTTTTTCCTGTGAAAAACCCCAACTCCCTACATGAAGAATGGAATATTATCTACAACTCTGAAAAAACTCATGAATTCTGCGAGCTTCTCTATGGTTGGAACCATCCACCAAGAATTTCCATGGAGAGCCTTCAGGCTGATGGTGAGAACTGCAGAGGAAGGAAAATTATGTGGAATCCCAAAATAATTCCCTTTCTTTTGATGCCTCTGATTTTTGAGGGAGAAAACCCCAACACACCCTCACAGGGAGTGAGAGCAGGGGGAGCTCCTGCACCCCACGTGCAAGAGAGGACAGGGGATTGTCCCCACGGAGCAATCCATGGGGAAGAACAAGGAGGTGCTTCCCCCTTGCCCTGTCAGAAGGAAGGACAGGCCAGGAACGGCATCACAGCTGAAAAAGTTAATAATTAACCTCAATTAGCCCCAGTTTCTCACGTTATCTCCATTGCACAAGAATTCACAGCATCCTCCCTTTGGATTTTGCTGGTTTTCACCAGGATGGAGAAGTTTTTCCTTGGAAGTGTGTTGAAAATGCACGGGATAAGGGTTTGCCAACCAGAGATGATGGACAGACCCAGGGAACATTCCCAGCCTCTTTTCCAAGGCAGCAAATCCACACAAACTTTACTGACCCCCCTCCTTTTTCCATCCTTTTCCTGGTTGCAGTTCCACGGGATTTCAGCGAGGAGCACTCCCCGCTTTTAAGGCTTGTTTTGTTATTCCCCCCCCCAAAAGCTTCACCTTTGGACGTCACCCCCATGAGATCTGACCCAGAAATGGGCACTGAGTGGTTTGTTTACTCCTGGCTTGGCAGAGCCACAACAAAGAGCAGCAGAACGCAAAGAATGAGCTCCCCCTGCAAAAGTCATTCACAGCCAGACGAAAGCCTTGACCTTCTCCAAACAGCTTTCTCCAAGTGGGCCTCACGCATTTCTGAATCACCCAGCACTTACAGGGAGCTCTCAGATAACTCAGAAATACCTGAAAGCCAATCTGACAAAAGAAAATTTGGGGTTTTTTTCATTAAAAAAGCATTAAGGAAATATGTGCTTTTCGGCGCCGCGACACGAAGGAGCAACCGCTCTCGGCACAACGTGCTGGGACCTGCTGGATCCCGGCTCCTTCCAGCTCCCCCCGGGCTGTGGCAGCTGGAGGGATGTGTTCCCACCTGCTTCTCCCGTGTGTCATTCCTCAGGAATGCTCCAGAAAGCCTCCTGAGCTGTCAGCCTGGCTGAAGCCAAAACTATTTGTCTTTATTATCCGATCGTGTCCATCGGAAGGGCTCGATTCCCTTCAATTCCCATCCCTCCATAGCTCTGCACCCAAAGAGAGGTTCTGATCTTTGGGGTTGTTTCTTTTCTCTTTAAATAAACAAAAATGCTCATTTTTAAAGCCCCCAGCTGCAAACCACACGTGGTTGACCCCATGGAAGTGCTCCTTCCTCACTGGTTGCTCCAGGAGTTGGAAACTTCTGCGGCCACCAGAGGAAGGACCATCCAAACGTGGCTGCAGGTAACAAAATGCTCCTGAGAGATGATAAAATCTCATTTAAAAACGCTCAAAACCTCTCCCCCAAAACCCTCTTTGAAGGCTGGCTGCCTCCATCCCCTGTGCCGGTGTTGGAAATAAAGCTGCCAGATTGATCCCCTCCCGTTCCTGCCGAATTTCAGGGGGATAGGAGGGAGTGGGTGTGGGGAGGGAAGCTCTCTCGACTATAAGAAAGGATGATTATCCAGTCTAAAGAGAGCACATCCCCAGATGAAGGAATACAAGGCTATTTTTAAAGCAATTATTTTGTTTTCAGGCTGAAAAACGTGCTGCAGAGTTCCCCCTCTCACGGCATTCCAGGGGAGGTGTTGCACTTAGCTGGCAAAATTAATTCCCTCCCAGGAAAGCAAATCCAAACCCTGGGAGCAAAACAGAGAAGCAGGAGATGAGAATTTTGCTTCCCCTGCCTTGAGCAGGGAAGAAATGATGTTTCCAAGGCTTGATTAACTCCAAGGCCCAGCTCTGCAGCAACAACCTGAGAGTTCTCGTGCTGGAACTCCCCCTGGTCCCACGGGATTCAGAGGAACCCACTCACCCCACTGTCTGCATCTTTTATCAGGAGAGAGTTTGGAAGTTTACAAACCTCTCCAGAAAGTTTAAGGTTTGGGAGCTCTTGAGGGGAAAAACCACCACCCCAAACATGACCTGTTATGTAAACCTGTATTTTAAGAAGTGAATAAAGACAGGAGGGAGGATCACCAGGGTTGGACACATCGCCAGCTGTCCCAATTCGGTGGAGCTGTTTTAGCTGTCACTGTGTGAATTCTGAATGTGTGATGGTTATAAAGTACAGGCAGAGCTCAGCTCCCATTTGAATTATTCTGCCTTTGCCTCCGAGGAGCAGCACAGGAGGGGCTGCCCCCAAAAGCTCTGCTGGGGACTCCTCCCTGTGAGCCCCACGTGTTGGAGCCGCTTCCAACCCTTAAACCTCAGAATATTGACTTATTAAGATCGAAAGTGATAAAATCCTGCTTATCCCAGGCTCAAATTTTCCTGACACCCTCACTAATTACACAAGGTAATGAAATCCCAGGAGCACTGAAATAATTGTTCCAGCAGGAACTCAGCCAGAGGAACACCTTGGAAGCTCCTTCCCATTCACTCATCCCTGTGGGAAGAGATCCCACAGTCCTCTCAGAAACCCCCTCCAAGAGATGTCTTGCAGCACAGCAAGACACGATCAGATTCAGGCTTGGAGGGAGCACATTCCAGAATCCAAAAGCCCTCCAAGGGAAGGTTTTGCCAGACACTCCCCTAGGAGATTGGGATCCAGGGTGGGCACTTGGGTGAGGTAAGGCCAGGTAGGACCAAATGACACCTCAAACCTGAGCAAGGCCATGATCTTTATCTGGACTCACAGAATCATGGAATTGTTAAGGTTGGAAAAGCCCTCTGAGATCACCAAGCCCAACCATCCCCCAGCACCGCCAAGGCCACCACTGGCCCCTGGCCCCAAATGCCACATCCACAGGTCTGTAAAATCCATCCAGGGGTGCTTAACCTCTTAAAAAGAAGTTACTAAACTTCTAAACACAGAGTATTAAAGTTTCCAAGAAAAACACAGGAATGAATGTCCCTGCTCAGGTAGCCCTGACCCCCAGAACACAATTCCTGCACTGGAAAAGCAATTTCCCCTGCTCTTATTTTAAACTTCATTTCTAATCACAAGGTAGCCCATTTTTTTAGAAGTATATGAGGGCAATAATAGTGTGACAAATGTCCCTTCCTTCTGGAAAGCTGAGGCTGCAACCTCGGCAGTTTGGGGTTGGAAATCTTCTTAAAAACGTGCTTAGAACCTTTAAAAGTGAAAATGTTGCTTTGTGAAGGGTGTCATGGAATATCCTGAGCTGGAAGGGACCCCCAGGGGTCATCAAAGTCTGACACCTGCTTTTGGCACAGAATCACTGGCTTAATCCAGGCTACAATCCAGAATAACCCTCTCACCGGGCAGTTCTGCTGGAAGGACACGAATCCCATCAGCCTGTTTGGTGTGAAAGTGCTCCAGGTACCTCCCAAAATGCATCAGAGCACATCCAGAGGATGCTGGAGGCATTGGGATCTGGGATCCACTGGGATCCAAGCACCCCAGGCCCCAGCTAGCACATTCCAGCAGCAGCAACACCTCTCCAAACTGGAATTGAAGGAGCCTCCAGTTCCAAAATCAGTCACAGTTGCAAAGCACGTTCTAGAAAACAATTATGTCGTTTAATCCCCTCAAATCCCTGGATAAAAGTCCTATTTCAGAAGCCAAGGAGCAGGTTATGGACCAGAGGGTTTGTTGGATTTCTGCCATTCCAGAAACAACTTGTAAGACTTTTGAGCAGAAAGACAGACAAGAGGATGTGGAATTCTGGACTTTCTTAGTGAGGATGCTCCAAGGGCTGGAGCCCCTCTGATCTGGGACAGGCTGGGAGAGCTGGGGGGCTCACCTGGAGAAGGGAAGGATCCAGGGAGACTTGAGAGCTCCTTCCAGTGCCTAAAGGGGCTCCAGGAGAGCTGGAGAGGGACTGGGGACAAGGCATGGAGGGACAGGACACAGGGAATGGCTTCCCACTGCCAGAGGGCAGGGATGGATGGGATATTGGGAAGCGATTTCTGGCTGGGAGGGTGGGCAGACCCTGGCACAGGTTGGGCAGAGAAGCTGTGGCTGCCCCTGGATCCCTGGGAGTGTCCAAGGCCAGGTTGGATTCCCTTGGAGCCACCTGGGCTGGTGGAAGGCGTCCCTGCCCATGGCAGGAGGTGGCACTGGATGGGCTTTAAAGTCCCTTCCCACCCATATCACTCTGGAATTCTGTGGCACCAAAACAGAAATTGCTCTCACCCCGTGTGCATTTAATGTGATTGCATCACTGGATTATAAAAAAAAAAATAAATTAGAATTTCCTTTTAAAATCCCAACTTTCTTCTGCTTCACAGCTGGCCCATAACTCATGTTGGGCATGTACAAAGTGTCCCCCACACCCTGTGTCCTCAGGAAACTCTCTGTCATGTGGAGTTAATTACTTCTTTTTTTTTTTAATACATATAATTTCAAGTTCATGGTCCAGCATCTCTGATTCACAGTAATAAAGGTTGCACAACAGCAGGGCTGTGTAGAGCAAAGGTTAGTTTGAGGTTCAAATACCCTTCCTAATGAAATCCAACAGGAAACACGCAGGATTCTGAGACAAATCCCTGCAAGACCATTGATCTTTAATTTCCCATTGCCAGGTTTGGAAATTCGGTGCCATCAGACAACAAGCAAGAGGAGGCTGAGAGAAACCAAATCCTGCAGCTTCTGGGCTGGGATTCTCTTGGGATGTCCCAGGATAATCCCTCTGTGTCCCAGAACAGCTTTGGGACACCCACACCTTCCTCACCCCCACATCTGAGTTTCCAGGGAGCACCAAAACCCCCAGGATCAGGTCCCTGTGGTATTATCCCCTCGGATATTTAGAGACCACCACTCTGGAGCTCCAAAACCAGGAGACAGTTTGAAGAGAACAATTTTGGCTGCTGGTTTCCATCCTTTTGGGTTCTCTTCCACACCAGCGAGGGCAGGATGTGTCCTTCCTCGCCGCGGCTTTGGGAAGAATCCCACGTATGACAAGAACTCCCAACAGCATCAGCAGCTTTGGCAGCCACGAGATCACACTCCCAAAAAATAAATGGTGCAGGAAAAAAGCAGCAGAGGAGGAGAGGAAAGGGCGGCAAACGATGGGAAAGTAAAGAAATGGCATTTTCTAAGCTGGAAGAATTGTTGCTGAGGTGAAAAAGTGAAGCTGTTCCAGGAGTTTCTGATTAAACCCTGCTTTGTTCAGGAGTGCTGACGTGCCGAAATCCAAATGATTTGGGGAACGTATCAATCTGATAGGACTTGTTCCTCTCGGGTCGTTTGCCTACTTGTTTTACTCGAAACCTTGGCTCCCAGACAGCTGCTCCAATGGGCCATTGGGAAAGCCACATTCCCAGGCTCCCCAGAAACTGGGTGTTCAGGGGAATTAATTATTGATACAAGTCTGTGTTCGCCTTATCAAGTCATCTCTAGCTGTGCCTGTGGCGTGGGAGGAGCTCAGGCAAAGCTCAGGCAGGAGGCAGCTCCCACCCTGGGCTTCCTAAAAAATGGGAGAGTGAGGAGAGAAATCTGATGTTCTGTAGAAGTTTTAAAGAGTTAAAGACTCCCTGTTACTGTCAGGGAAATGATTTGAGCCCAGCACGCTCCCTTTGGAGGATAATTCCTAAAATCCTGAGCGTTTTGGGGCTGGTTTGGGTTATAAAAACAAACACCAGCTCCCTCCAGCTATCAGAGTTTGGGGCTGGGGTTTGAGCTCGGAATTGTGTGGCTTTTCCTGCTCGGGGTGGGCGGCAGCTTCTGCACAGGGATGTGGGATACAGGGATGAGGGATATAGGGATACAGGGATGTGGGATACAGGGATGAGGGATACAGGGATGAGGGATACAGGGATATGGGGTACAGGGATGGAGGATGTGGGATACAGGGATGGGGGATGTGGGATACAGGGATGTGGGATATAGGGATACAGGGATGTGGGATACAGGAATGTGGGATACAGGGATGAGTGATACAGGGATGAGGGATACAGGGATGCAGGATGTGGGATACAGGGATGTGGGATACAGGGATGAGGGATACAGGGATGAGGGATATAGGGATGCAGGATGTGGGATACAGGGATGCGGGATGTGGGATGCAGGGATGCTCTGCACTGTGCACCAGTGCCATTAGGTGGTGCTTGAAACAGAAGATTGCAAGGGAGGAAAGCAAGAGGCAGCCTGCTCGGGGAATGTTTTATTCTGGCAGTTTAAAAATAAAGAATTAAAATTTAAAAAAAGAAGAAGAAGAAGAAAAATGATAAATAAATTAAATTTTTAAAAATGCTCGTTATAGGATCGGGTTTCCACTTTTAAAAATCTGATTTCTAGGCCTTGGCAGAGCTGAGTAATTAAATAACTAAATAAATAGTCAACTCTTCCTGCTGCCTGAAGCGTCTCTGCTCACACACACACACACAGACTCCTTTAAATAAGCCAAACTTCTCGTCATGCCCCAGATCTCTATCACTCAGCTAAGGCTGATAACTGGATTTCCAGTAAGTTTTGAGTCAGAGATGGAAATGCTGTTTAACGCACCAGCTCCAACACGGGTTTCCAGGAAAAACTGTCCAAGGAAAAACCTCACTGGCAATTTAGGAACAAGGCTTGATCCTGCATGGAGAGCAATAGGTTAGTCCTCTCCTCTTCTTCAGCCAGCAGGTTTATATTTATATATTCATATATTTATATATTTATTTATAAATATATAAATATATTTATAATTTTTCCCAGGTTCCCTTCAAATTTACATCCATGGAAAATGGTCTGTGATAAGCACTAGGAAGAGTTCATCGATTAAACAATTGCATCCTATCAGATTTAGCAGCCACAAATAAACTGGTCACTCCGAATTTGTCTAAACTTTTAGGCAACTCCTGACTCTCCCCCCACCGTGGCTCTGAGATCCAGGAGTTGGACTCCATGGTCCTATCCCTTCCAGCTCAGGATATTCCATGATTCTATGAATAAAGAGGTCTTTTCTTTCTTTTTATCCAGCTCCCTTTTCATTTCAATTCTTGCATTATTGAATTATCATGAAATAATGAAGAATCATTCGTTATTCATGTTCTCTGGGCCACTCTTGATTTTATGGCAACTGTATTTTAACAACTCTCACAGCAAAGGACAAAATGGCTGAGGATTAAAAAACTGCAGGATCAGACACCATGGAATGGTTAGGGTTGGAAAAGATCTTCAAGATCATCAAGGTCAACCATCAACCAGCACAGCCAAGGCCACCCCTGCCCCATGTCCCCAAATATAGATATTTTTGGAACATTTCCAGGGTTGGTGACTCCCCCACCACCCTGGGCAGCCAGTTCCAATACAGACCACCCTTTCCCTGAATAATTTCTCCCTAAAATCCAACCTAACCCCGCCCTGGTCCAACCTAAGGCCATTTCCTCTTGTCCTATCAGTGGCTGTTTATGCAGCTCTTTATGAACCTCCCGTTTGCTCCTGTGCTGCGTGCAATAATTAAAATAGAAATCCTGGGAGAGATCTTGTGCTGAGCGAGGGAAGAGCTGCTTGTCACGTTTGCACGAGCTCAGAAATGCCTGGAAGTGGACGGAGCAGCATCCTCACCTCTCCAGGAGTCGCCTCAAACACCACGAGGTGGGCAAAAGATAAAAAGCCAGGCAGCTGATCCGTTTTAAAGCCTCTCTCCCTCCTTTTAGGCTTCGGATTGCACATAAATATTTCTCGAAATGCTCACATCTATGTACCAAAACTACTGTTTGAGAAGCTTCCAAAGCTTGGCTTTTAATTAAACCCATGAAAGTATAATGCTCGCACTGAGTAAGTATCAAAAATAGAGGCAAAACTGAGAAAATATGCAGGCATTTTTCTTGGGTTTTGTCAGGCACTGCAAAGACAATTAAGTTTCCTTTCTTCACTGTACATATAATGCTCAGAAGTGAAAGCTTAATTAACTTGTCAGAAACTCTGGCATCTCTTTTCTTGAGCTGCTGAACCCACCTTCCCCAAAGACTCGAGGGGGGGAACCAACCCCTGAGCGCTGGAGCTGCAGCACCTGCTCATGCCTGACATTCCTGCCCCGTGCCACGTCTGCCTGTCATTTCCAGAGGGGTTTGCTCCACCTGGGTGAGCACACTCCTGTCCCATTCGTCTGGGAATGTCTCAGAGCAGGAGTTTCTCCAGGCTGATGGCCCTGGCTCTGAGTGCTGAAGGAGTGGGACACGCTGGCATTAATTACAGCACACACACATTTATCAGGCAGATCCTGGAGCTTCCAGCAAAACCTCCTTCCTCACGTGGCTCTCCGTGCCAGCTGAAGGCCCTGAGCTCTGCTGGGAGCAGCAGTTGGGGAAGCAAAACTTTTCCTGCCCCTTGACAGCACAATCCCCCAGCCCTGGGGAGGGATTTAAAGCCCTGGGGATGTGGCACTTGGAGGTGCCACTCGACCTTAGAGGGCTTTTCCAGCCTTGATGATTCCCTGGTTCTGTATGAGCACCATGATGAGGTGGTTGAGGATGTTTAGGAGGCAGGAGAAAGCAGAGCCCCAAAACTGGGACCTGTTTGAGCTGCAGAGTCAGCACAGCAGCCCCAGAACTGCTCCATTCTCTGCTTTCCAGAGCTGTTTCACATTTCTCCTGGCTGAGGCCAATAAGTCCCTGTCACCAAGCAGTGCCTGGAATGGTGCTCCAAGCACTGGAGGAGCCACTCCAGGCGCTGCTTCCAAGAGCCAGGAGGGCTCAGGAGCTCCAGCAGCACAGGGAAGGACCTTCCTTCCCCAAAGGTTAAGTTAACAAACCTACTGCCACCGCTTAAATTTGGCAAGTGCAATAAGTGGCTTCCACATTTCCAGGGCTTTTTTTTATTCCGTGCAGTCTTTCGACCTGAACACACTTAAGTCTGAAAGATACCGTAGTTTATCCTGCCCTAATCTCCTCTCAAGATCTGCATGTTTAACCAAAGAGCAAAGGTCCAGGTGCTTCACTGCATTAGTAATGACCCAGCAGCTCCTCCTCAATAATGCAAAGCAGAAAGGCACAGCAGCTTTGTGGCTTCTCGTTGTAAACGTGGATTAAAAGCTCTCTGTGGGGCCAGGCAGCAGCACTAGGGAGCAGAAATTAGGGGGGGGTCTTCAAAAAAGGGATAATTTTCCACCTCCCATATAAATCATTATCTTCACTAACTCTGCTGCTGTTTGCAGCACTGGGTCAGCTTTCAGTGAGCTCTGGGATTTGGTGCCTGGAAGTGTGTGAGTGATTCCTAGTCCAGCAATGAGGTTCACACAGACCCCACCTGTGTTTCTTCAGGAGAACCTTCATTATTTCTCCTGACATAAAAGGAAGCTTTTTCTGTAAGGCATCCTTGGATCCTGGTGACTTGGAGAACACGTCACAAGCCCCTGCCTCTGTTATTTCATCTCTGCAATGAATGAGAGTTCTTTGGTTTGATGTGTGGCTGCTCTGGAGATCCCTGATCCAGGTCTCCATCCATCCCCCAGCAGAACAGGAGCTCCAGAACGTGATGAACATCAGCCACCCATCTGTATTTATCACCTTAAAGCACAGCCAGTCAATGGGATGAATTTATCACTGGGGAAATCAGTGGGAATGTCTGGAGGCACAAGACCCAAATCCCTAATTGTGCTGCTGCAGGTACAGGCACAGCCATAAAACAAACCAGTGGGGACACAATGAGCACTCCAAAGGACGGGAAAACCACAGGAGAGAGCCCAGGGAGAGCTTTATTCATGGAGAAATACATCCCTAAGCACGTCTGAGCTTTCCAGCTGGGGCTTTCACCCCCTCCTGGCCAGGCTGCTCTTATTTTCCTGCTCAAATAAACCAATCTCTCCCTCCTGAGATGTTCCATAAATCCCGGTCACGTTAGGGCTGGCTCTCACCCCACCCGGAGAGATGAGGTGGTTGTGGTCACCACTGAGGCTTTTCCAAGCAAGCCTGGAGGTGTTTGCTCATCCAAGCTGGAAATACGAGTTTTACACTGGCATTTAGTGCACCCAGAGCATGGAAACTTAACCAAAGGGAACTTGGAAGTGGAAAGGGAAAACACCCCCAGTTTGATACTGGGATGAGCTGTCCTGAAGTTGCTGCTGTGTGTTTTATGAAGGTGTAGATTATTGTGCCTGTTGATGCTGCAGTTACACCACTGGTGGATATATATATATAAATATATATATATATATATATTTCATAAAACTTTCCTGTTCCTATCTAGACCTTCCAGACTTTTCTTTAACCTCAAAGGGCGCAGTTGGCCTAGAAAAACCTGCACGTTGGGAAAAGAAGGAGGAACCAAATAGCTGAACATCAAAATTCAGCCCCCAAACACTAAAAATTTGGGTTCTGCATTTTTGATTTGCTGTTTTGCTACTACAAATAACACACATGCACCTAAACAACAAGTTATTTGGGTCCAGGGTTAGAAAGGAGACAAAAAGGTCTGCCAGTGGAAATAGTTGATACCTGGGTGGCCAAGGAATGGAGTCTGGTTGGTTTTCATGACTCAGGGGAGGAAAAGAAAGTTGTTTATAAGGGTGATGCAAACCCCAATTCCACCAATTCATCTTTTGAGTTTCTGTGCTGGTGATTTTTCAGCTCATTTTCGATGACATGGATTTATTTAGGCTGGAAAGGCCCTTGGAATGTGTGTCTTATAAAACCTGAAATGTCTCAGCATCTCGCTGGGGAGACACCACATTTAGGTTACTTTCCCACACTGAACTTTCCTATCAGAGCTTTAAAACCATAGAACCTGTAGGACCTACGCTAAAAAAACCCCAACAACAAACCTTTAAACCTCACAATTATCCTAAAGAATGCATTTTCATCCACAAAGAAATCATTTCCTATGAAATTACCCACTTTAATTAGCCCGAGCTCTGGGTATTTGTTGAGGTGAGCAGCGTGTTGGTCTCATGGTTAAGGAGCACAAAATAAACCTTTCACTGCTGGGATTGACCTCAACAGGAAAGCCCAAAGTTTGGAAATGCCTTTTGTCTTTCCCCCCCCATTTTTTAACAAATAAATCACCGAGATCTGTCCCCAAACAATTCCACTTTTCTGTGGTTAATTAGAACAGCAGAAACATTGCAAAACAAACTGGCAAGTATTTAAAGAATCTTAGTGACTCACAAAGTTGGACCAGCAACTTTCATTTACTGATTCATTAAAAATAACGGGTTTTTTAAAAAAAAAATGGACTGGAATAGTTTGAGGATGATTTTGATGAAATTGTTTGAGGTGATGATGGCACTGAGAGCCCTGAAATCTGGAGATAAGATGTTTGGCATTGCCTCCCACAGAATTTGGGACAAAACACGTCCCAGCCATGCAGACACCGAGCTGGGACCAAGGGACATTTGGGATAAATAATTAATCCTCAGAGCTGGGGGTGTCAAAGGGCTGTCCCCTCCTTCCTGTCACTGGTAACGTGCAAGGCTTCAGTGCTCAGCAAGCTCTTGGTGCCTTTAGGTACCCTTATAAACACCTGGGTTTATATATATTTATGTATGCAAATATGTATTTATATGTAAATCCATAAATATATACAATTACATGTAAATAAATATATATAAAATATATATATATAGGCAGTTTGTGCCTCACACAGTAGCTGTGCAATATCAATGACAGCACCAGTGCCCACCAGCCACAATATTTACACCCCAATTCTCTGCTGGTTTTTCTCTCTTATAAATAAATATATTTGAATGGAATGGTGCAAGAAATAAACATCTCTCTGGGGAAAAAAAAATTCCTTATTCTACCTCAGTGGCTTTTGGTGAAATTCTGTGGTTTTCCAGGGATTCTTTTTCCTGACTCAAAGACCTTTTGGCCAAAGGTTGGACTTGGTGATCTTGGAGATCTTTTCCAACTTTAACGATTCTAAGGGTTGATTCCTGTTTGTATCCCCAGGCTGTCAGTGGGAATGCATGGATTGGTCCTGGATGAGCTGAGTGAGAGGGAAGGAGATAAACTTGCAGAAATACTGAACAGTAAAGAAATCAATCAAGAAATACACAGAAAAGGACTGCAATCAGTACATTTGCCCCAAAATCCCCCCCTCTGACCAAGCTGCCGGGAGATGAACTCCAAACAGCACACGCCACCCAGATAAATAAGGCCATTTGCTCACATTTGTCTAGAAAACATGTTGCAAAACTCCTTTCGAATGCGACTTGGGTGCTGAAGGAACACCAGCAGTTTATGTTTGTTACTGCCGAAAATTCTCAATGAAAGTGTCAGCTCCAAGAGGAGGCTGGAGAAATCTGCTCCAGACTCCCGGGAATGCCTCAGCCACCAGCTCCTAATTGAATCTCAGATGCCTCAGCCCGCTCCCTCCCCGCACTCAGCCCCCTCTCCGTGTCCATCCAGTTGGTTGTAGGTAATAAGATTACCCTGGGTTAGTGCCTGTAGCCTCTCAAACACTGCCAAGAGTGAATATGCAACATGTTGTAGGGTTAAGGAAGCCTAACACGGTGCCAACATCACACTGTGACATTGCCTGCGGAGTGTGAAAGGATTATATCCTGTCTTAACATACCATTTCCCCCGTGCCAGAAGATGGAAAAGACTCTAATCACTCAGTAAGTATGCAAGGCACTAAATATAAACCCAAACCGGTTTCTGCTGCGAGAATATCAGGTTTCCCTTCAGAGCAGCTCTGCTCCCGACGGTGCCTCTGAAATTTGGGGCTGGAGCTCCTCATATTTATGGCATCTTGGTAATTTCCAGATGAAATGAAACCAGAGCAGAAGGAAAGGAGCAGAGGGTTGGTGTTGGGGGTTTGGGTGGTTTTTTTTGAATACGAGCCGTGCAAACTTACCCCGGGTCTGGATTCTTTCCAAGTCACGCATTACTAAACAACAAAGATTTGGCAGCCAGATTTTACAGCTAATTTTTTTTCTTTTTTTCTTTTTTTCTTTTTTTTTTTTATGCTGGCTGCTTGAGTCAGAGCTGAATCTCCTAACTCTGGGTCTGCAGCAGGAAAAGTAGGTCAGGAGAGATAAAAACAAGCGAAACCAGGACAAAACTGTGGCTCTCCCAAAGTTAATGGCAAAGCACAAACTTCGTGGGGCAAGGGGGGATACACAAGGACTGTTTGGCTCCAGTGAGCTACAACGAGGCTGTTTTAACACATTTTATACATTTCAACATGGAATGAGAGAGGTATTTAGGTTGGGAAACACCTTGAAGACCATCAAGTCCAACCCATAAGCACTGCCAAGGCCACCACTGACCATGTCCCCAGGTGCCACACGCACAGGGCTTTGAAATCCTTCTAGGCATGGGGGCTCCAAGGGCTGGGCAGCCCTTTCTGGGAAGAAATATTCCCTGATGTCCAACCTCAAGCTGCCCTGGTGCAACCCCATTCCCTGTCCTCATGTCCCTCATTCCCCAGGAGCAGAGCCCGACCCCCACCTGGCTCCCCCCACTCCTGAGAAGGTCCCTCCTCAGTGTTGTCCTGACCACTACAAAACCTAAATTTGGCATCCTGAGCCCTGCGGAGCCAACTTTTCCCACCTCCCAGCAGGGAGACCTCGTGACAAACCATGTCTAAGTGAGCGGGGCCCAGAGTGGCTCCAGCAGATCCCAAGCACTGCCCAGCCCCGAGGCCAAGGAGATAAGGCAGGACCATTCCAGACCTTCCCATGGAAGTGCTGAGGGTGGGACCAGGGGTTCACCACACCAAGGGACAGAGGGATGGAGGCATCACATGGGAAAACCACACCTGAGCAGACAAAACCGACAGCTCTTCAGCTGCTGAGGCTTTCCAACCTCTCGCCATTAAAAAGAAAATGATTATTAAAATAAGAGACAGAAAAAAAGGGGATTTTTTTTAATGCCTCTTTATAAAGGGGAAAAATGTTTGGCCAGGGTACGTCATCCCCTGCATCTTGATTTACTTAAAGTGTAAACGTGGTGACCTTTAAAAACTGGAACAAAATGTGCCACGGAGGTTTTATTGTTTTATTACAAAATGATCAAAAATACCACTGGGAAGAAGAAAGGAGGCACCTTTTTTTCTCAGTAACCACTAACGCTCATGCCCTTTAATTCGGGTTATAATTTAAATCTAGTTATAATTAAAGTCTTTGATTTTCTCCTTAAACCCATCTAATCAATGTTACACTTTCTCCTCTATTTTTTCTTTTCAAGAATTAATCAAGTTAATGTTCCCCCTGAACGTGCACATTTGTACTCAGTTATGCTGTAGCCGCTTTTGATAACAGCATTTCATTGTCATCTGACCTCTGAGCAGGAAAACAATTTTAAACAATGCCAAGGAGTATATATTATAGCACACAAAAACAAAAAATAAAAAACCAATCATAATTAGAAGCTAAAGATTTAAGACCTCCACAATTGCATCAGACATTTTCCTGTTGGACAGTAAATCAAAAAAGTGTTTCCAAATCGGGCTTTATAGTCAAGCTGAGATATCTTCAATAATCTCACTTCTTCCCAGAAAGACTTTAGTCACCCACAAAAGAAAGTCAAAACCCAAGAGCTGCAGCAGAACCCAAGGCCTGAAAGAGGAACGAGAGGATCGTGCCTGAATGGAAGTGGAAGAGGCAAATTAAAGAATAAACAGAACAAACAGAATGACGATTGTTGGGAATCTGAAAAGGCAAAGACACAAGGAGAGCTCTGGGACACCTTTGATGTTCTGCTGATGAGGATGGTTAGAAATGAAAGGTTGCTGCTGCACAAAGACATCTCGGGGAAGGTGTTTTCAACCTTTTTGAGGTTTTTAAGAGGCTGGAGACTTTTCCTGAGTGTGAATTCCACATTTCTCCTGTATCCACTTTCTATTCTGACAATGGGGACTTACACATATGAAGAACATTCTGCAGTTGTTGGGGTTGGTCAGATGGGGTTCCATGGACTGAATCCAAAATCTTTGGGCACTGATCCACAAGGCTGCTGTTTCTTGCTTCAGCAGAGGTTTTCGAGGTGTCTGAGCTGATGTGTGAGCAATCCCACCGGGAATGCTGGTCCTGCTCCCCTCCTCTTCCTCCCCTGCACGCCCCACACACCCCTTGGCTGTGGCAGATGCCCAAACACAGCAGAGCTACAACTCACAGGGGATTTCACATGGCATTTCCAGCACGAGGTATTTTATCTTTGCACCGTAATCAATCCGCTTGATATTTGGCAATTTTGGGTTTCTGTTTGCTTTTTTTATCGGCCTAAAAATAGAGTTGTTGGACCAGCTCTTGCCACCCAAGTGAAACTTCCTCTCTGAAGCCAGCCCTGAAACAAAGCCCTCCTCTCTTCAGAGGCAGAGGCAGCTATTCTTTGATCTGAGTGAAACCAGTGACTCAGGCCCTGAGAAACAAGCCAAACATAAACAATAAAATCAGCAGCGATTAAAATATCAATAGCGGCAACAGCAACTTGCAGCAACATTTACCGTTTTCGGGGCCTTTTTACATCGAAAGCTCCACAGCTCTTCAGAGAGCCAGGTCCTTGTGCAAACTCTGGGAGCTCACAAACACCCAGGGCGCCTCCAAAACTCGAAATCTAATTTCAGACATGAGCTGTAAGTGACTTTGGAATGAGTTAAGAGACATGAGGAACGGCAGGGCTCGAAACTCGGCGCTCACGCAAGTCATGCCAACGAGAGCAAAGCTGAAGCTGCTTCTCTCCGTGTCCACCACTGCCAGGCGGTCCTTGGGTCTGGATTTTTCTCTCCAGGTGATGGAAGAAGGAGCGTGGAAATGTGGCCGTGCTTATGGATCCAGGGAACAGCAGGTGTTTGACGGGGGACAGCTCTGAGGTGGCAAAGGCAGAGCGGGGGGCGAGGGAAAGGAGTCATTCCCAGGAGCAGGTGGTCCCTGGGGCCTGTCGAGTGACTGGAGGGATGTGGAGGTGATTGACAGCTTCTGTGCTGGCTGTCAGGGGGGCTCCTTCAGCGCCGGGGACTTGCCAGGCACAGATGGCACCAAAGGCATCGCCAAATTTTAGGAGCACGTCGACGATGTAGGCTACAAAAATACCTTCTCCAGAACTTCTGGCGCCTGGAGGAGCCACAGGAGGGGAGTGGAGAGGGTGGAATTCCTGCCACCCCAGCCCCCTGGAGACAGTGGGGGGCTCAGGTGAGCTCCCAGGGGACACAACCATCTCAGGGCAGCCCACGCACACTGACACCCCACCACGGCTGGGTCTGATCAGAAGCCACCTGAGATGAGCCTGTGGCTGCAGGAGGACAGACACAGCAGGGGCTTTGCTGCTCTGGGGCAGCCTGGAGAACCCAGCTGGAAAACTCCCCCTTGAAGGGAAGGTGGCTCTGGGAGGGCTGGGGAAAGTCTGCTGGGGCAGGGAACATGTGTAGGACACAGCATTTGGGGAGGACAGAGAACAACCAACCCTGCAGCCCCCATGGCCAAGCAGAAGGCAGGACAGCCCACCCAGCAGGGCAATGAAAGGAATCCCTTCTCCCTGCACTGAACCACCTGCCCCACACACCCACACTGCCATGGGAGGGCAGACCCACAGAGCCCCCTGGGCCTTTGAATTAATAGGATTTGCCCCCCGGGCATTTTGGAAGCATTTAGGCAACCTGCTGTTGTTCCCACACTTCCCCTTCCCCTGGTTCTCTGCTCTTGCAAAACTTCGAGGCAACGACACAAAACAATGGAAGTTCCAAAACCCTTCGGGAATGTCATCGTTTGTCCCAGAAGCTGCTCAGGCCCCTCTCAGGCCCCACAGAGACAGCACCTCAGAGCTAAGGGCTCCACCAACGTGGCTCCTGCCACCTTCAAATGCCTGTTGTTCCAATTTATATTCTGCATAGGCTTCGGATGCTTTATCAATCACACAGGAGATAACATCCAAACAAACAACAAAGGGGTTTAATGATAAACCCTATCAGGAGATATTATCTTTCAGCTGTGAAACGTCTCCACGTTAGGCCAAAGCCGATGGGGACAGAGCCCAGATGTCCTTTTGGAAATGGAAAGGAATTCTGACAGCAGGCTGGTTGCAGTGATCTCAGTGGATGAGTTGCACATGACTGACAATCCTGTGAATACCCAGATTGTCTTGCAGGGATGGATTATATATTATTACAGCCCATTAGGTCCACCTTCTAAATCATCCTTTTAATGGCACATGTAACATCATGCAAAAACTGGGGGGGAAACACCACTTTCCTCACTCCTTTTCCAGCCTGGTGGATCCCCAGACTGATTTCATCCAAGCCCAGTGTCAGGAAGTTTGTGTTTAAGTTAAATGACACTCAAGAGCTCATTTCACCAGTCCCTCCCACCCAAACCTCTTTGCACACACACACTGGGATCCTTCACCACCAGAGCCCAGGAGCTGATGGAGGGGCAGTGATGGATTTATTCTAACCCTGCTGTTGAGGGACAGGAGGGTCTTTCCACCCATAAACATTCACTGCAGGTAAAAGGAGACAAGAGCCTGTGCAGGGCCAGGCACCACGACAGAGCCACCAGCAGCCAACTGGGATCAAAGCACCAAGGGTGTCCCTGCAGGGCCTTGTGGAAACATCTCCTCCAGCTCCTCTCCATGAGGAAATCAGTCCAACCCCCGAGTCTCTCCTGCTTTGCTGCCAGAGCCATGTGAACACATAATTGTTGCCTAATTTCAACATATAACATGACGCAGGCTCAATAAATACCAGGCTCAAGTTCGTAGGCTTTAGAAAGCTGTTTCCTTGTCTGTTTAAAGGGCTTGATCCTGGTCCAGCTGAACTCAGTGGATGGTCCCTCATTTAGCCCAGGATGAGGTCCCAAAGCCCTGGAGGAACGCAGCCTTCCAGTTATAAAACACTGTCTCTGGTGGGCAGAAATGTGCCAGAATCTTGTAAAAGCTGGACTGACAAAATGCAAAAAGATCTAATTCCTTTGCAAACTGCTTTGGTTTGGTCTCTCTTCTTGGATGAAACATTCCCACCATTTCACCTCCAGTGGTTTTCAATGTCCTGCAGCTGGGGCTGCTGGAAGGGACTGTCCAGCCCTGGCACACAAGCCTAAGGGAGGAAAAGCTCAGGTAGTGGGCACAGCAATGTGTCCCCAGTGCTTTGGATGCGGGTGCTGAAGGGAGAGTTTTAATGTTTAAAAACCCAGCTGCAATCTTGAACCGAAGCCAATTAAAGATTTTATTCTGTAATAGAAACTCATCACTTTAAAAGTATTAATTTTAGGCTAATATTTACTGTGGAATTCTGTAGGAAGGTTCCTCCTGATGGGATGTACACGAAATAAAGCTTTTCTTGGGCCTGAATTTTTCTGTCACAATCTGTCAAATTCCTTCCAGCTCCTCAAAGGTCTCTGTGCTGTGTTCTCACAACCAAGGAACAGAAAGATGGGATTGCTGTGACAGTACCTGAGGGATGCAGGAAAATGCAGCCCTTCAGATGCCACGAAGGCCAGAGCAGGCTCTGCAAATGCCAAGGAGGGGCAGAGCTTTGTGCTGAAATGACAGACAGGAAATTCAGCCCACCTTGGGGATTAGAACATTTGGTCAATAGTGGATCCACTGAAAATAAACATTAGTGTTCCAAACTCTGGCATCTTTCTTCTACCTTCTCTTGTAAGTCACTCCAAGGAAATGTGGAGCTGCTTTTCACTAACAGAGGCATAATCTGGTCCCGAAATCATAAAGGGTAACATGCAGATGTCGAAAGGTCAGCACATTGTCACTTGGAAGTCACTCAGCAGCTCTCCCAATTTCAGTTCTTCTCTAATCAGAAGTCCAACAGAACCCAAATTTCCAATAACAAATGTCATCACTTGGGATAAATCTCTCCCTCTGCCACTGCAGAACCCATAAATTTGACAGGAATTCAATCAGCACCACTGCAAGAGCATTTTGAAGAAATCCCCTGCTGAAGTCTCAAAGAAACCAAATACCCAAGGACTCAAAAATCCCTTTCCTGAATTCCTTTGAAATGCACAACGTGCCAATGGTTTCTCTCCAAAATCAGAGGCGAGTTTGGTAATGAATCAGATATTTCTCACACTTAGCACTGCCCTCCCCCAGCACCGACAGGGACATGCAGCATTTCTAAACTCCTGCAGATACCCAGAGACCTGAGGGATGATGGCAAGGACACAATTTCTGGCCACATCCTTTAGGGAAGTAGCCAAAATCAAGGCTTTTAAAATAATAACCAGTCACCAGGTCCTTTGATATCCTTCAAAGTCCTGTCCTTCTTAACCTTTGAAAAAAGGCTGAGAGAGTTGGGATTGTTCAGCCTGGAGAAGAGAAGCTTTGGGGGGATCTAATTGTAGCCTTCCAGAGCCTGAAGGGAACTGCAGGAAAGATGGAGAGATGCTATTTCCAAGGGCCTGGAGTGACAGGACACAGGGAATGGATCCAAACTGAGAGACAGTTGGGTTAGATTGGATATTAGAGAAAAATTCCTGGCTGGGAGGGTGGGGAGGCCCTGGCACAGGGTGGGCAGAGAAGCTGTGGCTGTCCCTGGATCCCTGGAAATGTCTATGGCCAGGTTGGACAGGGGCTTGGAGCAATCTGGAACAGTGGGAGGTGTCCCTGCCCATGGCAGGGGGTGGGATGGGATGGGTTTTAAAGTCTCTTCCAACCCAGACCATTCCAAGATTACATGAGGGAGCTCAAAGTCCCCTTCACAGTGGGGTGTCCAAATCCCTGTGCCACCAGCCTGGTGGTGAGAGGACTCTCTCTGCCTTTCCTTGTCCCTTGTGCTGCCACACAACAAGACCAGAGGAGTCATGGGTCTGAAAGGAGAAAGTTTCCAAGGCAAACTGACTCTTCAGCATCACAGTTTCAGCAGCAAGTCCCGGAGTCTGCCCTTGCTGCCAAGACTTGATGCATTTAACACCAACACCGACGACCAAAAAGTTCTCCAAGTCTGCAGGTCAGTGTGCAGGACTCACCTGTGGTGCCCACACGTGATGCAGGCCCATCTCTGGTGAAACACGACCACACACAGCGGTAAAATCCAAAAACTTTGGGGACTGAAGCCACCCCACCTGGTCTAGAACCCTCTGCTCCAACCTCTCCTCATGAGCTGGACAACGTGGTGATGAGGAAGATGAGAAAACGCCTGAATCCCTGTGAAATCCAAGCTGTGTGGTGTGGAGAAGGGGCCATCACAACCAGTCCCACCAGCAACATTTGGGGAGGAAAGGGAGCTGTGGGAAGCGAGCTGTGCGTGGGAGGACGCGCTCGCAGGATGTTCGTGCCGTTCCTCTTCCTTTCTGGCTGCCGGGGAGAGCCAGACAGCTCCCGTCAGGCTGAGGCAGCTGGGCACACAGGGAAGCTGAGAAGCAGCCCAGGGGGGTGGCCAGGACCTTCTCCTTCCTTCCACAGCGGAGCTGAGGGTATTTTGGTCGTGCGGTTTGGGATTGAGGCGCTGGAGTCTGCCTCGCTGCTGAATCCTTTTTTGGGTTTGGCCTTAAAACCTTATGTTCAGCAGCACTTGTTTTATCTCCGAGACTTAGAACACAAGGAGGATTTGGCTTGCCTGTTTTCCTTCTTCATTCACACCAGGAATGCTGTGAATTCGTGGGGATGGAAGGAGGATCAGAGTCTCTCCTTTAAATTCATCCCCATGAGAGGACACCGAGGCTGCAGAGCCACAAAGGGAGCGATTTGCAGTTCAGGATGTCAAATGTGGCTCCAGATTTCTTGGGTTTCGCTGTAATACTCAACTAGACTTTTGGTAGCAGACTGTGAGCTCTTTTAAAAATAGTTTAGACAAGACATTTGGGAGAAAATGTTAAAGCATATTAACTAGTGAATAAAAACTAACACAGCAAATTGCATTTTCCAAGCTGTGGAGCTGCCGAAGTCAAGGCTGTGAGACCTGTGACTCTGTCTCAAAAGACTTCAGCAAATTATACATAATGGGCCAGCAAACCTTACATAATGGGGGCATTTCTGTTCTGGTTTAAACCTTTCTTTTTAATTCGTTGCAGAGATGGAACAGAGCAGAATGTTGTGTGATTATTTCATTTGGGTGTCTATCAGAGAACAAGAAAATTCCGACCAAAAAACTGCATTTCTGAAAGCAATTGGAGTGTCAATATTTACCGGCGGCGCTTTATTTAGCCTGCCGAAATAACAGATACGAAATTAAGACCACCTTGTTGATGGGGAGACTTTTGTTCCCAGCCAAATAAGCAATTCTAAATGTGCAAAGTGTTTGCCTTCAGTCGCTGTGTATAAAAACACGCCGCTTGCTCCACCAGGGAGCTGCAGTCGGAGCACTCAGCCAATGGGGACTCTCGTTCTCCAGGGATCTTTGCATTCCACAAGCACGGGCAGAATAGACATTCTGAGTGAATTTCAATGATTTTTGTTTTTAGAAAAGCTGTCATGCGTTTTCACCGAGGCAGAGCGGGACGAAAGAGATGTGGGACGTTCGGCACTTCCACAAAATGCAGCGATTTGGTGTCCCCCAGGCAGGGAAAGGGAGAGGCAAAAGGGAATTTAGAGATGAGTGGACAAATCCTGGAGGGGATGGGTGAAGAGAAAACAAGTTTCTGAAGTGCCATGGAAAGTCTCTTCAGTGAAGTGATGTCGCACAAGCAGGGAGGACCAGATGGCAAACTGGCAGAGTGTGCTCCTCTGCCAAAACCAGCGTGTCAGGAGAAGGAGAAAAGTGGAATTAGACGAACGGAAGGAGATAAGGAGTGATTTGATTTGGAACCACAAGAGCTGTCAGAAGATGAGGAGGAGTTTGGCTGAACTTTGTGGAAGTGAGAAGCTTCCTGCAAAGCAGGGCAACGGGTTTGTGCTCCCTCGGTGAAATGTAGTGCTCTGTGTGCTCCCAAGGTGGTGAGAATGTGCTCAGCTCCCAGAACTGTGTCTGTCAGAGGGGCTGACAGAGTGAGTTCTGCTCCAAAATATGGATAATTAACTCCTGTGTGCTCTGAGGGAACGGGGATTTAACGAGAACAGGTACTGTCACCCAAACCTCTCCTGTGCTGCCAAGCTGGAAAGGCACCCTGGGAATAAAAGGCACCCTGGAAATAAAAGGTATCCTGGAAATAACAGGTACCCTGGGAATAAAAGGCACCCTGGAAATAAAAAGCACCCAAGAAATAAAAGGCACCCCAGAAATAAAAGGCACCCTGGGAATAAAAGGCACCCTGGAAATAAAAGGCACCCTGGCAATAAAAGGTACCCTGGGAATAAAAGGCACCCTGGAAATAAAAAGCACCCCAGAAATACCCTAGAAATAAAAGGCACCCTGGAAATAAAACGCACCTCCAAAATAAAAGGCACCCTGGAAATAAAAGGCACCCTGGAAATAAATGTTTCCCTGAAAGCAGCAGGGATGGGGATGTCAAAGAAAATGTCAGGGTGATGCAGGGATGGACAATCCTGGGAGAAGTGACCCTCCACCTCAGATCTGAGCTGAGCTCTCACCCCAGTCAAGGAAATTTAGCTGAATATAAACATAAGCCAGGCCTGTCACTGCCCTGGTTGCTGCTCTGAGTTCACAGGCAAAGTCTGGGGCAGAGAACAAAGTGATGGAGTTCAACACAGGGGTTTTGGTGTTCTGCATCAGTTCAATACAACAAACATGTCAGTCCTCACAGGACCCACCCCGGAGGCACCACAACACACCCTGTGTCCCCTCATTCTCAGTGTCAGAGAACACCCACCTCATCTCACACAGCAACCTCTCCCCAGTGTTGGATGGCATTAAATATACGTATTAATAGACATAAAAGGCATTTATAGACATGAGGAGACACCAATCGACACCCATGGACTATGGTGCTTATGAAGTCCAACCAAAGAAACATCCTAATGAGCTTTACTGGGAGAAAGCACAGACTGAGGATAGCAAGAAAAATAATTAAATGATTGCCCTGGATTCTCAGCTGCTTCAAATAAACCCACGTGGAAGGTTAGGAGTCAATCTCCTGCTTATATCTAGAACCACAGGATCACAGGATGGTTCAGGTTGGAAAAGCCCTCTCAGATCATCAAGTCCAGCCACTGCCAAGTCCACCACTAACCATGACCTTAAGCAACACAAACCCCACATTTTCTTATACTTCTAAATGTGGATCATTTATTCTAAATAAAAGGCAGATCAAAGTGCTTTTTTAAAGAAACAGAAAGTTCCTTTTGAGATGTTATCAGATGAGCAAACTGCCTCGTGATAGCAACTTGATGAAAAACTCTGCTCAGAGAGGGAGTGAGAACAACGGTGAAAGAGCAATATAGAAGATTTAAGACTAATTTCATCACATATTAATAGAAATCATGTTTGAAATCCAGTAAAATCTCCTTCCTGCTGTATGTTACTGGCTGTGGCTGATCTCACTACACCTGCAGTTTTACCAAAGAATTCCCCTTTAGTTTTCTCTGATGGCCCTGTTTATTTTGGCTTGGGTTACACTCTGTTCTCCCTCCAGACACTCTTCACTGTGACCCCCTGGCCTTTGCAAAGGGAAGAAACAAAGGACCATGGCAAAGAGATGAATAAAGTCAAATAGAGCTCAACAAAAGCCCAGACAGTGAGGGAAACCTCCTTTTTGCTGCTGGAAATGCAAGTAAACATCTACTGGTGCTTGGTTTTCTCAGGGTTATTCCTACACTCCTATTTATCTCTGCTGAAAGTGGCAATCCTGGGATCCCTGAGGCTGGAAAAGCCCTTCAGGATCACTGAACCCACCCAGTGCCCAATGCCCACCTTGTCACTGAGTGCCACGGCCAGTCCTGCCCTGGGCACCTCCAGGGCTGGGCACTCCAACCCTCCCTGGGCAGCCCCTTCCAGTGTTTCCCTGCTTTAGGACAGCAGGATCAAACCCTCACTTGAACCCCCCCCCATTTTCCAACTCTCTGGTACATAAATAACCAAAATATGCCTTATTTATTTAGAACAGAACTAAAGTATGTGCAGGGCATAACAACTCCTGATTGATGAGCCCACAGCCCTCAGTTCATTTAATCCATGTTCCTAATGGAATGTTCCAAATTTCATTTCACCTGGAGAACAGCCCTGGGAGGCAACAAGGATTTTTTGGGATAAACACCAGCGTGTGCATCCCTGTGCCACCAGATTTGAAGGTGGATCTTACCTCAGAGCACCTCTGAAAAGGTGAAAAACATCCCTCTGTCCCCACAGAAAACCCTCAAGGCTCTTCCTCAGCTCTGCAAGTTCATACACGGAACGTATCGGAAAGATCTAGAAGGAAAACCCCTTAATCAGGATTATTACAGATAACAGAGTAAAGATTTCTTTAATTAATGGTCCTTTCTGGCAACTGGTGCCACTGTGGAATTAGCTCCACATTTGCTCTGCCATGTTTATGGGCTGCAGTTCAGAAACCTGTGAAGGGTGGAGTGTTTTACAGCACGGAAAGGCAGGTGGTGGGACACGGGGTGAGGAGAAAATAAGTGCAGCCATTTATCTAGAACGAGTTGAGACCCACCGGGAGAGCTCAGAGCGCAAAGTTTGGGATGTCCACGGAGCAGCTCAGCCTTGGAGGGGTTGGGTTTCCACCCGAAACTGGCACAGCAATTCGGCTGCCAAGGAGGAGGACACATGGGTTGCCCATCCAGCATCTCCAGGGCTGGATCCACATGGATTTCCATGTCTCAGAACCCCGGTTCTCCCGCTGGGGTTTGAGCAAGCTCGCTGCTTTTGATGTCACTAATCGAGTCCATCAGTAACTCTGCAATGGTTAATTAACTAATTAAGGGCTTTGCACGCCTGAGTGGCAAGGAGACCATCACCGAGGCTGACTTTATTTATCATGGAATGCCAGAATGGTTTGGTTGGAGGGACCTTAAAGCTCATCTTGTTCCAACCCTGACACCTTCCACTGTCCCAGGTTGCTCCAAGCCCCGTCCAACCTGGCCTTGGACACTTCCAGGGCTCCAGGGGCAGCCACAGCTTCTCTGGGCCCCCTGAGATCTCCAGGGACACAGAGGCTGTAGGGTAACATGGGATTATTTTTCTCTCCCTGTCCCCCAGCTCTTGGACTGATGACAGGCACTGCCAGTCTTCCCATCCCAGCAGGAATTTTTGTGGATTTAGGTTTTTGTTTCGAACAGAGCACCTGCTTTGAGCCTGTTCTGATGCTTCCCTCCAACATTACATTTCCCCCCAACGAAATAAAGCATTTTTCCTGCTTCAAACAATGCTTTGAAAAGCTAAATTTAGGCCAGCTCAGGCTCCCACATCCCTATGATCCCCTTGCATGGTAATTTATATCCCGAGGATATGATTTCCCAGGCTGGGACCCCACAGGGGCTGCTGGAGAGACCTGTGACACCGATCTCCAGGAACCACTGGGCACAGATGCAGGTGCAGATGCAAAACCATCAGGCACAAGTGCAAAGTCCTCCAAGGCTCATAAAACATGCAGTGCATCTGTTCCTGCCACGGCTCTGGGGCTTTGCCTCTGCATCTGTGTGAAGCCTCACGACACCAGGCACAGATCTGTTGGATTTCTCCAGGCACATCTCCTTTTTTGTTGTTGGGTTGGAACCTTTCTTCTTCTTTCCTCTATTTTTATTTTTTTTATAAGTGCTTCTGAAAGCAAAATCAGTTTACACTGATCTGTGTTTGGTCTTCTAAGCAACTTGGCCTGACAGTTTGGTGTAAGTTGTAGCTGCCCCGGGGCAGGTTGTTCTCAGACTGCTTGGAATTCAGTCCATGAGGAAGGAGAAGCTTTCTCCACATGGAAATTGTGCTGCTGGCCTTCTGTATTTTATTCTAATAACAGGGCAGAATTATTATGCATTTCCAACCCCTCTCCATGGCTGACCATCCCTGCTTTGCTCTTTGTGCCTATAAGGAAAAGCTGAGACAATGGGGATCGTTCAGCCCTGAAAAGAGAAGGCTTTGGAGTGACCTGATTGTGGCCTCCCAATGCCTGGAGGAGCTACAAGGAAGATGGAGAGAGACTGTTTACAAGGGCCTGGAGGGACAGGACACAGGGAATGGCTTCCCACTGCCACAGGGCAGGGATAGGTGGGATATTGGGGAGGAATTGCTGGCTGGGAGGGTGGGCAGGGACTGGAATAGATTTCCCAGAGAAGCTGTGGCTGCCCCTGGATCCCTGGAAGTGTCCAAGGCAAGGCTGGATGAACTTGGAGCAACCTGGTCTACTGGAAGATGTCCCATCCTTCATGTTCCTTCCCACCCAACCCATTCTGGGACTCCTGTTAATCCCCTACTATGAGGAGCTGTCACCTCTCTGCTCTGCTGGGGTTTTGCTTTAATTCAAGCCCTTTGTTTCTGAGCTCATAACGAGATCAGGGAGTCACAACACCACGTTTTGACCTCACCACTTCCAAGACCCTCCCTATCCCTCCTTTCCTGCATCCATAATAATACAGGGAACAGCTGTGACACTGCCTTACAAACACAGCCAAGAGCAGCACGTGGGCCATAAAGGTTATTTCTGGGAATTTGTGCCCTTAGCAGAGAACAATATCTCTGTGTCACCCCCCAGGCCTCCCCAGGCTGGCTCTCAGCAGCAGAGACAGGGCATTTCTTGTGTCCTGGGACAGGTTCCCCAAAGGATATCATGGCAAAGTTCAGTGAGCACCAACTCCCAACAGGTTCATTAATATTTAGGCGGTTCAATGTCCTGAACATACTAAATGAACAAGTGGGTCATTGATAGAGCCCCGAGTGACTGACTTGGCATGGGCAAACAACATTCACTGCAGCACAATGCAATTTGGGGTGTGCTTCTAGGAACAAAGAACACAGCCCATATTTATAGGATGGGGGATTCCTTGGAAACAGGCACTCTGGGAACAGCCTGTGGGCGGAGAGCTGAATAGGAGCTCCCAGCTCAGTGCTCTCTCTGAAAAGACCATCCCTCTGTCTCTGAATGCATAAGAAGAGAACGTCCTTTGTGAGCCAGGACTCTTTCCCACCATCAGGTCTGACCTGGCCATGTCTCCTGGAGAAGTTATACAGCCAAACAATTGGCACAAGAAATGAGTCAAGAGCAAGACTTGCATGTGTTTGGTGCTTTTTAAGCCACCTTCTAGAGGCTATTCTTATCCCAGCTTGAAAAAAAAGTGCTTTCCTAATATAAAAACAGCTTATAGAATGAGACCAGCAGACGAAAAATCGTGGAAAGGAAGTAATGGTACAATTTATCTATAATTAGAAAGACTTGGGCTCGCACTTTTTTCTGTGTATCTTGAGGAATAACAGAGATTGTAATCAACAGTCTGGTTAAAGGAAGAGGGCCTTGTGCTGTCTGCAATTATTCCCACTCCATGAGATTAACTTCACTTCTCCCTCTTCAAAACTTTGAGATAATTTCTTCACCTCAGTAAACTCCCTTCTTTTTTCACCCAGGATTCCCATTTAACCCTCATCTGTTCCTGCTCCGTATCAGAGGATGAAAAAGCATCCTGGTCATCCTTTGTGATTACTGATGTTTAGAAACCTCAATATACATCCTTTGAGTTGATGAAAGGGTTGTTTCTCTGCACTGGGAAACAGACCAAGACCTTAATCATTCAAATATAAGAAACCAAGGATTAAATATGTTCTGCATCCAGATCTATCAAATATTGGCAATACAATTCACTCTCACAAACAGGTTCTGTCGCCAGGCCACATTCCACCTGAAAGGGTTCATTTTCTACATCCCCATTCAGTGTCCCCTCTGAGGAATTGGGCTTTCAGTTAAATCCAATATTTTCAGCCTCCTCAGGTTTGGGTTTTCTTTAAAAAGAAGGTCTCCTACCAGCCTTCTTTACACAAAAAGGCACATTGGGGACTCTTGTCGTGATGATCTGAGACAAAACATGCTGTTCTTTAAGGCCTTGGGTGGGAAAAGTTGGTCCTGGGAGCCCAGATAATGTCCTGGGGGAATTTGGCAGGACCCAGAGATGTAGGGAAAGTAAAGCAGATGGGGGGGATGCAGGACAGCACTGGACACAGGGCCTGCTGGTTCCAACTTGATACTGTTTGCAAACAATATTTGGCATCAAATCTCAGGTGCCGGGATGTGAACAGACTGCTCTTGAGTGGAAAGCAGAGGAGAAAGAAAAGCACATCCTCCAGTGCTCACAAAAGCTTTGACACAACTCCAGTTATTAATTGTGTTCAGCACTGACAGAGAAAAGGCCCTTGGACCATTTCCTTAGCTCTGGTAATACTCTAGTTATTATATTCTTATGTATTTATGTTTCATTTCAGGAGGGAAAAATTGTTATAACACTAAAGAAGTCACTTCAAAGGCTTGCGAAGATTTGCTAACTTGGACTCACATGAGAGCACATCATTTTTCCAGTCCCTTCTTCAAAATATTTTCAATACAAAGCAAAAAATAAAATAAAAAAAAATCCCCTAAAGAAAACGCATTGTTCAACACTCAGAGAAGGAAAAACCCAACATCTTTACTCGATGAAACTCCACTTGTGCTCTCCAAACCAATGAGCATAAATATTGCATAAACTTCCACTCGTTTGCAACCTCTGGAGCTTTTCCCTCGGGGCTGAAGGAAAACCCTCTGGATTTATTTAGGGAATGGCACAGGTAACGGCTCCCCCCTCCCTCTGGAAGCGCTGCCCACTCTTCCCAAGCTCTGGAATGAAATCCCTGTCCCAGCTGCTGTGCAGACACAGAATGTCTGCTGTCTGCCCCGCGGTGAAAACAAATCGCGGCCAGTTTGCCGGTCACACGTTCCAACTGGGGCCGAGCCATCTGTCCTGGTGTTTGTGGAGCTGCTTGGATTCCCAGCCCATACCGAGCACATTCCACCTCCAGCCCCAGGAGCACTTCAAAAGGGATCATGTGCACGGGGGGACGTGCCCGGGGCCGGGGGGACCTGCATCTGTTCACGGCCTCAAATGTGGCGTGGCAGGGCTGCATTAAAGCAGATCAACATTCCCACATCCCACAGGGCCATAAAAGCCCAAAAAGCCCCCGCTCCAGGATTTCCTGCTCCATTAGCACCCAGCTCTGCGTTCGGGGGTGTCAAACTCTGCCCCATCACGGCTTCCCACGCGGCGCCAAAGTCGATGACAACGCAAGTGCCATTGGTTCAAGGGATTTGGGGTCAATTTTGGGTTCATTTGGCTGAAAAGGGAAAACCTCCCAATGCTTTTCTCCAGACATCTGGATTCCCAAAGGGTTTCAGTGCAAGAGAGACTAAAATAATGGGTTTTTTCCTCTTTCCCAGGGGTCTCTCAGCACTGCTTCATTTTCTAGATGTAGGCAGAGCAGAATTCAGGGGTTTGGTGTGGTTTTTTTATATAAAAAGTAAAACAGAGGCTGATTTGACCATTTTTAATCTCACTGAAGGGGGAACTTCAGCCCTTGGTTGTTCCTCCTCACCCAAAAGCAAAGCCTGTGCAGAGCTGCCAACTCTCATTCCTTGGGAATGAGACACTCTCATTTATGGTCTCAATTTCAATCCGCCCCAGGCCCAAAATAAAGGCAGCCACCATTGATTTCAGGAGGATATTTAGAAACATTCCAATTCTTTCTAAGTCAATTAGATGCCCGTAAATTGGCAACTCCATCAATTTCCTGCTGGGGATTTGGTCGTTGCACCAAAAACCTCCCTCTCCCTTCGTCCAAATTTTCAAAATAATATGTAAAAACTAAGAGGCAAATGGGATAAAAGAAGCTCCCTGCCCTTCAGCAAAATCCAAAATGTCCCACCACATAACAGGAATGACCCCAAAAATATCAAATATTCCTATTTATGCCTTTGGACCTACTTTCCCTGCAGAGAGCTTGGCCTTGTGACTCGTCAGGAAGACAAAGCAGAACGAAATCACAAATTCAGACCCACCAGAGGCCGAAATCCTGAGCACCTCAGTGCTTTGATGTGCACACAAACAAGTGCAGTGCAGATGCTTGGCCAGCGGCTCGGAGCAGATGGGATTGGAGGAGCATTCCCAAACTGCTGCACGTGAGGCCAGAGATCCCCAGAGGTGTTAATAATCCTCATTTTGCTCCACGAGAGGCTGTGCTTGAGCCCCAGCCACCTCTCCTGAGGCTGTTTGATCGGTAGCTTCACATCTGAGGAGCGTTTACAAAGTGGGATGCAAAGCAGCTTCTGCTACTGGGTTGGTTTTAAAGCACCCCATGAATAAAAGCACTGGTGCCACAGGACTGAGGAGATCTGAGCTGTCAAAGCAAACTTGGGGACGGCAGCACTTTGGCCAACAAAGTCAAAAGAGACAAGAAAATGAAGAAAGGAAAAAAAAACCAACAGGTTTTCTCCATCTCTTAAGAGGGCACAGGTTTGCAGGCACAGCCACCTCGCTTGGGACACAAATGGGAAAGCACATTTCTCCTCATTAGAGGAAAGGGCTGAAAATTATGATAAAGCACCTTAGAAATTTGGAATGGTTTGGGTTAGAAGGGATGTTAAAGGTTGTCCCATTCAACCATCCCAGGTTGCTCCAAGCCCCGTCCAACCCGGCCTTGACACTTCCAGGGATGGAGCAGCCACAGCTTCACTGGGAACTTGTGCCAATTCATGGGTTCACAGACTCAATAAGGTCAGAAAAGATCTCTCTAAGACCACCCAGTCCATCAGTAACCCGACATTGCCACGGTCACCTCTAATCCACGTCCCCAAGTGCCACATTCAGACATGTTTTGGACACTTCCAGGCAATTTGCAGGGCAGTGTCTCCCCCTCCCCCTGGGGGAGCTGTGGGGAGGGATGTTCAGGGGCCACCTGATGTCCCTCTGCTCTTTGGGGTATTCGGGCACATCGAGCTCCCCACGGGGATCCAGCCATGCTGCCACCCCAGGGGACCAGCAGGGCACAAATCACTGGTTACTTCACACATCCCATGCCAAGACAAGGAAATAAAAAGCTGCTCCAGATGTTGTTCAAGCCCCACCAACACTTCCTTTGCCATTTCACTCATGTTTACACAGCAATGCCTACACAGCCAGCCAGGAGACACTCTTGATTACATCGAGGCACAGATAGTCCCTGCTTACTCCCTAAGCAGATGCTGCTCATGATTTTCCTGCTCATATTTGATCATTTCTTCAAATAACAGCTATAACTGAGAAAAGAATTGAGAAAACATTCTGTGACAGATTTTTCCTGTTCTGGATTAACTGCAAAGCATAATCTGATATTCAAGTTGTGCTGTCGAGGAGACATTTGACACATCCCTGGGATCTGCGTGGTTTGTTTGCTGCCTGGATGGGTGAGAAAACATTTCTGAGGGGACAGAATCACACAGGAACGTGGAGAGAATCACACAGGAATGTGGACAGAATCACACAGGAATGTGATCCATGGATGGGCAAGGGCTAAACTGCCTTTTGCTGCTCGTGGCACTGCTGGTTCTCACCTGAAGAAAGGCAAGTTGATTTTCCACCCCCACTTCTGACTGCACATTTTGAAAGTGTTGGGACACGTGGAGAGTGGACAAGGGGGTGCTCAGATGAGTTGTGTATCAGATCCACATTGCCTGGATCTCTCGGGGCATTAATTCAAACAAAACTCCACTGATGACAGTAGCAGAGAAGATCTGATTTCAACAGACGACAAACCCGTTCCAAAAAAAGGCATAAACACATTCCTTGAAATAAATAAATTAATTTGAAAAACCCCAAACTAAAAATTAGCCTAAGATTTATGGTGCATCTTGCTCTGAGCTTTCTTCTTTTTTCCAGGGCATTAATCAAGCCCAAAGCAGGGCAAGGGCTGTGGTTTGCATAAGCCCGGTCAAATTTATTTGAGCTGTTGCCGCTGAAAGCAAAAAGAATTATTTTGCAGGAGGCTAAAACATTATAATACATGAGGAAAAAAAAAAAAAGCCAGGCCCAATTAGATTCCTTTCTCCTGAGCATATGGCACAGAGGTACATGCTATGCACTAATGTCTCCTCGGTGCTATTTTGGGAGCCTACGGGGCTGCAACGCGAGCGCGGCGCTGACAGATCCACGGGCACAACTGGGTTATATCCATCACTGGGGTGCCTGCACAGCTCCCCACGGCCAGCACCTCCAGGGGCCGCAGCCCCACCTTCCCTGGTCCCAACATCCCCTGGAGAAAGGGATTTGTGCAGTGACATGACACGGGGTGTGACACCAGTGACAGAGGATGTTGTGACAGGGCTCTTTATCTCCCCACAGACTGTTTCCTGTAATGACTTTATGTATTCAGGTTTAAATATTCAACTTTCCCTTGCATTAATGTCTCTGCTTTAGTCTAAACTCTGTTGAAACTTTAATCAGGATTGAGAACACATTGGACTCCCTTCCCATCAGTGCTGTTTCCCCCTGCTCGTATCTCACACCAGTCTGACAGCACAAACACCTGAGCTATGGATATTCCTTCCACACAGCAGTAAACAGGTTAGTTGGGAGAAGCAACTTCAAAGCCTGGTGAAAAACTGCAGAAAAAAATCCGAGTTCTTCTGAAAACAACTGCAAAATTCCCAGTGATTTCACAGGGATTTCATTGTGGGGGTTGGGAACAGATGATCTTTCAGGTTCCTTCCAACCCAAACCATTCTGTGACTTAGCCCTGAGGCTCAGAAATGTATTCTGTGGGCTAAAAACCTGCTGGACAGCCCTAATTTGGTTATGGCATGTTTATTTTGGATGGGGAGAAGGAGAGGTCAGGTCTCCAGGACTGGGAGCAATAATGGGCTTGATGGTCTCTTCTTTATGACGGACATCAGAAAGAACCTTGCTCTGTGTTATTCTTGTATGTTGTTCTGTTTTATATCCTGCAGCACCTTTAGAGAGCCTTGGCCTATTTTATTCCTTTTCCTGATTACTTTGGCAAAGCCAGAACTTTCCCCTTCTCCCTCAGTGCCTGTTCCAGTAAAGTCCCAGCCCATCACAGGTCTCCATCTCCTTGGTGAGGAGCACAATAGAAAGCCAAACAACTAGGGATTATTTCATCCTCAAACGTTGGGGTTTAAATACATCCAGCCCTCAGGGCACTGGAATGTCCTGCAGCTTCCAAGGGCATCCACTACCTGATGGCAGCCAGGGATGGGGAACCAAATCCTGGCCTTCCCAAGGTCTGGAAGCACAGATTGTTTAGGGAGCAGGTTCTGTCCCTCCCCGAGCAGCAGCTGCACTCCAGCACAGTCCAGAGGGATTGCACAGCCCAAGGACGAGGTTAGGGAGGGCAGAAGCAGGAAGGGATGAGATGGGAACACCAGCAGGACTGTGTTTAAAAGAGTAATATCACTCACAGATGGAACTGTATAATATTTCATAAACAACAATAACCCATAAACCCCATTTGCTTCTATAAAATACCCTGATAATTATCCTCTCTGTCCATTGGGAACAGCCACCACCAGCCCTTTTGTGTCATTGTGAGCCCATTCCAGATTTATAGGCAAATATAGGTTAAAATGTCTTCTGGTGCTTTCCCTGTGAGCCCAGAGAACCAGAATTGCTCTTTTGGTTGCAAACCCAACTTTGTTATTGACACCGAGGAGTCGCTCTCGGCACATCCGTCTGATAGAAACACCCCGACTTTAATGGCAAAATAATCTCCAACCAGGCAGGGTTATTCTGAGTGCTCAGTTATCTCTCTCACTTCAGCTCCTCAGAGGGGACTTTCTGGAAGGATTTGCATGGCAGTCAAAGCATGCAAAAATTTATAAATACCAACACAGATGCCAACGTGTCGGGGGAAATGCAGTTATAACATTTGAAAGCTGGGAAGAAATTAATGTTGATCCTGATTGGAACAGTCACTGTATTTGCAGTGTCTAGTGATTTTATTTTTAAAAAATCAACCCAAACAAACAACAACATCAATTCAGTTTGTAGAAAACGCTCCTCGTCCCAAACTCCATTTCTTGGCCCCAACGTGCCAGCGTTACTGGAAGAGAAGGGCAGATTATTTAAAACAGTTCCAGCATTTAAGGCTGAGCTGACACAACCAATTTTTCCAGGCAAGCCCTGCCAGCTCCAACGTGGGCATGGGCTCCAAAGGAGACATCCTGGAAGCTGAGCCCTGGAGCAGGCAGAGTTTGGGGGCTGCACAAAGAACCCCACGCTGAAGAAAAGCAGGTCCTCTCCCCAGGACTGAACCTGGTTGTTTCAGACTTTAAATGAGACCCAGAGCCCCCAGGGCCACGGAAATCCCAGGTGGATAAATAAAAGCCTGGCTGAGCCTGCAGGTTGGAGGAAAGGGAAATTTTCTGTACGGCAATTCTCTCAAATGATTTAAAATACTTCATATGTGTGAGTTAATTAATTTCCTAACAGAGCACTTAGCGGCGGGGAGAGGCATGAAGGGATGAAGTTACGGGGTTTGCTCATGAAGCCCAAGGCAAGCTGGTGGGAGGAGTGCCCTCCACGGGCCAGGGAAACCCAGCATCGTGCCAAAACAAGCTCCTGCCCCAAAGGAAGGGCAGACAGCCCTGCTCAGCACCTTAGATGGGATATGGGGCAGGAATTGGTGGCTGGGAGGGTGGGCAGGGACTGGCACAGGTTGGGCAGAGAAGCTGTGGCTGCCCCTGGATCCCTGGGAGGGTCGAAGGCCAGGCTGGAGCAACCTGGGCTGGTGGGAGGTGTGGACTAAATGACTTTTTAAGGTCCCTTCCAACCCAAACTATTCAAGGGTTCTATGAACTGAGTTTTACTTCAACATTTCTAAACCCTTCCACATGCAATTAGAGAAGAGTTTACCTCATTCCTGTGCTAAAAAATCTGTACATAGAATAAGAAATGGGAATCTTGACCCCCCAGTTCTCTTCCCAGTGCTCCAAACGTTGCGGGACCATCCCCAGCAGTGCTGCAGCCCAGGGACCTGTCCCAGCCAGGGCAAGGCTGCTGTGCCAGTCAGTGCACCCCTTATGGTGGGCACAGCCACGTCCTGCCCCCGAACACCAGAGGCACAGGGCACAGTTTGCCTGCTTGCATTAAATTCACTCTCAGTGTCTGCAGAAGAGGCAGCAGTGAAGGACAGGCGAGCCAGGGCAGTGTCAGGACACATCAGGACTCATCAGGGCTGCTCAGACTGAACCCTTCAGCACTTCACTGAGTGCCTGGCAAAGGTGAACACTTGGTTTGCCTTCTAATTGCTCGTTATCCACCCAGTAGAAGTTCCCTGGGTTAAACAGCAACAAAGAAATGCCAAACACAGAAATGTGGGAGTTTTCTTCCTTTATCCACTTCATCTTTGCTATCAACACAGTCCCCCCCAACCTCAAACCCAGCTTTCAGAACACGTGCTAAGAGATGATTCTGATTTATTGTATTAAATGAAAATGCATCACAACCTCTCTGCTTGGAGTAATAGCTTCACTGATTTTGGGAAAACTCAAAGTTCAGGTGTAAATAGCTTAAAACCATCCTGAAGAGCAGATTTAGGTGACACATCACTCTGCAGAGCAGGCTGAGATACAGTTTCTATTTTCTCTCAAGTCTGTGAGAACTGCTAAAAAGTTATATTTAAATTAAAAAAAATAAATAAAAATAAAAAAGCTGATAATGAGCTCAAATAAAAAGCCATTTCCATAGTTAGTCCCAGACTGCAGGTGAAAGGGGCTCTGGGCAGTTTGAATCTCTCATTCCAGAGCCAGGAGCTTGTTCAGCAACTCAGTTTGTCCAAGAAAACTAAATCAAAGGAGCAAATAAAGCCCAAACCTTCTGATAAATGAGCTCCAAAAGGCATTCATAACAATCATGACTTGCACGTTTCCACCCAGACATCAACTGCTGTGTTTAAATGCACAAACCATGTGGAGTAATGGACTCTAGATCTTACTTGGAAGGCATGTCAAAACAGAAATGAGCTTTGGGATGCAACATCAGGGGTTTATACATCGATTTTGGAAGGCAGTCTATAGATGTTTTTCTCCAAACATCACATATTTCGCCAAGCAACGGCTTAATGCTCCTTACATCGCGTGAGGGATGGACAAATCAGGCTGAAACAACTCCAAGGGCTGGAAGAACTTCAGTCACTTTTGACCACACGCATTCCTGACCTGTCTCTGGTGCCAGGGCTCGCCCAGGACAGGGAACACCACGAGGGTCTGGGTGTCCCATGGCCCAAACCCAGGCCAAAGTCCCAAAGCTCAGCCTTGGTGCTGAGCCTGAGCCTCAGAGGGTGTTTGGGTCCAGACTCATTTCTGGGTGACAGCTCCGTAAACATCTTGAGCAAACACATCTTAGGAAAAGCTGGGCCCCTCCTGGCTGCCCTGGGAAGTTTAGTGACTTTGAAAAGGCAGCCAAACTTTTGGGATCTTGTCCATGACCCAGAAGTTAGCAACGATCTGCTGGATGAAGTCCATCCTTATGATCACACGGCGCTTCCCTTTAAAGAGCATCATCACACCCCGAGCCACCGAACATCTCCTTGCTGCCAAACAGTCAAAGGCACACGCTCCAACCCCAAAAAGGAAGCAGAAAATCTCGCCCTTCGGCTTCCCAAATGGCATTTTCTCGAGAAAACTCCTCGAAGCTGAGCTTTTCCTCAGAGCATCTCTGGTGGATGGAGGGAGACATGTCAGGACCGACTGTCAGCCCCTGCCTCGGAACTCCGAGCGTGGTTTGACAGGACCAGGAATTCCCTGCGATCCTCTGAGGAAAGTTTCCGTGCCCACAGCTCAAACCCATGCTGCCATATGCTCCCCTGACACGAATAGCTTGCTCATCTTTATAATTAACTCCAGCTCTCTTCCCTCCCTGCCTGGCCGTTGTTTGGCTGCTCCTCTCCAGCCTGGTGGGATCGGAGCTCTGCAAAACCCGCTTGGAAATTCCACCTTTCCCAAGGTCACCCACAGTGAGGACCGAGCATGGAAAAGGCCCACAGCACTGACCCCACTTGTTTCCCCTCTTCACTCAGAGTTTTCCCTTTCACTGACACCCTGGGGTTCCTCTCCAGAAGTCACTTCATAATCCATTCCAATGGCTCTTCTCCTAAGCTATTTTAAGCTCCCAAAGCCCCATCAGCCCGTTGTGTCACAGTCTGTTGATCCTTTGCAACAAGGACTCAACCCAGGCAGCCCTTCCCTTCTTTTCAAGGCAGTTGGTAGGAGTTTCAAAGACATTTGGAGCAGTTTCACTAATTATTTATGCTCCTTTTTATTTCCCTTTCACTCCAGTGAAGCCTCACAGAAATGCCTTTTATTCTTTCAAAGAATCACAGTCCTAAAATGGTTTGGGTTGGAAGGGACCTCAAGGATCATCCAGTGGGCAGGGACACCTCCCACCAGCCCAGGTGGCTCCAACCTGGCCTGGGACACTCCCAGGGATCCAGAGGCAGCCACAGCTTCTCTGGGAAATCTATTCCAGTCCCTCCTACCCTCCCAGCCAGCAACTCCTTCCCAACATCCAACCTAACCCTTCCCTCTGTTTTCTTTCTCTCTGTGTTCCCCAGCTCCTCATTCCCTGAACTTTCTCCTCTTTTCAGCAGCAACAACCATAGAAAACCAGGTGAAATAGCAGCAAAACCAAACCTTTGGAATGTTTTCCCTTTAAATACCCAAATAGAAAGGCCCTGTCCCCATTCAGCAAGAACAACGGGAGGAAAAGCAATTAACAACATTCAAGAATTGTCACGATTGCCTCATTTTTACCCATCCCTAGAAAATAAACGGGAGCTATTCAAGCATGAGCACATTTTACTGAAGTGACACTTAACAATCCAAAAATATGGCTTTTAGTTCTGCATTTCTCTCTGAGCAGCAGACAATCGGATGGGTGGCTGCTGCAGCAGCTGCACTGGCCCACAAAAATTCACTGCTCGAGAGGGAAAAGGGGGTTAATCACGTCGGATTGATGCGTTTGGGGTGGGGTTCTTTGAGTTTTTAGGCAGATTTCTACAGTAACACAATCTAAATGCCATTTCTGGGGGTGGAGATGGATTGCATCGACACAGGAGTGGGACGTGTTGCCTCCCAGGGCTCGGGAAGTGCCGGGCACTGGTGATTTCTGCTGAGCCTGCATTTGGAGGTTCAGATCCAGCTTTAATCAATCGACTGAGCTGGATCCAAGTTCTGCTGCTCTTCTGCCAAGGGCCTGGATCATTTCACCTGTTCCACAGGAGGGTTTGCATATTAAATCCTCCTTTTATTTTGTTCCAGAGGCACAAAAGACAGGGAGAATCTCAAAGCAGACAGAGCATCCCACTGGCACAGAAAATGTGTGGGGTGAACACAGAATTATTTAGATTGGAAAAGACCTTTAAGGTCATCTAATCCAGTCATTGGAAAGACATTCATCCGTTTGAACCTTTAAAATGGCCTGAATAACATGGTTGTTCTTTTACAGAAAAGAAAAGCTGCGTCTGTAAGTTAAAAAGAAAACCCACCTAAGTAAAAGATCAAGTATTTTCCTTATTTATTAAAGTTTAATAAATTGAATGTGGTATAAACACCAATCTTAGTGCCACAAGCAGCAAAGTTGGGCAGAATCTGTGGTCTGGAAGTTTCTTTTGTGTTAAAAAATGACTCTGGAAATCATCACCTTTTGACAGCACAAGATCAGCCATAAAGCTGTGTTTTAACCTTGCTCCCTTACATAGGATTGTCTATTTACTCAGATAATATTAAATATTTGATGTCATGTGTTCTTGGCCTAATAGATCTTTAAATATCTCCCTTTTCTGACCAAGAGATGCCTCCCAGTGCATTGGCCAAGTTCAAAGACAGTCTAAACAACTTCCTGGCTCGGCTGTGCATTAAAACAGCTGCCAACCCTCTTCTTTTTCGCTCTATTTTACAGCTCCAACTGCTCCAAAAGCGTTGAATTCCCACTCATGTGTGATAGCTGGGATGTAAAGAGTGAAATGTTCCATAATATGGAGACATCTATGTAGTTTTTTTTGTCCCTTATTGTTGATATACTTTGCTAAACAGAGCAATACATTCCACTTGCAGGAGAAGATGGCAGGAATGTGCACTATTTCAGGGGAAGGGAATAACTTTATGAGATATTTAAGCAACAAATGGCAGCATGAAGATTTTTTTTCCCTGGAAATCAATATTCCCCCTGGGAAATCTGATGGCCTCCCATGCATGGGAGAGTCCTTGACTCCAGCTGTGTGTGACGTAGGACATATCTAGGAGGAGGCTGGTGGGGATAGAAAGGAAAATCTGGGAATATGGATTTTTGGATGCAATTTTGAGGGCACAGTTGTAACACATTCCATGAGACAACACCAGGAGATTAATATCCTGTATATGATGAACATGACTCCAAGTCTATTCCATTGAATCCCAGGATCCCTGAGGCTGGAAAAGCCCTCCCAGCTTGTGGAGCCCACCCTCTGCCCGATGCCCACCTTGTCACTGAGTGCCACGGCCAGTCCTGCCTTGGGCACCTCCAGGGCTGGGCACTCCAACCCTCCCTGGGCAGCCCCTTCCACCTGGGCACACCTGGGCTCACGTTTAGCAGCTCCCACCATCTCCCCCAGGTCCTTTTCCATCTTTCCAACCACTCTTCCCCCAGGCTGGAACATTCCATGGGGTTGTTGTGACCTAAGGGCAGCACTTGGCCATACTGGACCTCATCCCGTGGATCCAGCCTGTCCAGATCCCTCAGCAGAACCTCCCTGCCCTCCTGCAGATCCACATCCCACCCCACTGCATGTCATCCCTGAATTTACTGGGGGAGCACACAATGCCCTCATCCAGACCACCAACAAAGATGCCAAACAGGACTGATCCCTGGGGGACAACAGTGGTGGCTGTTCCCAACTGGATGTGGCCCCATTCCCACTCAACTGGGCCCAGCCATCAGTTCCTAACCCAGCCAAGGTGCCCTTTCCAAGTCGTGGCTCCTGCTTTTCCAGGAGATGCCATGGGAGATGCTGTCCAAGGCTTTGCCAAGTCCAGGTAGACACAGCCACATCACTCATCACTGGACAGGTCACCTGGCCATGAGAGGAGACCATGTGGGCTCCGCCTCAATCCATTGCATTTCCAGGAGATATCATGGAAGTACATCAATAAAATTTACCAATATTATTTCCATGGGATGAGGGCCCAAACTAGGGCAGGAGGGGTAAGAAAATTGCCAGGTCATCGTCCCTGTGCCACTTGCATCACCCACTGAGGCACTGCCGGGTGCCAGAGCCAGCAACCTGATGGAACAGCCCAAGGGCAGCTCTAAATTACACACTAATTTTTTTTTCCCTTTTGTTAATTACCAATGTTTCTGCGTTGGGAAAGTGGGACACAGCACGTGTAATTAACTCGTTTGGGCAAGTCAGAGGGCTCTGCTGCAAACTGCACCTCCTTTTATCTGCGGTGCCCACACCCTGCGCCCGCATGGGCTGTGTGGGACGGCTCCGATGGCACATTCCCAGCTCTGCAGGCTGCAAACACAACAGCTGCACTCAGCAGCTCTGCCTCCCCTGCAAAGCTGCTCCCAGGGCCCAGGAGGGCACAAAACACCGAGCTGTGACCTATGGGGCAGAGGAAAAGAAATGCAATCCCTTTGCAAAGAACGACTCTGGGGTGGAGACAACACCTAAGGGGAGAAAATTCCTAGGGAAGGGTTTTATGCTATTTAAAAAAGGCAAGCAGGTGAACCCAAAGCCCCCCAGTGCCATGGGCAGTGATGGGAAGGTTGAACACACAACTGGTTTACCACCAGTGGAAACCACGTTGGCTCCTCGCTCTGCAGCCAAGCAGGAAATGGCACTTGGGATGTCACTGGGGAACCTGAAAGTTTTCAGGACTGTAATTAGGCTTTTGGAATCCCTGCTGCCAGCAAGGAGGCTCCACGCACAGCAAGGAGGTTTGCAAAGGCAGGAGTCCAGGAATGCTGGGCACAGAGCTCATTCCATGTCTCCACAACCACTGGGCAGCTCCGAAACTCGGAGAGCCAAGGTAATAACAGAATTCCAGGGAGGATCCCTGATGCTGGGCCTTGGCAGGGAGGATTCCCCGTGCTAAGCCAGGCTGGCTTTCATTAGTGAGGTGTGAAGGCACCTGGGCAGGGAGCACAGTCACATCTCCTGGTTGTCCCCAGAGGCACAACTGAGGGGTTCTGTTCCTTCCTCCCCTCCCAGACTCAGGAGTTCCTCTCCTTCCTTATGAAACCAGCCAGGAGCAGATGGCTCAGCACCTGCTGGAGCTGGGCTTGGGGACCTGCTGAGGGACAGCAGGACGATCTGCTCAAAGGGCAAGACCTTGAGGGGGAGCAGGAGGACATGGAGAACTCCACACAACAGCTGGAGAAGGTTTGGTGGGACAGGCACGTCGTGCCCTGCAAACGGGAGCTGACAGCTCCCCTGGACCCCTCATGCTCCTGCTGCTCCAACCTTCATAGAAACGTCTCCAGGAACTGTGAGGAACCTCCACATGGCAGGAGGAAATGTCCACAGCTGATCCCCGCTCGCTCATCCCCCAGAACCGAGCCCCTGGTCCTGCTTCCATGTTTTCATGTCACCGCTTTGGCACCCTCAGCGTTTGTCTTTGGCACTTCAGATATTTCTGACTGCTTTCTCAGCCTCTAGTGCTGGAAGAATTTTACCTAAAAAGTGGAGAGAAATTCATTTTTTCTTTCCTTTTTTAACTTTCCATGGTCTTGGCAGCAAAGTGTGTCATGATGATGTTGGCAACAACATATTTGTGGCAGAAGGAAGAAAGAGAATCATAAAATATATGAAAGAAAAAGTTGACATTTTAATGAAATACCTTGTAACTTCTTGGAAAAAAAAGTTATTAAAATGCACTCAGTTTATAGCTGTTTGTACAGAATGGTTGCTCCTCGGGCCTTTAATAAAAATCACTTGTTAATGAACAATAAAAATGGCTAGAAGTGATTTTCAAACTTCATCGCTGGAGAGAATTTTAGATTTGGGACATTCTGGGCTTTTCTGAGCACTTGGAGATTGCTTGGCACATGCCTGAGGATCTGGGTGAGCAGCATGACTTGTTCCTCAGAATGATGGAGCAGCCAACGTTCCTTTCCAAGGGTTACCAAAGCTGGCACCGACTCCTCCAATGAATTAGTTTATCCTCAATGCTTCCCTGCCAGATTATGGAGTCAGAGAATATCCCACATGGAGTCCAGCTCCAAGAGTGGCCAATATTCCCTGCAGGGTTTTGCCTGCCTTTGAAGGAAGAAGGAAGGAAGGATGCAGCCCTGTAGACAGCCAAGCCCAGGGATTCCTCCTGTTTCCCTTCCTGCCATTGCATCCAACCTCTGGAGTCACACATCTCATTTTAATATGTCACAAATCCAAGGCAAAGCCTCTTGCTGAGAGCACAACAAGGCCAGTGGGTCTGGCATCAGCTGCACCACGTGAGGGTGACAGAGCGGCCACGCCTGGGTGTTCTCCACACAGGAATAAGAGGGAGAGCATTCCCAGCCAGCCATGGATCATCAGGAGGTGAGAAGAAAGAGTTGAGGACCACTGGAGCTTTTCTCCTGTGTTTTTTCACCCCAGACTGGGCTGCATAAAAAGATAAAAGGGAAAGACTGATGGGATACATTGGACATCCACCAACTGATGATCAAAGCAGGACCTCAGGACAGGAACCTCAGACCTCCCCGCGTGACAAAGTGATTTCCAGCCCCAAACAAACCTGCCTGGTTTGGGGCCTCCTGTCTCACCTTTCCAAGATGTAAATCCTGGGAAAATTACCCTTCCCACTGGTTTCAGCTACAGCTGTAGGAAGGACATTACATTTCTGGAAGGATTCTGACATTTGGATTTAGTTCCAAACCAAATAAGCTCCCCACTGTGTTCAACCAGACTCCACGGTGAGAAAAGAGCCCTTTTTTTAGGGAGAGCTGAGGCATTTCTTACACGGCGTGATATCATAAAGCAAAAAAGGGAGTTTCAAATGGAAGAGTCATTTCATGAGAGAACAGCAGGCCCCAGTGCTAAAAGAATTGCAGGAACACAATTAATCCCCAGGAGAAGGAGTCAGATGGGACTCCTGATGGGGCTCCTCCTGAGAGCTCCGAGGGGACAGCAGGATGGAATGGTTCTCTGGTAATGAAAGGGGATAAAAGAAGTCTGATTCTTTGGAGAGCATCCTGCCCACCTCCCACACGGTGTGGGTTTAAAGTTCTCCAGGACAGTGACCATCCCTCACAGTCTGTTTGCTCATGGGGAGCAGAAAAGGTCCCCAATGTCACCTGGGCTACCAAGGTAAGTACAGAGGGACCATTTCAGCTTCTGACACAAGTTAATCGTGGGATCCCAATCTGGTCTGGGTTGGAAAGACCTTAAAGACCATCCAGTTCCACCTCTGCCACGGGCAGGGACACCTTCCACAAGCCCAGGTCGCTCCCAGTCCAACACCCTTGAATATTTGCAGGGATGGGGCAGCCACAGCTTCTCTGGGCTACCTGTGTTTCACCACCACTGTTTTTTGGGGACCATCATCCCAAAAATGATCCTTAAAACTCCCAGGATCATCTCCCGTGACATCCACAGAGCCCGCAGTGGAATGCTGTGTGCTCAGACCAGAGCACAGCGCAGGGACACCCAGCCAGGAGCACTTACGGGATTCTCTGCGTGAGTTCCTGGCTGGAGCCGTAAAAGCAGAGCAGACATAGAGCCCAGAAAGCAGAAGATGGCTCTGATCAATTATTGGCCCTGCAGAACAGAGGCTGCTTTGGCAGATCAGCTGACAATCTCACAGCCTGGAAAAGAGCCTCGGTAACCAAATAAATTTCCTTTTATTGGCAGCTCCTGATAAAGATTCCCCCCAGTGGCCCGGACAGCAGGGGATTGAAATGCACGTTGCCAATTAAAGCTCCGGGTCGCCACCACCGGGTAACGATGCCACTCGGGGAAGGCTTATGTTGTTTCATTTTATTTATGTTCTGTTCAAGAACTTTGTTATTAATTAGCATACAAACTTCAGTTAATGATCAATCCCTGCCACAATTACAGTATCAGTTATAGAGTCTAATTAAGAACTGGTGAGTGATTGGAATTCCAATATGGTGATACAGGCACAGGCTGCAATCCTAAACAAATAGGAGTGGGAAGTTGCTGAACAAAAGATTATCTAAGCTTTAATATCAACTGACAAAACTCTTTCACTGTGGATCATCAGCTTCCAGCCCTATTATTACAAACAAATGCCCAATTTCTGCTAATTCCCAATGCTAATTCCTTCAAATCATTATTTTGTATACATTGTGTTAAGGCTTTTCACTTGTTTAAATTTGCATAATTACAGCAATTGTCTTTCTAAGCTTTGCTCTGCTGAAATAATTCTAATTTGGGATTTAGCCCATTTTGAAAGATTAGGCAACTTCTGCAGAGCGACATATCTGGAGCTGGCACTGCCTGGATCTTCTGTGATTCCTCCCCAGCACAAGGAGGCAGCTTGGAAGGACCATGGGGAAGGAATATCCATGTGCACATGGATGCAGAGGGGATGTGAGTGCAACCCAAGGAGCAAAGATGTGATATCCCAACCCCAAACCAAACCAACAGCTCCTCTGTGTGCCACTTGATGTTGCCTTGTTGGTGGCTCTTTATGGGAATGACTGTGTTATGCATGTTGGTGTTGAGGAGTGAAAGTTGTTGCCCTTATAAAGCATATAAGCCACCCACAAACATATTTCCCTCTTCGCTGCTCCTTTAATTTCCTCTTAATTATCTTCCCCATTATTAAGCAGTTCCTCTGTAGGTGCCTTGATTTTTTAGGTATTTTTCCCCTTACAAGGATCCTCAGTGTCAGGACCATTCTGGACTGGCTTTTTCACACCCTGGTTGGAGTAGATGAAGAACTGCAGCTCTCAGAAATAACTGAATAATTATTGCTCTTCCTGCCAAGGGGTTTTATTGTCATCAAGTGCTTCTGGAAGGAGGGACCTGCCCGTGGCACTGCCAACCAACTTACTTTTCCTGGGCTTTTTATTAATTCTGGGATTGTTTTTCCACCAGGGCCGTGTGTTTCCCCATTGCTGGGGAGCTGCTGTCCTGTGTTTTGACTATTGTTTTCTATCTATTATTATTTTATTCCTATTATTATTTATGTTCTTGGGCTTTGAGGGTCCCTGTGGGTCCCTTCCAGCTCAGGATATTCTGGCATTGGAAGGTTCTGTCCCCTGAGCTTTCAGTCTCCTCCTGTCCACGTTAAATCACTCACATGGCTGGGTTTGTGCTCATCCTGTCCCCTGTTTGTCACAGACATTTCACATTCCTAATGACTCCCACCCTGAGCTCCCTCTGCCTTTCCTCCAGAATAAAATTCCCGTGGCTCCACCTCTCCAGGATGGTTTATGCTGAACTGTGTCCATATCTCCTGGCTCCCTTCCACTTCACCCTCTTATCTGCCTAATTATTAGTGCAGGGAGAGCAGAGCTCATCTCTGCTGTAGGTTATCTATATTTCAAAAGCTTCTCCTCCCAATTCTCAGCCCCTGCTCTCTGCCTTCTGCCTCCGTGTCTGCCCTTTGAAGCATCTCAGCTCCCTTTCATCTGCTGCCAGTCCTTACTCCTTCCATACCTGTGCTCTGAAATATGCTCTGCTCACACACAGATGAGATAACCTGCTGCTTATTAAAACCAGAGCTATCAAAAGGCAATCAGCAGCTCAATAACACGAGGCAGAGTCCCTCAAGTTTTATGCAAAGGAGATATTAAGAAGTTGTTCCCTTGAGAGGAAGGAAGAGCGGGTGTTTGGGTTGGGATCTGCTCTGTGTGCGAGGCAATTCCCAGTGAAACCCCAAAAGAGTCACATACTAAGTAGGAAAACCCCTCTTGTTGCCCAAAAATCCACAGCCATGTAAACAGCCATTTTCTCCATCATCACTACTAGAAAAAAGCATCATTTTCCCTTCACATGCTGTAACAAATTGTTAAACTCTGTCCTATTTGTGTCCTGATTTAATCTTTTTCAAAAGCAACAAAAAATTCCCATTGCCCATTTCAGCCGCCTGTCCCTCACCTAAGCATCTGCCAGATGTTTCAACCTCCTAGAAACAGGCTCGAAAAAAATCATCCATATCCACCCAAAGTTTATTTCCCCTCATTTCAGGAGGAGAGGTGACAAAGGGGGTTTAACCCTTTGCTGCCCATCTCTGCAGGGAGTAAGTCAAAACCCTCTCAGGCTTCGTTCCAGCTCCATCCCTGTGTCCCACCACCTTTGGAAGCCACTCACAGCACCTTAAATGCAGCACCCCAAATCAGCATCATTTCAGATATCTGCGGCTCCGAGGCAAAAACCACCACAAACCTGGAACTCTTTTTGCATACAAAACAATCCTCAATCATTTATTTTTTTTCCCCAAACAAAACATCAAATAAGTCAGTTCCTTCAGAAGTTGCAGCTGAGTGGAGCCTGTCATGGTGCCAGGGTGGGGATGGCTCAGGGAATTCTCCCTCTGCAGCCCCCTGAAACCAGCCTGGCTGAGCAGAGCGTGTGTCCCCTTTCTTCTCCCCCTGCAGGGTATCAGGCTTTCAAAGCCATCACATTTGTCAGTCATCCAGCATTTTTGCTTCCCTTCAGCTCCAGGCAGTGGCAATTTGTGTAGGTGAGGGAGAGAGGGAGGGGGAAAACCCTCTAATAGGTTTCTGCCGTGGGTTAATTTTTTTAAATGAGCATCTTTTGAAAGTGAAGTGGCTGAGGGGGATCGATAAGGACAAGGAAGTGCCCCGAGGAACACAACAGGACGTGTCCCACATGGCCCCAGAACCTGAGATCGTTTTCATGGGAAGGGGGGGAAAAAAGGAGCCAAATAATTTGTTCTTTTTGATTTTTGTTTTCCACGTGGCACAGGTTTGCCCAGAGAAGCTGTGGCTGCCCCTGGAAATGTCCAAGGCCAGGTTGGATGAACCTGAGAGAGTTGAAGGGTTGGAACTGGGTGATTTTTAAGGTCCTTTCTCACCCAAATAGTGATTCTATGAAAACTTTCTACTAAATACTCTCTGCCGAAAAATCACATTTCCCAAATGAGATAAAATGAAAAACAAACCAAAAATTAATAACTTCTTTGGTTTCCTTTTCAGTTTCCCAAGGAGGAGCTCTAGGAATCAGCTCCCTGGTTGTGCCAGAAGCCTATTCCTCATGATCAGAAAATTCCTTCTGAAGGAGTATGGGATGATGCAAATGATCCAATTTGCTAAAGGTCTGCTCTGATACAGAACATGCATCAAATATACATGAGGGACTCTGAATAGTAACTGCAGCTCGCAGAGCAATGAGTGTAATTATCAGCCCAGATTACTTCAAATACAAATTGGCACCAAATTCCAGTAGCCAAGACAAGGGCAATGGCAATTCTGGTTAGACACAATACTTTTTTGCCTTTGAATGGAAGGTAAATAAATTGCAAAATGCAAACCATCCTGATATGAAATGAATTCTAATTCAAATATTACAGCTCTTGTTGCTTTTAGACTCAGGAGAACTGTTCACTGCCCCGTTGCTTTTGGGGAAGAAGAGGAAGGGAAAGAAATGCAGAATTAATTTGTATTGGTGTTTTTTAGATCTCTACTTTGACATTTATTTGTATAAAATACCCTAGAACAGTTGCAATCGTTTCCAGGACATGCAATTAAATAGAATTAGAGAATGGTTTGGGTTGGAAGGGACATTCAAGCTCAGGGACAGTGCCATGGGCAGGGACACGAGGTGGTTCCAAGCCCCATCCAACCTGGCCTTGGACACTCCCAGGGATCCAGGGGCAGCCACAGCTTCTCTGCCCAACCTGTGCCAGTCCCTGCCCACCCTCCCAGCCAGAAATCCCTTCGCAATATCCCACCTAAATCCCTCAGGACCCGCAAACCTCCAAGGACAGGGATGGCACAAACTGGAGACACAACTCCCACACACTTGGGACATTCCTATTTCCAAACCTCCTCTGTTGTCACCTTTCCTTCCACCCCTCACTGCGATGAGCAGAGGGACAACCATGTCCCTGCACGCCCTGTTCCCAAAATCCTGGGACTCAGCTGACTCCAGCTCCTGTCCCTTTTCCCCAGAGCTGTTCCCAAACCAGCTCCAGATCCCTGGAGCATCCCAACCCCACGTGCTGCCCTCAAGGCTGAGCTCCAGGAGCTCCTGCCCTGCCTGGAGGTGCCACGTGGGGCTCCTGGTGTGGCAACAAGGCCACTGATGATGCTCCCTCCCTTCCCAGGGCAGCACAGCTTCAGCTGTTACTGAATGGAGGTGTATTCCTCATTTGGGGATGGATTTGGGAATGCTGCCCGTGTGGGATGACAGGGACAAGCACTGGAGAGGGGAGAAGGAGGAGCTGGGCTGGGCTCTGTGGCTGAGGGTGATGCTGTCAGCTCCTCACTGACACCTTCCAAGTTCCAGCCCCACAAAGGAATGCTCTGGCTGGCATCAGTAATTACCAGAAAACAGAGGGATGATCAAGTGGCACAATAAAGCAGGGTTTGCACTGCAACAGGCGTGTTTCAGATTCCAAATGCAAGAGCTGTCCCCTAGGGATGGCTGTTAGTGGAGAGAAATATTAGGATCTGTAATTATTATTTGTTGTGCACCTCTCCAGCTTGAACATCTGCATGGCTTGTGCTTCCACAGCTCTGAGCGGGGGAGAAAATATTGCTGTGACAATAATTACTCACAAATTGCACCGAGGAAACACTTTCCCTTCCAAACACAAATCAAACGTAATGCCAGCGCTGGCTGTCCCAGGAACAGGGAGATTTGCAAGCAGGACCACGAGCAGGTTGTACAAAACAAAGCTGGAGAGTCTCTGCCAGCTCAAAGAAACACAAAGAGCTTTGGACTCTGGAGGAATTTCTCTGGTTTCAATGATGATCCTTTCCAGAACACACCAGGGCTGGAAGAGTTGCACAGATTTGGTGCCATCAGGCTGATCTCAATTTAGGAAAGTTCTGCCCCTCCCACCTCGGAGTGGAATAGGAGGAATCGCAGGCTGTGAAAACAGGATTTGAGATGGGGACTCCAAGACTCGCATTGCCGAAAGGCAGCTACACAAGGTGGTGTGAACTGAGGCTTTTTGGAGACTTGGGGAAATCACCCCTGCTCACACAGCTGGAATTTTTGGGATATTTAACCTTTGGAATGGTGGATACACCGGGTTATTGGTGTATCCTTTACCCTGCTCAGAGCTCCCTCAGCACACTGGGAATGTGCACAGGGATATTCCAGCTGTACCTCCCACACCCCAGACCCACTCAGGGAACTCAACTTCCCATGTACCCAAAGTTTATGCTCAGGATCCACAGCAGGACTTCTGAGAGGATGAAATACGGCCCCAGTGCTGGGCTGGGAGGGGTGAACATTCCTCAAAGGGATGTTTCTATCCTAGAAAGCAAATCCTTTGCTGGCACCAAAGGCCTCCAGTAGTTCCAATCATCCTTGTCCAGTTTAAGTTTCAAGCAGCAAAGGGAAACTTTAGCCCTTACACACACAAAGAGAACAATTCCGGGATGCAGCAGGATCATTTCCCTGGGATTTCTGCTGTTGTCCTCCCTGCTTGGCCCCGTGTGTCAGTGATGCTGCAACTCCAGTGGGAAAAGGATGAAATTCATTAAAAATCTCGTGTAAATCGTGTCTTGTTCTGCTCCCTGGCAGGCTGAGCCTGCTGAAGGAGTCAGCAAATAAATGAGTGTACTTTGGCAGCGCAGCACGTGGGGATCACCAACTCCTGAATAATATTTACATGGCTTAGGAATCGGTTAGGGTTCCTAACATTCTTCCCTGAAGTGAGAATGGCAGTTTATTGTTGAATTAGGGAGCACTGGAAATAATTAATGCAGACATCCTGGAACGACAGCATGAAGGGCTAATCCTGCCCTGTTTGGAATTAGGAAACACTAAATCATTTCATGGCGCTGCCAAAGGAGTTTGCTCGGGAGACTGAAAGAAATGCTGACTTTTTTTCCTGTCAGTTCTGTGTTTTCATTTGAATGCAGATCGGAGGTTTGAGAGCTTGGTACGAGGTGATCAGAAAACTGGGTGTTTGCTAAGGCAGTAGGAAAGGTTAGAAAACTCCATTGTCTCTTTGGAATTTCAGCACCTCGAATACAAAAGCACCAAAAGCACAGAATTTGGATTGGTTTTTTTTATGGTGCTCTCCTTGTCAATATTATCTCAAATATTATCTGGGTTCTTTCTTCTTGCCAGGACTTCCTAGGTGACTCTGAAAATACATGAAGAATATTCCCTGCTCCTCTGTTGGCAGCTCCCAAATTCCCACTTATCCCTGGATCCTTGTGCGGTTCCTGTCGATGCTGATATGGCAAGTTCAGGCCTGGGGGTGATGGGTGCACTTAGAAGAAATATTTTCTACCACCTACATGATGGTTTTGGGTCATGATGTCCCATCCCTGGGAGTGTCCAGGGCCAGGCTGGATGGGGCTTGGAGCAACCTGGGCTGGGGGAAGGTGTCCCTGCCCATGGCAGGGGGGGGACAGGATGGGCTTTGAGGTGCCTTCCAACTCAAACCAGTCTGGGATTCCATGATTCTATTATTGTCCTGAATGGGGAAGATCCTTCCATGATTCTATTATTGTCCTGAATGGGGATGATCCGTTAAATATATTTTTATTTAAGGAAAATAGGGGGGGAAGGGGGTGAAATTAGAAAATTGAAAGAAAATCTTTCATTTTTGCAGGAAATTGAGATTTTCCTGATTGAGCAGACAAACTCCAATTACCAACTTGTCTTATCTTGGAAAAAAAAACAATTTCAGCCACCACAAAGAGACAATGTTTTGTCCTCAGCCAAGCCCTCTGCAGGCTGCTGTTCTGCCAGGGCACCCTCAGAGCCTCAAACTTTCACTCTACACCCAAATTCCCCCCAAATCTGACAAAACCCTGCGAGGTGGTGCCTGAAGGACACGCCGGGCACGAAGCCAAAGCTGAAGTCATGCTTTGCACAGGACAAGGGGTGAGTTTGGATGAACATCCACCACCACGATCAGGTGGGATATTCTCCACCCAGCAACACAAAACGCAACCTTACTGTGTGTGTTGTGCCACCTGGCACTGGATTGGCACTGGGGGGCACAGAGAGGGGGGAGTTGTCCTCACCTGCCAGAGAAACCCAGACCTGCCCCTTCCAGCCAGCAGAGACTTTTGCACACCACAAAGAAGGGCAAACCCAGCAAGGAGACTCCAAGGGAAGCCTCAAGCAGGAAATTGAGAGCTGCCCTTGAACCATGTATGTGTGCTGAGGAGGAGGGAGCGCCAAACTCGGCACTTAAAGCTCCTTCACAGGTGAGGTGTTTGTGTGATGGGAACCATGAATGTCTGTCTTGTGTGGCCAGTGGGGAAATGCAGCAGGGGTAGAGCCCAGAGACACCACAGTTTGCCTTGGAAAAGGGGTTTGGGATTCCCCACCATCCCTGCTCTGTCGCAACCAGAGGGAGAAGCACCTGTGGCCTGAGGAAACACAGCCCGTTCCTTCACCCCAGCACATCCCACACCTACCAAAACGAGCAGCAAAGAAGGAAAAGGGAAATGAAAAATGAAAAAAAATTGGGAATTACCTCATTGTCTTTCGCATGGAGGAAACCCAGACAAACACGGAAAGGGATCCTACTTTTACACCATAAAACTCACCAGCAAGAGGAGAGGAGTTTGCTAACAGACACATTTTTGAAGATGCTGTTTGTGTTTGTGCCCATCTGAAATGATCAGCCCTGATTTATTGGCCCAGAATGGATTGCTGCAGCAGCTGAAGGCATGATAATAGCCCGGGATAAATGGGGCTGCTGCCGGCTGGTGATGGATTGAAGCACCACTGAATTCATCAGCGTGCCTCTGAGCTTGGCAGGTGATGCTGCTGCAGGTCTGCAAACCAGGCTGGAGGAGAAGTGCCAGAGCCTCCCGCTGCTGGGATGCACAAGGACTCTGTTTTAATTAGGGATGATTAATTACAGTAACAATCCACGCTTTGCTGCGGGGAGGCAGGTGGGGCTGATGGCCACAGCCAGAGTGGCCCCAAACACCACCTCATCCCAACACCACCTCATCCCAACACCACCTCATCCCAACATCACCCTTCCACTCTTTCAGTTGCCAGTCAATCACGGCATTTTTATAGTTATTTTATGGTTATTTGTTCACCCAGTTTACTCGATCTCCTAAAAATATTTGGCACTTCTGCATCCCCCCAAGGGAAGTTCCTCGGTCTGTAATGCTGCTTGTTATTTGTGCCCTAAATGTTGCATAAAGAAGCGAAAATCTTCACAAAAATTAGTAAAGGAAGAATATTATGAAATAAAGACCACTGTCTTGCCAGTACACAGAGCAGGACCTGTGATTTCACCTGGTATGCACAGAAATTTCACACAATTACCAAGCCCTTCACCAGAGGTCCAGAAATGACAAAGCAATGACAAAACCCTGTGTTTGCCACGAGAAAAGCAAAAGCTGCAGTTGTGTGACAACCCTCGAGGACTCCGAAGCCGAGGCACTTGTCAATCTGCATTTCTGAAATTTGGGGGGCCCTTTCTCCTCAATTAGAGGGCGAGGATTGAAGGTGCAGAGCCCGTGTCTGTGCTGGTGCTGCTCACTCCACTGAGCACAAGGGACAAGTCCCGGCTCCCCCCAACGCCGTCACGGCGTGTGAATCGCAGCTTTTGTTTTTATTGACACTGGCAGACAAAAGGATAAAAATAATCATCAGAAGTGTTAGAACAAGGCAACAAATCAGAGATTCACGGGGATTTTATAATTGTGGGTAGAGCTGTCAGATGGATGCAGGAGCTGACAGCAGACGAGCGTTGCGTTGCGATGCGCGGGGACCCTTCTCGTGTTGTCAAACTGCACAATAATGCACACTACAACAAATTAATGAGCCAGCCGAGTTTCAAACTGCTCCTCTGGAGCTCTGTCGGACACTTCTGTGTCCCAGGAAGACAAGGTGGGGCTCTGGGGGTGCCACCTGTGTGAATGGCTCTGCACCAAAAGCTCTGGGCACAGGCTCAGGCCCCAGGAGCAGCGAGCAGTGGTCACTCCTTGCTCAGCTGATGGTGCTGCTGGGATGGAGGAGCAGAGCTGGTGCAGCAGAGCTGTGATGTTGGAGCACAGAGTTCCACAGTGCTCCTCATCCCTCCCTGCCCTGCAGCCTCCTGGACGCGTCCCATGAACCAGGTCAGTGCACAACCGGGGAGGAAAGAGTTCTCTGCCAGGTTAAAACCACAAGAGAAGGATCTGACAAGGGTGGAGAGGAGAGAGGAGCAGAAGGGCAAGAAAACAGGACCTTTTCTTCCTATGGGGACAAGCTGGAGGATTCAGACTCCTTTAGCCTGGGCAGGCTGATCTGACCTGCTCTAACACATCTCACCCAGAACTGGCCTCTCTGTCACAACTTGGCTGTCTCTAAGCAGTGTTCAGTGCACAGTAAAGACATATCATCTGATGGGGGAAATTCAACTGACCCGTCTTCACCCACACCCTTTCCACGAGCAAGGACATCCCAGGTGTCCCTACCCATGGCTGGCAGTGGAACAGGGTGATCTCCAAGGTGCCTTCTGACCCAAACCGGCCTGTGGCTCTGGAATTCTGGGATTCCACAATGCATATCCCGGCTTAGGAGGCAGACAAACACATTTCAGCTCCTCAAAAGGAGCAATCGTTACAGTACCAGTAGTTTTTAAGCAATGACAAATGGATTAGCAGAATGAACAGCAGAAAGCCCCAAGATGGGTTTTCTGGGACGGAAAGGAGAACAGGAGAATCAGCAGAAATTATTCTCTAGCTCAACTAAAATTTTATATTCAGATAACTGAAATGGAGCAGCCGAGTGACGCCGCAAAGACTTGGGAAGGCAGCTCTGTCTGTCAGACCCGAGTGGGATGGCAAACAACCTGTTCCAGGATTTTTTGCTCCCCAAATGCTTGCTCTCCCATTAGCAGAGGGAAAAGCATTCTAGTTTGGCATAAAGTGCTCCGTGGCGTCCCATCGTGGTGCTTGGGAACGTGTGGGATCGGACACGGCAGGGCAAGTACCAGGACACAGCACAGCCAAACAATGCCAGGGATCCAGCACTGCTTCCCTGGAGCTCCAGGCAGGACACAGCTCACCTGGAGAGCGAAGGGAGGTGGGGTAGGAAGGGCTGGGAGTGTGGTTGGTGTCAGAACCTCCTGCTCCCTTCCAGCACCTCAAGGTCCCTGGGGAGAAGGGCAAACTCAGGCTGTTGGCCCCAAAATAAATGCCCTATTTGCAGCTTGAGCTGCTCCGGAGTGACTCCAAGATTTTCCTAGGCACTGATAGCGATCTTCTGCTTCTATTTTAGCAAAATAAAATGAAAATAACGATGAATTAATTTGAAAGGAAAAGCAGCCCCCATTTCCATACTACCTGACATTCAGGAAATGGCTGTTTTTACTGCAGGGAGCTGGGAGAGCCCGAGGACAAATAAACAAATAGGCACAAGGAAAGAGAGGAGATCAAATGCTGCATCTACATACAAATTATTCAAAGGAGGCGCCATGGGAGAGCTGTGCCTGTGAGTTTGGGGGCACAATTAGCCCGGGTGACTGGCACCCCAATTACTGCACCAGGGTTACCCAGGGCGGGCAGGAGGAGCCTCCCCTCTCCCGACTCTCTGCATCCTCCCGGCAGCATCTCAGAGGCATCTGCACTCTCCCTCTGTGCCAAAAAGCCTTGGCATTCCCCTGCAAATCAATGGCAAGGAAAGGCTGGAAGAGAGGAATCGAGGGGGTGGAAGGAACCCGAGGTGAAGAGCAGAAGATGAAAGAAAAAATGGGATGGAAGCACGGCCCAGATAGGAAAAAGTCCAGGAGAAAAACAAAAGAGGCTTTCCAGGTGTCTTGTGAGGCTCCTCAGAAATTTCCCTGCTGGCTTCTCCCTGGAGATATTTTATTTTTTTGGTTCTTTTTAAGGTTTGGGATTTTTATGGGGTTTGTTTTCTTTTGGCTGGAGCTCACAGGATAGAAGGCAGAAGAAGGAAGGCAGAACTCTTTAAGGTGTTCATAAAGATAAAGGGAATCTGTGGGCTCAGGTCCAAGGGAGATGGAAGGAGGGGTGGCCTAAGCCACTCCCTGTACCTGTCACTTGTGGAATCACAGACTAGCCCAACTGGAAGGGGTCCATAAGGATCATCAAAGCCCAACTCCATCGCTCTCCTCCTTCACCCCTAAGAAATCCCAGGCTTTTTGTCTCTAAGCTCAGGCCTGGCTCCGTGATGCTCTTTGAGCTCCTTACAGACCACATTAGCTGCAAAGTAACAAAGGTGCTTGGGCCTTAAAATGTGTTTTAGTGCTGAAAATGTTGCATTTCTGAATGTGCTGAACTCTAATGTTCAGATTTCATGCCTAGGAGTGAAAAGCTCTTTGCTACCTGGAGGTCAGTGATAACTTACCTGCTCATACTTTACAACAGGGTTGCATTAAAATTAGCAAGTTAAGCCTTGATATTGAGGAGGGTAAAACATCTAAGGGTTCTTAAGGATCTGCCCTGATTTCTTTGGCATGTGGAATTTCAGAGCCTCCCTGGGCAGAGCTTGAATCACAGAATTATGGAATCAAAGACTGGGTTGGGTTGAAGGGACATTCAAGCTCATTCAGTGCCACCCCCTGCCACGGGCAGGGACACCTCCAACCAGCCCAGGTTGCTCCAAGTCCCATCCAACCTGGCCTTGGACACTCCCAGGGATCCAGGGGCAGCCACAGCTTCTCTGCCCGCCCTGTGCCAGGGCCTGCCCACCCTCCCAGAGAAGGATTTCTCCCCAGTTTGTCGCTTTGAAGCCATTCCCCCTTGTCCTGTCCCTGAGCTCCACCCATTACAGAGAACAAAACATTACTGACTGGGATTTCACTGGAAAAAGAGGGGATATTTACTGTTGAATCAGGTAATTAATTGAGGTAAATACATGAAGTAAATAGATTAAACTCAATTTTCCATATTTTCATATCAACTTGAGAACATTAAAGGCCTCAAGCAAACTCAAAACCATGATGGGAAGTGTCCCACACTCCCCTCCCTGACAGTGCAGGAGCCGAGCGAGTGCCCGAGTTCCAGAGCAAATGTTCCCAAGCTGGCACTGCCAGGCACTCTGGGCTGTGCCCTTCCAAAACTGGCACTCCCAGGTGCTCCGGGCTGTGCCCATCCCCTGCTACAGAGGCAAAGCCCATGTTGGTTTCATGCCCTCTGTGCCCTCCGTGCCCTCTGTGCCAGGGCTCCCAAGGGGTTAAAGCCACTCAGCTCAACTTGTCGAAGCGTTTTTGCCTCGTCTGGCTGAGCTGTTTGTTGTGCCGCGGGTGCTGCAGGGGATCAGTCACTCTGAAGGAGAGCGTGGCCAAGCAGTCCCACGGTCAGACAGTGACTGGCACTGCCGGTAACTCATTTTGGCAAGGATTTATTTTGCAGCAGCGCAGAGGGAATTGTGTGATTGTTTGGAAGGAACAGGAGCGTTTTGTGTTGATTGTCGTGCTGAGCCCATGATAAAATGATCAATTATGGCTTGTTAATACCACTCCAGAGCAGCTTGGACACGACTTGCTTCAGTCTGGGTGGTTTCAGAGTCCAGCAGATCCTCGCTCAGCTTTAAGTGGAACAGTGGTATCATTTCTGCTCTGTTATTTTTAGTACAAAGCAGGGAAGTGAAATGGTTTTCCACATACTGAGGAAGGCTGAGAGAATGAGGATTGCTCAGACTGGAGAATGGAAGGCTCCAGGGACACCTGAGAGCCCCTTGCATGGCCTAAAGGGGATCCAGGAGAGCTGGAGAGGGACTGGGGACAAGGCATGGAGGGACAGGACACAGGGAATGGCTTCCCACTGCCAGAGGGCAGGGATGGGTGGGATATTGGGAAGGGATTGCTGGCTGGGAGGGGGGGGAAGGACTGGAATGGATTTCCCAGGGAAGCTGTGGCTGCCCCTGGATCCCTGGAAGTGTCCCAGGCCAGGTTGGAGCCACCTGGGCTGGTGGAAGGTGTCCCTGCCCATGGCACTGTCCCTGATCCTTAAGGTCCCTTCCCACCCAAAGCATTCCATGATTCCATGACAGTTCCCTTCCCTCAGCCCCAGTCTCCTGTCGCTCAGTGCAGTGTGAGCCATTCCTGAACACGGCACACAGAAGTGCAGTTGCACTGGTTGTGTTTTTGTGTCTTGCCCAAAACACCCAGAGGTAACAGCTGTGGATTTTAAAGCTCTAAAAGACTGTTGGGAGCTTTGAAAGGCAGCCTGTTGGAGGAAGCAATTTTTGGGTGCCAGAGGAAGTTGGCCAGAGGCTGCACTGCCAAACTCTCCCAGACATCCATGAACAAGCAAAGCATAAACACAACCCAGGTGAGTTTGCAGAGCATTCAGCCCTTCATTAGCAATTCCCTCAGTCTTGGTAAAATGTGTTCATACCAACTATCCACTTATTTCTAATTTCCTGGCTCTGGGACTGGAGCTGGGCCAGAGCCGTGGGAGGAGTTGTGCTGAGTCCCACAATCCCAGCTCTCCTCTCTGACAAGGATTGCTAAATCCAGGGGAAGACACAGAGTGGACCATCAGGGACAATGAAATAAGTCTTCTGCTCATTGGCTTCAGGCAGCAGTAGGGAAACCTTTCCAGATCTCCCTCTAGGCAAAGAGGGAAAAGAGGAATATTAGATCAAAAATCAGCTTAGCGTGTAGAAGCTGGTGCTGTGGCTAATGCTGCAGGGTGGCAGCGGTTCAAACTCTATTAGCAGAGAGATTTCAACCCACTCTGAAATCTTTCAGTGAAAGCCTTTAGTTTTAGCCCATAAACACTCCAAATGACAACCCACAGACAAGCCAGCAGATTAGGAAAACAGAAGCGGGGTAATTATTCAGGATAGACACCAAAGCTCTGCAAGAATTTAGCAAATTAATGCTTAGTCCGTGTTGATGTGGCCTCCTTCCCTTGCTCTGGCTTTCCCAAAGCCTTGGCATGGAAAACACTCCCAGAAATCATTTTCAGCAACAAGCTGCTGCAAACCAGGCTCAGAAAGAGAAAAGTAAAAGAAAAACATAGCAGGGGCCACAGAGGTGGGTATGGGAGGAATAATTAGAAGCATTTCAATTAAATAGACATAGTCAAGCCAAGCAATACCTATGGGCAATACATCTGTCAACACACACATGAGGGATGTAAACAGAAAGAATGGAGAGGGAGGATTCTGTGCAAGTCACTGGGCATAGCTGGGAGTGATGTGATTAAATGAAGAAAGATAATTCAGGTTGAATCTGAAGAACAACTTCCTGAGAGTGAAATGTTTCAGCTTCAAACAATCTCCCAAGCAAGCAGTTAATCCCCACTCTTTAAAACATGACTGGGCAAGAGCCCTGTACCTGCACAGTGGGAACATCCCCTTCTCCAAGGGATGCACTGGAAAATGAAGTAAGCCTTTAATTCCTTTAATGTCTGGGAATCTGCTGTCCCAGTGGGGTGAGAAAATCGAGAGGAGAAGAGGGAGATGGGAGGCAAACCCATCCTGAAGTCATAGTCAACAGGATTTCTTGGAGCAAAGGGTTCGGTATCAATGCAGAAGAAATAAAAATTGATGCCAGGGAGAGGGGGTGAAAGTCCTGGGTTGGAGCTCAGCAGAGCCCTGGAAATCTGTTATCACAGAACCATTTGGGTTGGAAAAGCCCTCTGAGATCGTTGGGTCCAACCATTCCCAGCCCAGCACTAACCCACCTCCCCCAGTGCCACATCCACGTTTGTTGGACAGTTCCAGGGATGGTCACCCCAACTCTTCCCAGAGCACTCTGTGCCAGCACCTGGCCACCCTTCCAATCAAGAAATTGTTCTGTATATCTAATCAAAGCCTCCCATGGCACAACTTGAGGCCATTTCCTCTCATCCTGAGAATCCCAGGATATGCTGGGCTGGAAGGGACCCACAAGGATCATCCAGCCCAGCTCCTGACCCTGCACAGACCCATCCCCAAGGGTCACCTCCTGTGCCCCAGAGCATCATCCAAACCCTCCTGGAGCTCTGGCAGCCCCGGGGCTGTGCCCACTGCCCTGGGGAGCCTGGGCAGTGCCCACCACCCTCTGGGGGAAGAACTTTATCCTGAGATCCCCCCTGACCCTGCCCTGACACAGCTCCAGCCCTTCCCTGGGTGCTGTCCCTGTCCCCACAGAGCAGAGATCAGTGCCTGTCCCTCCTCTGCTCCTCAGGAGGATGTTGAACACCCCAGTGGGGTCTCCTCTCAGTGTCCTCCAGTTGGACACACCAAGTGCCCTCAGCAGCTCCTCATGGCCCCTCCAGACCTTCCCCGCCCTCGTGGCCTCCTTTGGGTGCTCTCTGATGGCTTCACCAATGTCCCCAAACAGCTGTGGCCCATTCCACGGCAGGACATCTCTCCCTCGATCATGCTGTACCAGATATTGATGTTTCATATACTTTTCCCTTCCAGCCACCCTCAAACACAAGCTCAAGCAGCACAAGTTGGTGAAGGTGCAGGCTCCACAGTGTGTTTCTGCAGAGTGAATCCAGCAGGGAGGTGTGGAGCCCTTCCCCTGCCCTGCTGCCCCCCAGGACATGCCACATGCTCCCCTCTCCATGCTCNTCTAATCAAAGCCTCCCATGGCACAACTTGAGGCCATTTCCTCTCATCCTGAGAATCCCAGGATATGCTGGGCTGGAAGGGACCCACAAGGATCATCCAGCCCAGCTCCTGACCCTGCACAGACCCATCCCCAAGGGTCACCTCCTGTGCCCCAGAGCATCATCCAAACCCTCCTGGAGCTCTGGCAGCCCCGGGGCTGTGCCCACTGCCCTGGGGAGCCTGGGCAGTGCCCACCACCCTCTGGGGGAAGAACTTTATCCTGAGATCCCCCCTGACCCTGCCCTGACACAGCTCCAGCCCTTCCCTGGGTGCTGTCCCTGTCCCCACAGAGCAGAGATCAGTGCCTGTCCCTCCTCTGCTCCTCAGGAGGATGTTGAACACCCCAGTGGGGTCTCCTCTCAGTGTCCTCCAGTTGGACACACCAAGTGCCCTCAGCAGCTCCTCATGGCCCCTCCAGACCTTCCCCACCCTCATGGCCTCCTTTGGGTGCTCTCTGATGGCTTCACCAATGTCCCCAAACAGCTGTGGCCCATTCCACGGCAGGACATCTCTCCCTCGATCATGCTGTACCAGATATTGATGTTTCATATACTTTTCCCTTCCAGCCACCCTCAAACACAAGCTCAAGCAGCACAAGTTGGTGAAGGTGCAGGCTCCACAGTGTGTTTCTGCAGAGTGAATCCAGCAGGGAGGTGTGGAGCCCTTCCCCTGCCCTGCTGCCCCCCAGGACATGCCACATGCTCCCCTCTCCATGCTCTAGCCACCTTCTCCCAATCCCCCCACCCTCCCTCCACCGCCATCCCAGATAATAAAAAAAGAGGGATGAGCCTAGCTAAGTCTCATTATCCTGCCACACAAATTAAATCAACTAAGGAGAGGCAAACTTCAGAGCTTTGCCCAAGGTTACAATCATATTCAGAGGCAAAGCCAAGACTAGATCTGGAATCCTGCTTTCTCCTGTAATGTTTAGACTACAGCTCCTGCAGCAAATGCTTTCACACTTTATAGTGTTTACTAACTTCATGATGTCTGCTCACATACTGCTCTGCCTGAAGGAGCTGCACGAGAGGGAATTGCATCAGGGGGAAATAAATGTGGTGATTAGGAACTGGGCAAGAGGGACTTGGACGACTCCTGTCGTTTCAGGGGAAGGCCAACAGTTTTAGGATGGCTGGAAGGGGAAAAAACAACACAGGGATTGTTCAGGCTTCACTTGGAAGGTCCTGGAAGTGCAAAGCACCATCCATCATCTTTATGGTGCATCACATCACCTGAGGCATGAAGCAATCCCCTAAAAAGGCACTGCCTGCCATGCCCATCGTTACACTCCAGAGATTCCACCAGCAGAGAATACAAAGGGAAATCTTTTATTCCACAGGCAAGGAAATGTTGTTGTTGTTGTACAGAGAGGTCCATTGTCAGAGAAGGACAAATGGAGATCTCACCTGACGTGGATTGAAAAGTGCCCAGTTTAGAAATAAAAGAGCACGGCTCAATAAACTGGAAATCATCACCCAGGAGCTGGGATTGGCCCTGGATTAACTCTCGGAATGTAAAAGAGAGAGCTTCAGACTCAGCCCTCTCTGTGTCTGCACATAGTGATTGCCAAGCTCATATTTATAGATATGCATTCCAAAGCACAGAGAAACAGGAAAATCAGTGCTGATTCCTGCTCTCCAAACCCAGGCATCTCAGGTGCCCACCTGGACGTGATTCCAGCCAGGACAGGGAACTGCACAGGGAATGCTGACACTTCAAATGTGCTTTTGTCTTTTCAACTCAGCTCACACAAAACAGGAGCTGTTCCTCCAACAGAGCCCAGAAATGGAGAGTTCTGAAGGGCACAAAGCACCACTTTAACAGCCCACTCAGGGCAGGTCCTTGGGAACACCACGTGCAAACCTCCAGCATTCCTCAGGTTCAGGATTTGCCACAGACTGGGATTCCAGGAGGAAAAATGAAGGATTTGGGAATATACAGAGGAATATTCCTCATATAGCACTAACAGACATACAGCTCTGGCCCTACATGTAAGTTGTAACCACACATCTCTTCTGTGTGAATTATATACTATATGTTATATTATAGGCTACATTTTACACTCTATTTAGGTATATATATATATATATATATATATGGGGTGTGTGTGTGAGTGCTGATTTTTTAGGGAGGGAGCTTTCCTGATGTTCTTTGAGAAATGAGGCAGGAGGAGGGAGGACAAGAGGGGCTGGGGCTGTGCTACAGGACCATGGAAACACGGATTTGGGATGGGATGGGAGGCTGTGGCTCTCCTCTCTTT
>WBMV01006647.1:3220-24431 GCA_013396655.1 Campylorhamphus procurvoides | reverse complement strand
GGGATGGGATGGGATGGGAGGCTGTGGCTCTCCTCTGTTTGGGGTTTCTCAAGGGAAGAGTCACTTCAGAGAATCATAGAATTATAGAATCATGGGATGTTCTGAGTTCAAAGGGACCCATAAGGATCATCAGTCACCCCAACAATCCCCCCCTGTGCCCCAGAGCATCATCCAAACCCTCCTGGAGCTCTGGCAGCCTTGGGGCTGTGCCCACTGCCCTGGGGAGCCTGGGCAGTGCCCACCACCCTCTGGGGGAAGGACCTTTCCCTGAGATCCACCCTAAACTGGAGCCCTTTGCAGGAGGAACTCGTTTCTCAGCAGAAGTTCTGTGTGAAGAGCAAAGCCCCTCAGGGCCAGCTGGTGTCAGAGTGTGAAGGCTGAGGGATGGAAACCTGCTCGTTTCACCACACTGATCCTTTAGAACTGAAATTAGCAGGATGTGGTGAAGGGAAATTCCTATTTTTAAGCACCAGCAGCTGAAGGTGCTGCCACCTGACCCCCAGGCTCATGTGTGATGCAAGCTGACAGCAAAGGTGCCTCAGAAGGTCCATCCCGTGGTCTTACATGGTGCTAAAAATTCCAAGCAGCCATTCCAAGTCTCATCCAACCTGGAAAACTCTTTGCCCCTCTTTACACACCACTGCAGCTCATCACAGAGTGCCCAAATGCAGGTGACCTGGCACTAGGCTGCATAAAATCACATTAAACCATGGAATCATGGAATGATTTGGGTGGGAAGGGACCTTGGAGCCCATCTCATCCCACCCCTGCCATGGGCAGGGACACCTTCCACAGACCAGGTTGTTCCAAGCCCCATCCAACCACCCTTGGAACAATCAGCCCAGGAATCTCACGGACATCCCAGGCTGGTGTTTCCCTCCCGAAACTTTTCCACCCGTGATCAGACTCTCTCCCTCTCATTCTTTTTTCACTCTTGCAAAATACTCCCAGCTTAAATTGCAGCCTTTGGAGCCAACACGTCTGGCTGGAGCTGCTCTGTCATTCATGGGCTTATTATGCAAATAAAACATAGACAAGCTGTAAGTTCCATTTGAATCCAAACACCCCGGAGCATCCAATAAATGGAGACGTCTAAAAAACACAACTCCACGGATGACACGCATTTGTCATCCAGCTGAGGAATCTCAGATAGAAAGATGAATAAGAGTGAATTTACAAATGTCAAGAAGCTCCAGGATCCTTTCCCCCGTTTCTGTTGCTCCAGGGAAGAGCTGAGACCCAGGAATAAGAAAGATCCCCTCACGGGATGGCAAGCTGTGTTTGCACTTCTGCCTTTCCCTGCAAGTTGAGCTGGGGAAAAAGAGGCTTCACTTGGGAGTTGTTATTTTTTGCAGATATATCTCAGGTTCCTAAATCAGAGATGAAGAACTTCAACAGGACTTATCTCAAAATACACTTTTGCTTTACAAATGGAAACACAAAAATAACAACAACAAAAAAGCCAAAAGTTAAATATGAAATGTTTTCTTAATGTTTAGAAAGTGTGATTATTGTTAGATCATGGACTGTGCAAGAATAACTAATAATTTAAACAATTTGTTTTGCTGATCACAAGTAAAATGGGAAAGGGTGTGAGCCACAAAGTATTAACTAAAGTTAATGCACAATGGAAGATATTCCAATGACTATTCTAATTTAGCAATAACCTGCTGTTAATATTGGCAACATTGACAAGGAAATCCCCACTTTTTCACTGGTAATTTTGGTGAGCTCCCAAGACCACGGACAACAAAAGATCCTGACAATAAATCCACCTGGACCAGCCACTTCCATAGGCCTGCCCAGGGGTGTGGGACTGGGAGAGCCCCCCAGAATCCTGGGAATCCCCTTCCAGAATCCCAGAATCCCCTTCCAGGAGCCTCCCTTACGCTCCCCCTGGGGATCAGAGCGCCTTGTTAAGAAACTCATCTATATTAGTTAATTCCTGCTGGTCAGAATAACGTTCTAAATGACTGAAAACATGAAGAATCCCAAGCTGCAGCTCCTCAGCTGCTCCAATAAATCAGCAGAGCTCCGAGGGCTTTGGTCCCCCCCTGGATCAGTTTACACCAGATGATGGCACAGCTTTGTCTCCCTCTCCTCCAGCGCCTGGAAGGCTCTGACCCTGCAAAAGTCCCAGGGCAGCAATTAGCTGGGGGGATTTTTTGACACATTTGCTGTCAGGGTGCACTGTCACACCTCCCAAGCCCTCATTGCTGCTTCCTCCAGCTACGGGATGAGGGTTACAACCCAAACCCAGAGGGGAGATGAAAGGAGATGATGAGATTCCCTGTCCCCAGTGGTTGACAGAGGTGTGACCACTGAGAGGAGCCTCTTTTGGCAGCCACTCCCCAGGGCTGGGGGGCATTTCCCTGGCCCTCAGAACAGGTGCTGCTCTGTGGCATCGCTCAGAACGAGTATCCAGAGGAACCATTTCAAAACAAGATCCTTTTTCCAAGCATATTCCCCCATGTGAAGAGGCAGGAGGGGAAGCCTCTTGTATTTACTCCTACTGGAAAAGCATGACAGACTGGTCCTGACATCACTTGGCTTTGCAAAGGCTCAGCTTAGATATAATTACAGTGACAAAGAGAGCTGCCCTCCCCTGGACAGGGAGTGCTGCCAGGGAATTCAGGGATTCCTGCACTCAGCCAAGAAGGTTTATGGATTATGGAGCAGTCAGAGCCTGCTCCCAGGGCAGGGCTCACACTGTTCCTCTGCCAACCAGGGCTGGTGGGATCCCTCAAGGTGTCAGGGCTGGGGAGTCCCTCAGAGGGTTCCTTTGGAAGGGACATAGGGAATGGGATCCTGCAGGACATCCTGGGAACTGGATGTCTGGTCACTGTCACTTATGCCTGGAAAAGCTACTTTACACAGTCAGTGACTGGGGAATAATCATAGCAACAAGTGGCATTGCAGTGAATATAAATTCTTCTTTTAAATAATAGCAATTATAATTTATAATTATAAATTCAACCAATTTCATCACTTCAGAGAAGGGAGAGATTGAAGAACAGGATTCAAACTGGAATATCCTGGAGCATCACACAGAAGACCATTCCAATCCTCCTCAAGAGAGGAGGATACACTTTCCCTTCCCTTCCCTTCCCTTCCCTTCCCTTCCCTTCCCTTCCCTTCTGTTCCCATCCCGTCCCAGGATTCAGCCTCTTCTCCCAAGTAAGGGACAGGGCAAGAGCAAACGGACTCAGGTTGTGCCAGGGGAGGTTTAGGTTGGACATCAGGGAAAATTTCTTCCCTGGAAGGGTGGTCAGGCATTGGAAGGGGCTGCCCAGGGCAATGATGGAGTTCCCATCCCTGGAGGGATTTAAAAGCAACTTGGATGTGGCACTTGGGGACAGAGGTCAGTGGTGGCTTTGGCAGTGCTGGTTGGGCTCAGTGACCTTAGAGGGCTTTTCCAATCTAAACAATTCAATTAGTTAACAGTGAAGGGACCCCAGAGGACACCAAAAGGTTCCTTTTTCTTTTTCTTCTTCTTCTTCTTCTTCTTCTTCTTCCCTTCATCATTTCATCATTGAAAACGTGGAGTATAAAAATCCTTTGATTTCTGCCACCATCTAATTTAACAAACTCAGAGCATCTCCCAGGACAGCTGGTGAATTTGTACTTCCTGAGATCCTTCAGCCACAAAGAAACCCAACGTGGGACTGACAAAACCTGAACTTCAGGGTATCGCAAAGGGGCTCCTTGAAGGTTTCAGCTATTGTGTAGAGGAGAGCCCGGAGCTTTTCAGCTTTCTCTCCAATTCATTTTATTTTTCTCCCCAAGAATGCTGACTGCCATGAATATTAAATCTCATCTCCCAAAAGCAGCTATTTATTGAGCCAGTTTGCCCTTTATTACATGAGAAATAGAAAGCTTGTATTTTCCTCTGCTGGGTAAAGATGCTTCCTAAGTAATCTAAGACGCTACTTTCATGTTTGTTCAATAAGTATTTCAAGATGCTGCTATTTTGATAATGTGCTGACTGATACATAACTCACAGCAGTGCAAAGTTTAATAATATCTCCCAACTCTGGTATAAAAGGAGCTCTCAGTGCTGACAGGCTGGGGAGCAGAGCTGCCTCTCGTTTGTTGTGTAGAGTGATACAGAACAGCTTGATACGTTGGGAAAAGGAATCATTTAATTCCTGGACACACACAAATATCCTTGGAGTGAGGCAGAGGAGCTGCTGATCCATCTTGGGGAACATCCCTGCCCATCACAGTGGCTGAAGGAGGAGCTGCTCCAGGCGCCGTCCCTTCCCACGAATCCCGGCACCAATTAGTTGTCCCATCGGGAAGGGTTTTGGCAAGGAAGGCTGGGCTGACCTCCACGAGGAAAGGACAGGGATTGCAGATGACAGTGTGAGTCCCTGGGTTTCTTGGGAACTGTGAGTCCAGGAGGGGTTTGCCTTTCACCACCAGTTCTGGTTCTTAAACCAGCTGGAAATTTCCATGGAGTGGTTTGGGTCGGGAGGACCATAAAGCCCATCCCATCCCACCCTCTGCCATGGGCAGGACACCTTCCATTAGCCCAGCTTGCTCCAAACTCCTTCCAGCCTGGCCTTGGACACTTCCAGGGATGGGGAGCCCACCACCTCCTCTTGTTCTCTAATGAAAGACAGAAGTGATTTCTCTGCCTCTAAACCTTGCCATTTGACAGACCCAAATTAAACATCTCCGGTGCTTCTCCCCCTCCCCTATTGCTTCAGTTTGGGGGATTTTCAGAGCCCTTCCTGAATGTTTCCCCCAGTGTGGTAGGCAGGAATTGCTCCCCACACTGAAAAGATAAAAACCTGGGAAATCTGTCACTTCCACAAAATCATTTGACAGGCAAAGTTCAATTTCTGACAAGTACAGTCAGAACCCGAGAGGATTTCGGAAGGAAACCTCCCTCATTCCCAGCCATCTCCTCCTCCTGGAGACTTGCTGGCTACCAGGCAGGATGAGGGAACTCTGTGGGAGAATAAAACACATTCCAGCCCTCGATGCTCTTCCATGAGAGGAGCAAAAATCCTGCAGAAAAAAAATAAAAAAGGCAAAAACTTGTGGTTTTGCTGCCCGTTCCCCTCCCCCTGGAGTCACACGCTTCCCAGAGGGTATCACACCATGGATCAACCACGGGCATTCCTTCAGCATCCCCTGAGATGTGTCTGGAGCGTTGGGGTGGGGCTGGAAGGATCTGGGAGAGACAAGATGCCTTTGCCACCCTGCTCTGGGCGTGGAGCCCCCTCTGTGCCTCGGCTCCCATCTCTTGGATGGGTGGGAATGACTCCTCCTGCAGGCCCTGGTGACGAGGGCTTTGTGCTCAGATCCACGGGGAAGTTTCCAGGGATGTTTCCACTCAGGAGATTTTGTTTGCAATATGCATTTGTAAAAACATAGATTTGCTTATAAGGTGGAGAGGGGGAAGAAATGAAGAATTAAAACTGGAGTTTCACTGCTTTCTTGTTCTTGTCTGTAATTCATCTCCAGGGACTGGGATGTTTTGTCATCTGCCCTCGGATTAAATATCTCCATTTGTGTGCAGGTGGATAAATCAGAACGGGGTTCACCTGCAGCTACAACACTCCCCTCCTTATCCCACCTGCCTCCTCTGCAATCCTCCAGCTGCCCTTTATCAACCTCATCCCAACAGAGCTCCAATGAACAGACAAATTCGTAGCAGGAATCCCTTCTTGGACCCACTTATGTATTTTACCTCAGTGGTTCTCTGCACTGGAACTTTTGGAGGGCTGCAAATGCGAGTTCAACCCATCCCAGCGAGTTTGCAGCCGTCATATGGAAATTTGGATGGGATATTAGGAAAAAGTTCTTCACTGGAAGAGTGGTCAAGCATTGGGACAGGTTGCCAAGGGAAGGGGTGGAATCACCACCATGAAAGGGTTCAAAAAATGCAATAAATGTGGCACGTGGGGCCATGGGTTAGGGGTGGGCCTGGCAGGGGTGGGCAGTGGTTGGGCTTGATGGTCTTGAAGGGCTTTTCCAACCCAAACAATTCTCTGATTCCAATTTACACAAGCGAAAAATCTGCTCCATCAAACACCATTTTTTCCCTCATTTTAAACTCCTGGCATGTAAAGGACCCCCTGCAAAGTCCCAGTTTTTCCACGATGCCCCAAACATGCCAGCCTCTCACACTCCTCACCCACGAAACCATCTCCACGGTCCCCACCTCGCCCCAACCACACGTTACGAGCGAGCGAGACGTGACAAATTAGAGAGAGGTTTAAGAACATTAAAATGCCAAACATATTGAAAAATGCTAAACAAAAAATCTGGGGCTTCTGCCTCTCTGCATGTATCACTGCCAACAACCACAACCTGATCTGTAACACCCAAAAATTACAAACAGGAGACAGAAAAGCAACAAAAGCTGCCTTGAATGAGCGAGAGCCGCTCTCGCTGTGCTGCCACACGAGCAAGCACATTAAAAATGTAAGTGGGACTGAGCATAAGGACAGGGTTAGGAGCAAAACAAATGGTGGCACAGACTTCAATCATTCACAGAACGAATCTGGCAGTGCCACAGCTCAGTGGAGTGGCGTTTTCCAGCCATTCCAGCCATGGTCTGCGCTAAACAAAGCAGCCTTTGGAGCCCAAAGTGGATGGAGTTACCTAATTCTGCTGCTATAGACAGGCCCTATGTATAGCACGGAAGGAACACGGGAGCCCTGGTGCCCTCAGCAGACTGTGCTCCGTTGGCAGTGTTGTGTGGGATGGATCTCTCCTCCTCAGAGTGAGCTCTCGGCTTCCTGTGCTCGTCTTATGCAATGAACACTAAAATAAGAGGCTCTGCTTGCCCTTTCCCAGCTGTCTTTTCCCCAGGAACTCTTGGGTAAAGGCATAAACCTCATTAAAAGCAAAGGAATAGGAATGGAGAAGGGTTTTGCCCCATCAGGTGTCGGTGCAGATGGATGGAGGGGACATGGGAATGACAGAGATGGAGCTGCTGCTGGAGGGCAAACAAACATCAAACACCTCAGAGAGAGGATTTTCAGGCATGGGAAGAACCCAAAGCTTTCATTGGAAAGCTAAAATGGTTTGTATAAAGGAAAAGTTGAACCAAATAGATCCAAATCTTTGGCCAACACCTGACGCTTCTTGAGTTGTGTGAAAGGCATGTTGATGTCTGGGGAAGAGAAGGTTCCTGGGAGAACCCTGAGAGGCCCTTCCAGTGCTTAAAGGGGCTCCAGGAGAGCTGGAGAAGGACTTGGGACAAGGCATGGAGGGACAGGACAAGAGGAAACACTTTAAGCTGAAGCAGAGTAGGTTTGGGTTAGATATTAGGAGGAAACCCTTCCCTGGGAGGGTGGGCAGGGACTGGCACAGGTTGGGCAGAGAAGCTGTGGCTGCCCCTGGATCCCTGGGAGTGGACCCCTAGACCTCCTCTCCTTCAGTTTGAAGCCATTTCCCCTTGCCCTGTCCCTCCATGCCCTTGCCACCAGTTCCCTTTGACACCCCAAAATGCTGCCCCACACCACACAGCACCCCGTAATTATGATTATCCAAAGAAAATGTGCCCCTTGTGGCCTTTAACCACCTCAGGGCCAACAATCCCTGGCTCACTGGGGAAGGGAGCACTCCAGGGGCTGAGCATACCCAGGACTGACCTGTCACCAGGCAGGGACAGAGGGAACAAACAGCAAACTAACAGTGATGATGCACTTTGAGCTGCTTCACTCAGAAATTCTCTTTATCTTCTGCAGCTGCAGCAGCAGCACTGGGCAGGATTGCTGGGCAGGCTCCTGGGAACACCTTTGGGACCTCTGGAGTTCCTGCTGCATCCTGGGGCTCAGCTCCTGCCTCCAGGGGTGGGGATTCCCAATCCCCTGACAAATCCTATCAGCACAAACCAGTGGGCCAGACCAGCCTGTCCTGCAAAGAGCAGCCCTGGATCCAAATCCTTTGGGTCATGAGAAAAACATGCTCTCCAGAGACCTGTGATTGCTCCCAACAAGCTGAGGGGGAGCAGAAGACATTCAATTTAGGGGGAAAAAGAATCACTTTGTGTAGTGAATTTTCTGTCTTGTTTTCCTTTCCCATTTTTATTACTCAGTAAGCATTCAGGAAAAACTGGATCTCTGCTTTTGAGATATTCTGCACCTGCTGTCTAGCCTATAAAAATGCTGTTTTCAATTCAAAGCAATAAAACACAGCAATTAATCTAAATCACATCATTATGGTTGGAGCCGAGGCTCACCAAATTGGCTCCCTCCACCTCCGTGTGCACCACTTGTCTTAGTTCCCAAAACATTGCCACAGCACATTTTGCTGCTCTAACCCCTTTAAATATGATGGAATCTCTCTTTATTTCGTTGTTTGTGGCATAACCTTTTTTGAGCCGCCCTCACTTGGTAATTCCACACGAAAATCAAACCAGAGGGGTCTTTCACTCGTGTTTATTAACCCTGGAATTTCCTGGATAATGTCTGGGGGCTTTTCAATAAGTTAATTTATTGACTGCCACGTCCTCCCTTCATCCAGCCTCGAAACAGTGATTGCAAATTCTGGTTCCTGCTGTTCTTAAGACACAAAAGTGTGGACAAACAGTGCACAGTGACAGAAAAGAAATATGAAAAGATTGCCCAGGATCTCTGCAGGGTTTTACAGAGCCACAGTGCATGACATGACACCTGAGGTGACACAAATGAACAGGGAATAAAGATGCCACAGCAGAGGATAAATCACCCCTTTTATCAGATTTCCAGTCCTTGCTTCGAAGGAACTTGGCCAGATTGCCTGGCCTCAAACACACAGCCAAATTGTCTCGGGTGGCACCTCCCAAAATCCCTCAGGTGGGAGCACCTTGTGTCCCGAGGCAGTTTTGGATGGGTTGGGATCCCAGGCATTTGCTAAGTTATGTCCCAGCCCTGTGACACTTCTCCCATCTCTGCCAATTCTGACACTTGTCTAGTCCCTCTTGAGGTCTCTCAACTCAGAGAGACATAAAAGAAGTCAGAGAGAAAGCAAATTGGAATCAAGTTTTGGAATTAATGTTCCCTTTTTTGGTTAAAATGTAGATCAGGAGCAGAAACAGGAGGTGTGAGAAACTGGAGCATTTTAAAAAGAATAAAACCAACCAACCAACAAAAAAAACTCAAAACAAACAAACAAACAAAACAAACCAAAAAAATGGGAATTATTCCCATCTTCAATTTATAAAAGCAGAAGTGGCACTCTGATGTAGGATGGGGTATTTTTCCCTCTCTGTTAATGCCAGTGTTGCCAAAGGGTTTTCCAGCGAGCCAAACTCTCCAAAGAGAGCGATGCCAGCTCTAGTTCCTTGGCATTCAGCAGCACTAATTGTCCCTTTTTCCCTTGCTGCTCTTTGCCACATTTCTTGGAAAACACCAGCTGTGTTTATTCCAAGAGCAGGATCCTGATGACTTGATGAGAGGCTAATCTGCTGGAATCCCAAGTGTGGCTGTGCTGTAGGAATCTCTGCAGAGCCCCACACAATGGCCTGGGGATGACACAACTCCTTGGAAAGGCTTCCATTCCTGTGGCTGCCCTGGGAGGTTCCCCTGGTCCCAGCTTGGCCACTGGATTTCTTGCAGCATGCAGTGTATTTTGCAGGGGTTTTGGGAATAATCTCCTCATGCATCAGTGTCAGGACATTCCACAACATAAACAATGCTATGCCATGAACCCCAAGCATAGGGATGGAGGAGAATGTTGGATTACAATGGGAACAAGCTCAGAACCCGCCTGGAAACCAGTCATCACTGACCCCAAAATTCTGGATATCAACAGTAAAAGCAAAGTTTTAAAAAAGGACAGCAAAGTGGCATTAAATAACATTTCCTCCCCATCTGAGTCCTGTGATACTGAACTTCTAATTAAAAACTAAACTAAAATAAACTAAAAAATAAACAGGTTGGATGGGGCTTGGAGCAGCCTGGGCGAGGGGAAGGTGTCCCTGTCCATGGCAGGGTGGGATGGGATGGGCTTTACCTCTTTCCAAAAGGCAGAGCACACTCAGACCAACCCCCAGGCCAAAGGCACCTCAGTCTCATTAGCTGTGTTTGAGGCAATTTGGGCAAATGTTCATCCATCCATCATTTCTTGCATTGTGGTTCCCTGATGTTTCCACCTTAGTGGTGCCTACAAACTTGCTGGGAATTCTTCAGGGATCTCCAAGGACTCTTTAAGTGCAGGAACAGCACGACCACCAGAGCCTTTGGCAGCCCAGTGAACCCACAGGGTGTCCCAGAGAAGAGGTCACTGCACAGTTTTGGAAAGAGCAATACATCCTGCTGTCCTCATAAAGAGAATATTCACTCTCTATAAAGCCACTGGGTGATGCTCAGTAATGATTTCTTGCTTCCTTCCAGGTCTTTTCTTGTTTCCTCCTAGAAACATCAAGAACCAACCTAAAAATCTTCCTAACTAGGAATTTAATTCTCAGTTATTCTCTGTTCAAGCCCCCTTTGAGGCCAGTTGAAGCTCAGCTTATTTACTGTGTGCCAGATAATGATTTTGATTTCTTAATCAACATTTCAGACAAGACCCACTTCAAATGTATTTAAATGTAGGGTTATTGCAGCATCTTTTGCAGCCCAACCTGCAGCCTCAGAAAAACTAAAAATAGAATAAAAGCTCAGGTTGGCTTGACCTCCTCTAATTCCAAAACACCCCATTGACTGGCTATTTATTGCTCCCATTTATTTCTGTATTCACATCACTTTATATCCCTTCCTGTTATTTGTCTCTGAACTAAGGAAGCAATTTCATCTCTGCTTTTGTCTGTAAGTACATATTTAATTATATAGCCCAAATCTGCATAGAAATAGAGTCACTTCATCATTTCCTTGCCCATCTTCAGGACATAATTCAATTGTTTTCACACTGAATCCAACAAAGGGTTTTAAAACAAAGCTGAGGTGCTTTTTTTGTTTTCCAGTGTCACCTCTTGTAGAACAACAGCAAAATTCATCCCAAATACCCCTGAAGGTCCCCCCTGAGCCTCCTTTTCTCCAGGCTGAGCCCCCCCCAGCTCCCTCAGCTGCTCCTCATAGGACTGGCCCTCCACACCCTCCAAAATGTGATGATTTCTGAAGCCTCTTGTTTCTTTGTGAAACCACCTCACACAGATTTCCAGGGATCAGGGGGCTCCGTGGCCCCACCAGCTCCCCCCGACACCCAGCCAGGCTCAGCCCCTCCACCAGCAGGAGCTGCTCACTCTCCCTCTCAAACACTGGCTGCAGATAATTAGATAATTGACCCTCCCCTCTCTAATTAATACACAGGATGACCCCAGTGGCACGGTGAGTGTTCACAGTGCATTATTCCCCAGGCATCACCCAAACCACGTCACCCTCCTATTTTTCATGTTTCCAGTCTATTCAGGAGCTCACTCTTGGCTCCTGTGGGGTCCCCAAAGCCTCTCCTTTCCCTACTCCTCTCCAGATCCCTTCCTGAGCAGGAAACCCTACAACTGATCCAGCCACATTTTTTCCAAGGGAATTAATTGTTTCTCTCCTTGCTGGCAGCAAGACTTTCATGGGAAAATAATTAAACCTTAGTGCCACCCTGTAGTCCTGGCTCAGTCTGAACCCCCAGGGATTAAGAAGAGACCAGACCAGATCGTGTCTCAAACCTTCAGAGCCACTTGAAATTTATAAAAATCACAAGTTTACAAATGAGACATGAATCTCTATTAATGTTCAAACGAGGAACATTCACAATTAAATTATTATCCTGAGTTTCTCCCTATTTTCTACGGAAGGTTTAGCTCTGGGTTAATATCCATAAGAGGTGACTTTCATTCTCTACAGAATTTGCATTTAATCACCAGAACAATGTAAAGGATTTCCCACAAACCTTCCTAATTTGTGGATACATCACTGCCACACTCTTCAGAGCTACTATTTTGTCTGCTGCTTGCAGTACTCTTTAGATAATATATATATATGTATATATATATATATCTGTTAAATATGTGGAGTTCCTCACCAGCTTCCTAAAAATAAACCTCCTTCAAATCAAGCTGGCCCTGTGGGAAATACACAGATATTTGGAAGATGCAGATAGAAAGGAGTATTTGATTGCATTTTTAGTCATCCAGGTAAAATTTGGACACATGAGAAGTGTCGTCCAATGCAGGTCACAACTGGTCGTGGACAAGGCTTGACTTTGTTTATTGGCTTTGAGATTTCAAAAGGCAACATTTTAGATTCTGAAAGATTTGCCAGCCTTTGGGACTGGATTCATTTCCAGGCCAGCCAGAGAAACCAGGATTTGAGTAAAAATTAATCCTAGTGAATATTGACAAGGATGTTACAGGTCCTGGCAAGGAGAGCAAGGACTTGGGCAGAAAAGGCAGGTATGAGAAGATCTACTCTACTTGTCTCCTCCAATATTTTGTTGGTGAGGTCACTGGCAACAAAAAGGCTTCAATTAATTAAAGCTCCTTCATGACCTGAAACTGCAGGTTGGTTATCACAAAATACATCCCAGCAGGAAAATCAACACCAAGTGGAGAAAGCACCTGAGCCCTTTCCTCTGTGACACCCCAAATTTCTGCTGTCACTACTTGTGCCCATTTCACCCCTCGTTCGGATTCCTCAGCCATCCACTGAGACCCTGAATAAAAGAAATGACCTTATTAACTCTGTACAGGCAGGTTTTGTTGTTTCATTGATATGTGCTGAATGCTGTGTCTCCACCAGTCAAGGGAAGCAAGGAATGGTGATTATTCCCAGTCTGTGGAAAGCACTGCCATCCCTTTCTGAGCCAAGGCTGGAATTTAGCACTCAACAAATACATGTCAATGAACCCAACATGAAACGTGGCCCAGTGGGTGGAATGTTGGAACTATGGGGTTGGAATGAACGATCCTCAAGGCCCCTTCCAACCCAACCATTCCAGGATTCTACGATTCGATGAATACATCAATATAAGCAGCAAGAACTGCCTTTAACTGGTATTTTCAAACCATCTACACTGGTATTTTCAATCTTACACAATGCATGGGAAACCATTGTTCTTTCCTGTCACTGTGCCATGGAGGAGAGGAGGGAGAGGGAGAGGTAAGAGAGGATGGGGAGAAGAGACCAGCAAAGGGCTGACCCACCCCTCTGAATTCCTGTTCTATTTATTGCCCTCAGACAGCCATAATTTCTTAAGCAAACTCCCTGGCACCAGCAGACAAGCTCCCAGTCTCTGCTCTCCATTACCACAGCGAGGAGAAGGTCTCTGGGATAAATTCCAAATGCACAGAGGTGAAGGGATCGATGGGCGTGGGGGGGAGGAGAGCAGATTAATCACCACTTGGGTGCTGCTCTGCCCCAGTTAATCCCCAGCACTGGGAGCTCAGCCTAATCCAGCCCCATACAGGTGTTCCCAGCCTCGCCTCGGATGACCCGAGCCTGGTTTTAATTGCTTAACAAACATAATTTTATTAGAGAGATAAAGATACAGCTCCCACTAATAAGCTGCCTTCAAAATATAAAGAGCCTTTCAAGATTGGATTTTTAGCTCGCTCGCTGCTCTTTCTTTAGTATCTAATTGATTTTCTTGACATCTCTTTAGCCTGGCATCCTGCCTGCCTAAGTACTTTATCTGACCTTCAGGCTCCGTGCCAGGTATCGACCCAGTCCCTCCCCTGGCTGGGCTGGAGCTGCTCTCCCAACTTTGATAAGGGATAATGTACCAGAGCCAGCGAGGCAGGAAGTCAATGGCCACCAAATTTCCATCATCCTGCTCTCCCTATCTCCCTCTAGGAGCAGCCTGAAATCAGATCCTCAGCGGGGCCATATGTGCTTGGATTCCGAATTTCTCTTCCAGGAAATATTTTACCAAAAAAAAAAAAGGAAAAGAAAAAAATAATCCTTGAATGAGAGTGTTTTGATTGAATTTTCAACGCAGAGCTAAAATAAAGCTTTTCTGAAATAGAAGCAAACTGGAGCTGTTAAATAAAATATCAAAACAAAAAGAAGGGAGGGAAAAGGAAGTCGGATTTTTCAGTAGCATCTCGTGCGCCCGAGTCAATGAAAATATTTTCGAGGCAAGTTCAAGGAAATTATTTGTATCTTTAATAGCACTGCCAAGGCAGCAACTTGTTATAAATTACTGACAGCAAAGCACAGCACAAAAGTAAAATGGGGGAGAGAGAATGACCATAAAACCTGCAAAACTCTTGCAGTAGCAACAGGCAAGGTTAAGTGTTCCCAAATCCCACCTCCCTCCCAATGGGAGCCAGTGAGCAACCTGGAGATAAGGCTGACTTTTGTCCCCAGCAAGTTCTGAAGTGCCTTCTGAAAGGCAGAAGGGAGCACATGGATCATCCCCTGGATGCCTCTGGTTCAAATGGCAGCACAAGGCAGGATTTTGGGGCTCAGACCTCCACGAGAGCAGCAGCCAAAGCCCTGAGAGGGACAAGAGCGGTGGCAGGTTCCAAAGAACTGCTCAGATTTTTCCAGTGGAGTCTTTTAAATGGGTTTTTTTGTTGGTGGGTTGGTTTTATACTCCCATAAAGAGCTGTGGTTTCGTGGTGGAACTCAAGATTTGGGGGGCACTGGTTGAATCCTGACACTGCTCAAAACATGCCTGACGATGATTCAACCCTTTGATCTCCCCAAAATGCTGACAAGGAACACTGACAGATAAATGCATTAAAAATTGTGTGCAAGGACAACTGTTACAGAGCAAGACAAACACCACAGACACAAAAGCCACATTCAGGAGACACTGCTGCCCTGGGGCTCCAGAACCAGCCCAGCCCCGACACAACTGTCAGTAAAACATGCACAAGAATATCCTGCATTGATATGCTCCTTATATTTGCTCCAAGCAGCTAAAATAGACCCCATTCTGAAAGTTCTGCTTATCAGCCCCCCACGGAGAGGCAGGGATTAGCAGGAGAGTAAGGAGAAGTACTTAAATCACAAATTCTCCCAAAGAAGAGGTTTTTTCTCTTCTTTAAAGAGATAATAAACTCAGCTGAGGGAAAACTTCATCAGGGAAAATTAGGGATTTTTCAAGTGACAAGGCAAATGTTACAAACAGCCTTTTTCCACCCCCCAGGAAAATCCCCTGGGTCATATCCCACCCTCAGATATTTAGGAAACCTCCTACCCTTCACCTTCCCTGCAAGCTGCTGTGTCTCCCCACCTTGGTGGGACCAAGCCCTGTCATTTTACCAAGGACTCATCTGCTCCCATCATAAGGAATAAGCCAAGATTTTGTGTCTTGATGGGCTATTTGAAGCCCCGTGGCCTCCCCGGGGTGCTGTGCCACTTCCCAGGGCAGGGAGACGCCTGGCAGACGGACGCCTTGGCACGGCCCGAGCCTGGCTCAGGTCCTGGAGCATCAAACAAATGGCTCTGACAGCCAGGGGAGAGCTGAAGGGAAGGGAAGCAGCACAGCCAGCACTCTGGGGCTGGGGCTGGACCCAAGGGCCCCTCTCCACCTGCACTCCCCAGTTTGCTGGGGCTGCTCCAGGTTCTTACTGGGCTTTCCCACTTTCTGCTCATGTTGGAAATAAGGGAAGTGAGGAAGGGTCCTATCACAGGTCTAAGGGCTGTTGAAGTGCCTGCTGTTTCACGTGGCAGGAGAAAATCCCATGAGGACTGCCATGGGAATGGTCACCAGGTTGGAGCTCAGCTGGTTGTGACCCCCCCAGCCTCCCCACAGGACTGCTGATGGGCCCACTGATCCACCTGGAAAGGGGAAATCCCACAGGAACTGTCATGGGAATGGTCACCAGGCTGGAGCTCGGCTGGCTGTGACCCCCCAGCCTCCCCACAGGACTGCTGATGTGCCCACTGATCCACCTGGAAAGGGGAAATCCCACAGGAACTGCCATGGGAATGGTCTCCAGGCTGGAGCTCAGCTGGCTGTGACCCCCAAGTCTCCCCATGGAGCTCCTGAAGTGTCTCCTGATCCACCTGGAAAGGGGAAATCCCACAGGAACTGTCATGGGAATGGTCACCAGGCTGGAGCTCGGCTGGCTGTGACCCCCCAGCTTCCCCACGGGGCTGCTGAAGTGCCCCCTGATCCACCCAGAAGGGGAAAATCCTGCAGGAACTGCCATGGGAATGGTCTCCAGGCTGGAGCTCAGCTGGCTGTGACCCCCAAGTCTCCCCATGGAGCTCCTGAAGTGTCTCCTGATCCACCTGGAAAGGGAAAATCCCACAGGAACTGCCATGGGAATGGTCTCCAGGCTGGAGCTCAGCTGGCTGTGACCCCCAAGTCTCCCTGTGGGGCTGCTGAAGTGTCTACTGATCCACCCAGAGGGGGAAAATCCCACGGGAACTACCATGGGAATGGTCACCAGGCTGGAGCTCGGCTGGCTGTGACCCCCCAGCCTCCCTGTGGGAGCAGCCCAGGAATTGGGGTGTGGAGGGGGATGAATGAAAACCTAAATGATGTTCTGAGGAGTGGCTCCTCGGCAATCTGGATTTGGGACCGTGATGAAGTGGGATGTGGGGCCAGGGCTGAGGGAGACATCGAGGGTCTGGTTCCCTTATCTCCAGGGGAAGGACTAATTTGCTTTAGTTGCAATTAGCCCTTTTTCCCTCCCAAGTGCTGACATTTAGTGCAGATTTATCCATTTCTGTGCCTGTATCTGGGACCCGGCTGGGCGTTTGGAGCCAGTGGGTTTTCTTTATTGTTATTGCTAAAGACACAAGCTGAGCAAACCTGCCCTGGGAACCCCAAAATCCTACAAAAACCTCACTGGGGCTGGAAAACCTCCATATCATCAATGACCAGGATATTCAGTGCCAAACCTTCAGCTAGAGGGGTGTGGGTGGATGAGCTCCTGCTTTGCTTTCCCTTTCAGGAGAGGAACAATCCTGTTCAGCACAATTCCAAGTGACTGATTGTCAGGGAGATGTCACAAGGGAGAAGTTTTTACAAGGTTTTGCTAAATTGCTTCATTGAGAGGTTCGAGAACTTCCAGACTATTCCAGTGGCAAATTCCTGTTTCATAATCACATTCTGAAAGGGCTTTTTCCTCTCTCTGGCAATTTTTTGCCTTTGGTTTAGTGGATTTTTAAGTGTAGACTGAACATGCTTTTCAACAGAGATATTAATTAAGGGAACTTAATACAATCATACTGAAAATTTGGTTATTAACTCTGCATCACACAAATGCAGAGTGAATTTTCAGACTGGGACAATCTGCTCCTATTTCCAGCTATTTCTCTTCTCTGAGCAATCCCTGACTTTGGGGGCTTCATCTTCATTGGGATCCCATCCTGTCTCAATCCCATGTTTTCCCCAACCCATTACACTATTTCCTGACCTCACATTAATTATATGAATACATAAATGCTTGCTTTTCTTTATAATTCCTTAATTTCCTTTATTCCTCCTCCTTAGAATCTTCTCTTACACAACTTGCTCTGCTGATGTTCCCCCTAATCTGGAATTTTCTACATGTTTTATTTCCAATAAAGGTCACACAACAGGAACTCCCCAATGCTCTCTAGAAACCACAATTAAAGGTACTATGAGATTTTAGATGGGATTCACCCAGCTGGGTCTGCAATGACACCATTCCCCCTTTTGTACAGGATGGGGCAATGCAGCCTCCCCACCTTCAATAGGGACAAAAATCACTCTGTGCTCAAACACAAACACTATTTCAGGGTATTGGGAAGAATTAAAGGACAGAACACTTCTAGGCACTACCCCTTCTTTTTCCCCTTTCAGGACCTTCCACAGATTTGAGTATTATAACTTTAGCAAATATAAAACCAGCAACTCTCCCATGGATGCAATTTTGAAATCTGGGATACACAAAGCCCAGCAAAACCCCTTATTTATTTTTTATTTTAATGGGAGCAGAAGTTTCCTACCCAGCTTAATGTCCCCAGGAGAATACACTTAATGAGTTGATCACATCCTCACTTCTTAGGGGTCTGGCTCAAGCTGGGCTGAACCCACAGGGGTGAAATAAGTGCCCCCTTCCCAAGAGCCATGGGAAATCACAGCAGAACCTTGCCACGCTCTCCAGGGTTGGCTCTTGGGCTGCCTTGGCCTTGGACTGGCTAAAGGGGCAGATTGATTCAGCCTATTCAGCCCCTGTTTCTGCTGCAGCATCCTCAAAACCCATGTCTGTATCTCTTTCACGATGACTAAATTTCTCCCCAAAGAGACTTTGATCCATAAAAGTGCTGCTTTAATCATCGTTGACTTAATGATTCTTTTGCAATGTCAATTAAACGGGATGAAGAATTAAACCATTTACAGAACACGAGGACCTTTTAAATTACACATTTCAAAAATATTATTTAAAATTCCGGTTATATAATCCTTTTAGAACTGTCAGAGAATAATGCTGCTCCAACACTTGACTCATTACTCATGCCAGTGCTTGTTGGAACTCGGAGAGTTGGCAGATATTCCAATACCAAGCTCAGTGGAAGAGAAGAAATCAGGGAAACCAGGATTGGGGACACACACCCCATTCAGGTGAGAGGTCCTATTAGACATGAAGCTTTACATTGCCAATGGCCCCATTACATACCAATTTCAGATTCCTGTAAATTAAACCATACACCAATGTGGGTTTCTACTTTTGTTCATGGAAAACACACTGAGCTGTTTTGTTGGGAACGTTTCTCCTCCTTTCAGCCCGTTCTACCCTTTCCCATCCATCCCTCCTCACACCCACACACAGAGCACCTCTGAATGGGTGTTTACTCCAGGCTCCTTCACTCAATTCCCTTAGGAAGTTGCCTCCAAGCTGGAAACTGCCTTTACAGCACCGTGTTTTCCACCAAAATGTGCTGTGGAGTGTTTATTTCAGCCCAGCCAGTCCCCAGCTCTCTCTTTGAGCACTCACTGCTGCTGCCTCTCTGGTGGGAAACGGGAGGAGAGGTTTTATCCAGGACCTGGAGGAATGTGGGATCTCCCCTCGAGGGGAACACACTCAAATAAGCCCAAACACACACAAGAAAGGCCCCTTTGGCTTCTGCTGCCCACACTGCAGGTCACAGTGCTGGTCATGTGAAGATCAGGGGTGAGTGTTATCACTGAGGCACTAAATAAAACCTCACGGAGCCTTTGGGGACAAAAGGCACCATTCATGGGGCCTCTGTGCCCAACAGCTATCGTGCAATCCCAACACAAATCAGCAGGAAGGGAGTGACAGGCAGCCAAGCTGCCAAGACCAGCTCTGGCCTCGCTGTCCAACCCCATCTCCAGTGGGTTTTATCCTGTAAAGCCTTGTGGTGTCCATGGAACACTCAGTGCCAACCCCACTGCCCTGCCAGCCCTGCTCGCTCGTGGGTACAATCTGGGAATGACTCTGCTCCTTCTCTCCCTTTTATCCCCTTCTATATACATGGATTCATTTAAAATTATAAAACAGGGCATAGGAAAGCAGAGAGGCTCAAGAAACATTTAAAAACCCCAAAGCAAGTCCTGAAACACTTTCCTTTTCAATTCAGATATTCCTTCAAAGACACCTCCCCTACCGACAGGGTTCCTGTAGCCAGTCTGTCACCACAGGTTCACTGGTTGTCACAGCTTTAGGAAGTGCCAGTATTGAACAGGACTGGCACAGAATCATGGAGTGTCATCAAGGTCCATCCAGTCCAAGCCCTGGCCCTGCACAGACACCCCAACAATCCCCCCTTGTCCCTGAGTGTTGTCCAAACACTCCTGGAGCTCAGGAGAAACAAGACCTGTGTGACCAGCCCTGCAGCACAGAGAGTCAGAGATCCCAAAGGCCAAGCTGAGATGGTTTGTCTTAAATAAAATCAACCTTTTTTTTCACCTGCACATTTTACAAGATGAGGCACTGGATCCTTATAAGACATTAAAAAGATAAAACGAACCTGCTCAATGTCACACATGGGAGGATGGACAAAAGGAACCAAGAATTTCCCACACGTGCACACAAGCCTTTTGTTTTTCTAAGTAGAATCTGGAAGGTTAAATGAGGAAAAGCCTCCAGATAGTCCTGGAAGTAATTTCAGAACTATCACAGCCGTGTTTAAACAAGAGGATGGTAACAAGTCATGTCTCAGCAAGGAGTGATAGTGATTTCTGATGTTATCCCAATTACTGAGCCATTCCCCCCCAGATACCCCAATATATCACTCCCTTGCAGCTCAGCAATGTGTCCCATCCTGCTGGGGAACAAAGACAGTTGTACATTCTACACAAGCAGTGCTGGGGTTTTGTAGCTTGTTTTTGAAATGTTCTCAAACCCTGTTACCTGCTGAGCTCCCATCTGAGCACAACCAACCAAAGACCATTTCCTTGGAAAATCCAGTGAGTTAGTTTGGAGCTCTGGGACAATGTTCTCAACCGTAATTGCCACTTTTTAAGGAGAGAAGGAATAGAGAGAAATAAATATCACACCAATTGTTTACTAGCCTGACTATAGATTTTGGGTGGCTCCTCAAAACGAGGCACCCAGGACATCTTGCAGCAGCAGTTTATGGTTCTGAGTTCTAACCACCCCTCTGGGAGGGCAAACACCTCCAGGAGAGGTCCTGAAGCAGAAGGTGGGTGATGTCACAGCTAACCCTGTTCAAGGAGTGGCCTCCTGGTTGGAATTGCTGCTGTGAGTGTGCCTGAGCCACCAGTCCAGCGCTGGGAGAAGCACATTCCCCCTCCTGCCCATCCTGGCTGGTGAGCTCAGGGCAGATTCCCGGGGCCAGGAGGTCCAAACCCCTCCAAGCAACATCACCTGGAGCTGCTTTGTCAAAGCTCTTGTGCACCACCAGCTTGAGAGTGTTTTTCAGATGCCCCACTGTGTGGGACAAAGCCAGTTTAGAGGAACACCATTGAAATTTAACTCTTACCAAAGGGGTGTTGAAAAGACATCCCAAGGGTCACACCATGGCTGTTCCATCCTCCATTCATCCTCCTAAACTTCTGGACAGGTTTCCAGAGCAGTTTGGAGGGCTGTCATTGTTCTCTAATGGCTGATGTGCACTCACAGTAAGGGATTCCCGTGGTGTACTCCAGGCTTTGGAAGGAAAAGTGTGTTACAAGGAGTAATGTCTTTTAGCCATGGTTTGAGAGCTGGGAACAGGCAGGAGCTGCCATCCAACAAAGGACCAAAAGGATCCTGCCCCTCTGCTCAGCCCTGGCAGCCACATCTGGCTCCAGCTCTGGGATCCTCAGGACAGGAGGGCTTGGAGCTCCTGGAGTGGGTCCAGGGGAGGGTGACAAAGATGGTCTGGGACCTGAAGCATCTCTGGGAGCAAGAAAGGCTGTTCGGGCTCCAGTGGGGACACTG